>LPNX010192518.1:224548-390299 GCA_001517045.1 Pseudotsuga menziesii | reverse complement strand
ACCAAAGCAACCTTTTTGGAAACTCTGGACACCCCTTTCTCCACGATCTCATTTCCACTGAGCAGCTTCGCCTTCTTATGGGATGTTTGCTCGTCTATTTCCATATTCTCTCCTTCGGCCAAACTTCTCTTGGCAGCAACGCTGACACCTTCTGTGATCTGGATCTCTAAATGAGATGCAGGATTTTCCTCTATTTCAACATGGGACTCGTCAGCAAATGTGAGCAAATTAGCTTTCTCAGATAATCCTGGTACGGCCTGATGTTCAAACGGCTTGTTTCTGTTTGCCTGTTTTCTTAACGAAATCACCTGGTATGGATCATAATTCATATTTACATCTTTAACAAAATCCATGGGTTCCATCAACCTTTCTATACATGTCAGGGCTCCTTTGCCTTTAAAAATGAAAGGGCCGACTTTAAAAGGAAATTTAATACTTAAAGACTTCCTGAAAGCACCAAAGTGCTCTTCTTCTGCTAACAACCTCTGTCTCATAAACTCCAACGCAAAACTTCTTGGAGTTAGAAAAGAAGGCAACCTGTAGGGCTGACCAGTATAACCATATACTCTCAGAACCGTGAAATCTTTGTACAAGAACCAGTCTCCTACCCTCCTTCGGGTGAAGACTGCATTAAATATTTCATCTCGTCGAAAACTCTGGGCAATTCTCCATCGAACAGCAACCGGTATACTTCTGACATGACCGAATTGGCAAATTCGGTCAGGTGGATTTGCACTGGCAAATCAGAAGAGGATAGAGTACTCGAGAACCTTAATTCGGCAACATTGGAGCATATTAACATATGGAACAAATGTGTTTGGAACCTGAAAAACTGGACTTTGGGAAACTCAGTCAGCTGGAGGTGGATTGCCTCTGCTAGATACTCGTCCAAATTAAGTACATGGGCTGACTGGGACTCGGGACTTACAGAATTGACTTTTAGAAGGAAACCAAGGATAACATGGCCTATATGACAATCGTCATCTAGGCCCAACACCTGACAGACCAAAGACATCACTAACTGCACCTCAGCTCTAAAAGCATGCAAGGGGTAAGGTAAGGAAAGGTTTTCCGGGGACTGACCTTCTTTCAGGTTACTTGACAGGAATCGAGAGCGAGCATCAATGGGACAACTTCTAAAAAACTCAGCCAGGATGGCTTCATTCACGGACACGCGGTTTCTGGGATAGTCCTCGGGAAGATTAAGATTTTCTCTAACTACTGCAGCATCAATCCTACATAAAATCCTAGACGCAGACTGACTTACTATGACTCTCTGAGCGGGGGAGTAATTCGCTGCGCACCACTCGGCAAATTTAGGGAAGTGGAGGGTTTGTTCCAGGGCGAAAAAATATAGAAAGGACTTACATACATTTAGAACATCATTTCCTCGTAAAAAACAGGACCACAATCTATCTTTACTACCAGCCACACTTCCTATAGACAGGAAAGGGTCATAGACACCTCTGTGTCTGTCTACCAGGAACTCTTCTCTTTCGTCCGGGACCCGACCAGACACAGAAGCTTCACTCTACTGGTCCATTTCTCAATTTATACTATCAATGGGGTGAAGAAATTACAGGAATTGAGGTCCTACCTGCCCCACTGTGAAGGCGTGTGCTCGGAATGCGCCTTGGTACTTGACAACTGGATGCGCCCAAATCGAAAGGTCCTTTTCGCCGGGTCCCGAGAAATAAAATAATCACGGAAGGTGCCAATTTTGCCTTTATAGGACCACCCGGATTTGACACGTGGGAGGCATTTATGTCCGCAACCACTACTTGTCTCTAACCCTCGTGCATCTTTCTTTTCCGGGTTCATTTCTGACCGTCGATCTCTTCTGCGTGAATTCCTGGCCCTTGGATCACATGCCACATGTCCCTTTCTGCTGGGCCTCCTTACTTTAACCGTCGTGCAACTTTGGGCTCCAGTGTCATCTGCAGCTGTCGATCAGTTTTGCCTTCGCGGGTGGGCCGTCGGATCGTGCTTCGCCTACCGATTCCGCTGGGCTCTTCCATCTTAATCCGCCGAGCAACTTTGCTTAGCGGAATCACCCTTGTCCGTTGATGTGATCTGCCGTCGTTCCTACACCATCAGATCAAGTGCCGCGTACCGGATTCCGCCGGGTAATCCGGAATTATCCTCTGCGCTAGTTCTTCTTCCGGAATCCTTCTCGACCGTCGATGGGATGCCAAGATTTCAACAGCCGTCTGATCTTGCGCCACGTACCATATTCCGCCGGGTGCTGGGGGTTTATCGGGTGCGCAAGTCTCCAACCCGGAATCATTTTTCGTCGTCGATCCACCCTCCTGCGATCTCCAACCGTCGGATCGAGCGGCACGTGTCCATTTCCGCTGGGTGGTCTAAAGGTTATCGCGCGTGCATGTTACCTTTCCGGAAACCAACACGCCCATCGATCAATGCCGTCTTCAACCCTCGTCCGTAGGATCAGGAGGACCGTATGCGATTCCGCTGATCCCTCATTCCCTTATCCATCATGCACTTCCAGCCAGCGAATTTGACATGGGCCGTAGATCAGCTCTGAGCAATGTTAAAACCTTTGACGCGTGCAGGCTGTTAGAGGCCCGAAAGTCCCTTATCTTGTTTTCATGTTCCGGATGGCGAAGAGGATATAAACCATCGATTTGCTTCTCCGTTAGACCATGGTTCAGGACTTTCTCGGACTAGGCTACTCTTTAGATTATCAAGCCTCCCCCCCTTTTGTACTACATCCTTAGCCCAAAATATTTAATCAACAAAATCTTACCTCCCATCAGTCTTGTATCCTTTTTTGTGAAATACAGGTGTTAACACCCCCCATTAAGATTCAGATAAAAAAAATACATCCTAACTCAGCTAAATGACTCACATCCGAAATCTTGGAAAACTAATACTTAGATTACACAATTATTTTTAACTAAGAGTGCGCTAGCATAATTATGTAGTTTGATTGACCAGTAAAATGATCATAAATTGGGAATACAAAAAGATTTTTGGATGAAATAAAAATTCTTTCCTACTGGAAAGGACGCTCTTGAAGCAATGGAACAAGTTTTAAAACCCAAAAACATGAAAAAATGGTCGAACCAGAAAGTGACTTTCGACCCTTTTTACACCGGTATAAGATTGAAAACACCCACAACCATAGTTATTCCAAATACACCAAAAATACTTCCAAATACACTCAAATAAATACAAAATAGATATCAAGGACTCTTATGAAGGTTTTAGATCCATATATAAAATTTAGACAACCATACATTAAAATATTTTCCCATATTCCACCATTTACTCATAGATTAAATTGTGATTGAATATTCAACAACATATGGGGAATAACACTGTAATTTTTATTATCAATGGAGCATTTAAAGAGAGTATATTAATGGATTCTAAAAAGTATAAAATAAAGAACCATTGCAAAGAGTAGAAACATCTTCTACAAAACCATAGATAAGAGAGGGAGAGTTACTGCTCCAAATGAGTGATTTCCTTCCACTGGTGCACCCTCCACAAGCAATATTTAGACCCAAAACTTCATATATACCACCTAAATTTATCGCACTATAAAATATTAGTGATATACATCCATTAGGTCAGTACTAATGAGATTTGGACAGCCACAAGTGTTCCCTCCTCAATTGGAAATCACCAAAAACAATGCGCTCTGAAAGCACCAGAAAATCACACTTCTACTGACTAGAAATCGAACACACTTTCAATATTTCGACCCCATTACTGTATATGAACATAAAATACTACAATATATATCTGTAGATAAGTCTGAAAGTGATTTCTCATCTCAATCAATTTCCATGAAGCATAATGAAGAGATCTAGGTGATCTCCTCCTCTCTACTAGCTAGGGTGTAATCTTTCACCACCGAAACCAGTCACAAATATAAGGGGAACGTCTCCCAAGATACGAGAATCCACAAGATATCTCCACTATAAAAATTCAATAATGACCAAAAACCCATTCACTTGTGTTTTCACACTTTTTATAACTCTTCATGGAGCATTCCCCCCATTCTAGAATTCTCTCACAATTATTTAATAAAATATTAATATATGTTATTTTTATGAGAGAATGAAACCTTAGGACACATTTATTTCCTCTCTAATGTTATTTTTTCAAATAATACCTTCACCTTCGTTGGAAATTCGAATTACAAAATCTTTGCTTTATTTTGGGGAAGTTACATTAGCATGTGGGCCCACCCTTCTCCTCTAGCACTCTCCTTGGATAAATTTAGGACTTGCAACATATCATTGGATGCCATAAGTTGCCATAATCTCTCATAGGACCTGATTCTTTTCATAATTTGTTATAGATGTCATAGGTTGTCATATAATTTATATTTTTATCCCAATGAGTTACAACCCATGAGATTCCTCCATGATAGGATTCCTTCCATCTTGGATGGGAGTTACACCACATATTTGGACTCATTCCTCCACTAATGCACCCTTATAATGGGGTCCAACTCAATTTGAGGGTGTTGCAACTCATGTGGGTCCCAACTCAACCTCCTTATGTGCCCTCCTTGTCCAATTTTGCCTAATGTTGTATCATATCACAATTTGGAAATCAAACTATACAAATACTTGACCAACATCACCACCTTGATAATTTTTCATGACTTTACCAAGTGACTTAGGAAATGTATCCCCCTAGTCCAATGGAGTGGTAGATACATTGGGGACATTACATTTTTCCACCAACACCATGACCGAGTCATGTTTTCTTACTATCATCAGCAATATTGTAATAAAATCCATGGAAACTACTTCCCATTTCCACTAAGGGATGGTAAATGGCTATAGTAATCATGTTGGATGTATGTGCTTTCCTTTCCCTTATTGTTTTTTCTGACACCTAGCGATGTACTATGCTATATCCCTCTTAATTAGTGGCTGATAATACCACTTTCTTGTCACTGTTATAGTCCCCTAATATCATGGATGTCCTGAGTAAGGAATCTGATGTATTTGATCCATTACTAGATTTTTATTCCCACATCATCTAAAATTTATAGTCGTCCTTGGAAAAAAAGAAGTCTATCTTCTTCTAGTTTATATATTTCATAATTCCTATCAATTTTTCATTCTTGCAAACTTGCTACCACTTAAATATAATTCTCATCTTTATCGAAGGATTTGATGACTGATTCTTTGAAGTCAGCCTTGCATAAGCTCATAGATGATATATAAAATTTTATTTTGCGAGCAACAACAACTTTATTCTCCTTTCCCTCAACATGTTTGATTTCAAGATCAAACTCACTTAAGAATTATAACCTCATGGCATGCCTGGAATTCATGCTGGGTTGATAAAACATATACTTTAGGCTCATATGATTAGTCTATAACTCAAATTTTTGTCTAAGCATATATAGTCTCCACATATTCAAGGCATGTACAATAGGAGATTATTCCAAATCACGAGTTGCATAATTCTTCTCTTGTTCCTTTAGTTTTTTGGATTCATAGAATATCACGTGTCATTCCCTCATAAGTACTCCTAGCCCTTTGATGCAAGCATCGATACATACCACAAAAGCTTTTCCTAGATATGCAATCCTCAAAATAAGAGCATTGGTGAGTAGATCCTTTAAAAATTGGAAGCTCTTCTCAAAGTTATCATACCATAATAATTTTACATTGTTTCTTTGCAATGAGGCAATATGATGTGCCACTTTGAAGAATCCTTCAATGAATCTCTTGCAATAACCCACTAAACCCATGAAAGATTGAACATATGTCGTGTTCCTAAGTGTAGACCAATTCACTATCACCCTAATCTTCTTAAGGTCCACTCAGATTCCTTATCATAAGATAACATGTCCCAAGTATTGAGTCCTTCACTGACGAAATTCACAATTGCTAAGCTTTGCGTATAACTGATGTTTTCAGAGTACTTGTAATACTCTTCTTAGATGTTCTTCATGTTCCTCTTTATTCTTTTAATAAATAAAGACGCCATGTAGGAACAACAACACAAATTTATCCAAATACTAGTTGAATACGTTTTTTCATGAAGCACATGAAAGTAGATGGTGTTGGAACCAAAGGTTCTGCATGTTCATCACACCTTTGGATCTTCTGGAGATAGTTAGTCGAAAGTTGACAGTCAACTATCAGAGAAATCTACTAAATGTTTTCGATTGAATTGTTGAGGAGGAAGTCAATTGGATGGTCGTCTCGACTAGAACAACCGACTAGTCAATAGATCAATGTGGTCTTTCAGGAAATGGTTAGAACCATCAAACCTTATTTTAGACCAAATATCCCTCAATTCAAGGAAGTTTGTTAGATCTTGAGACTATAAAATAATGTCACTATGAATTGTTATGATAAATGATCAAATGCATAATTTTTGGATAATGGAGAATGTTTTGTGATGTTCTGATCATAATGTTCTAAGGGTTTTTTACCAACATGATATTAGAACAATTGGTTTTGACCTATCCCATTGTCCAAAATCATGTTGAGTAAGATCTAAGGTTGACTGAATCTAGGATGAATAATTGCCAACTAAAACCTTTGAACTTGGATAAGATCTATAAGATATCATAAGTATGGCTTCCAAGATAGAACATGTTATTTTGAATGACCAAAACTATGCAATTTGGGCTCCAACCATGGAAACATTGTTGAAGAGAAAGAAAAGGGACTCTAGAAGTATACCAAGAATATTATTCTAGACCCTACAGATGAACAAGATAAGTTTATCATCGACGGAAAGAAGGATGAGGTTTTTGGGGTCATCATAACCTACATTTCAAGGGAGATTTTCCTTCTTACAAGTGGGATTGATTGTCCTCAAGTTGAAGTTGTTATTTGATAATGTTAATGAAAGTCAAGTAATGTAGATAGAGAAAGAGTTGATCTCTCTAGAACCCCATTCCTTTGAAAGGATTGAGGACTATTTGGTTCATATCAAAGATCTACAGTTGAAATCGGCTCATATCAAAGAGTTTGACAACTTGTCACAGAAAATATACAACACAATTTCTAGATGTCACATTGAAAAGCTACAACAACCTATAGAGATGGTAACCAAAACTGGCCGACTGCCATTAGAATCCTATTTTCTTATATTAAACCTTTTATCACGCAAAGGCTATGATGTTGGTAAACCATATTAAATGGTGCTGAAGCTACAACACAATATTTAACTTCAATAAATTAAATGGAAGGAAACATCTCAACAATTGGATTATTTTTGTTAAAAGATATAATTTGTAGTTTAAAGAAATTAAAACGGAAAGAAACATCAACAAGTTGGGTTACTTTTGTAAAAAGAAAATGAGGCCTTTCTATATCCAATTGTCTTCCATTAGAATCTATTGTCATGAATTTTTTCTTGTTATCATTCAAATCTTACAATATAACTTGCATGTGGTGTGCCAAAGAAACTAATAGATGGTATATCTATTAAACCCATATGGTTATTGAGAAGTGAAAAAATTTCTTTCAGGAATGTTTGTGAAGCCTATCCAAAAGAAGAGAAGACTAATATTGAGATAATAACCTCCATGTCGGAGAATAGGAGTCATGAGAGCTTATGCACATATAAAACATTGAAATTAAAAATAGACAACTTCGAGCTTAGAAACATGGAGATGCATGTTAGATATGAAAATAAAAATAAAGAATTTCCAACTACATGGAGATGCATCTTAGACTAGGTTTAGATGGGTTGACTTTTGAAAACACAAAAGAGAGGAAAGATGAACAAGAAATTGAGCTTTCTAGTAACTACCCTGACAAACCATAGAACAAACAAAGTGCCTTTTAGGAAATAAAAGGTTTGAATAAATGGAAACAACAGTGACCTTTAATTTCATGATCATTACATAGGGCCAATGCCAAAGTAGTTTTTCCAACACCTCCCATACCGTGCACCCCAACAATGGACACCTCTCCATGGAGCAGAATCCTCTTCAAATTCCAAGTATTTTTCTCCAAACCCACTACAAAATCAATATTTTCTAACTCATTATAATTGCAAGGAGACTCAACAAAAATTCCATCAAACATATCATCTACACCCATTTGTTGTAGCATTATGGCATTCTCTTAGGGTTCATTGGTGAGCTTGGACACGTGTTGGAAAATTGTTTCATTTATCTTACTCTTATCCACTTACCCCGACTTGTAATGATGGCAAAGATTCTTCAGCTCTATTATCATATTTTTCACTTCAAGGAAGATGTTGACAAGCATGTATTGAAGGAAATCAAAGTGTTGGAGTATCTAGTTGAATAACTGCCACACCTTTGGGAATATAACATGGAACAACTGCCACATTGGGATCCTTGGATTATGTGCTTGGTTTCATATGTTTACCAACATCTGCAGGTTTTGGTGTAGCAACAAACCTTACATGGTATGAGAGCTTTGGTGAATCCAAGGAGAACTACACAAAGCCAACATCATGCGAGCTGCAAAATTGAAAATCACAATGAACTTTGAAGAGGTGCCACAACCTCTACAGATCATTTTGGAGGGATTACCATAGCTTTTTCGAATGGTCTTCTGTGATCTAAAATGGGTTTTCATGCAATTCAATTTAAGTTTTTGGTTTGAGAGATATCTTTAGTTGAATCTCGAAGGTTTGCAACAAATTGTGTTCTCTTGTGCCCTCTATTTCGACCAGATATTTCTCACTCCATAGGATGAGATAGGCAAATTCCATATATGAATTGAAATATCTCTACGATAGCTCAAATGGGACTTAGACATAATTTGATTCTATGTGACTGTAGCAGAAGTTGTGATTGAATTGACAACGATACATCCATCACGTTTTTGAGTTTTTATTTGAATTTGCATGCATGATATGATTTACATGTACAAGATGATATTTTTTCACAGTGTTTGAGATTCTTTGTAGTTGCATCCAGAGTCACAACATACTGACTTCAATTCGGAGGGATATTATTTGCAATGGTAGACAAAGTTTTTATCATCTCCAATCTTCTAAAGCTCAATCAAAATCCTTTCAAGGAAGTTAGCAAACTTCGAGATGATTTAGCCTCTTCACATGAGAAGCTCAACTTTTTCTTTTCAAAAAGCATATGCAAATTTAGTTTCCAGAAAAGAGCTACAAGATGAAGTTTTTGATTGGAAAACCCGCTATGATGAGATGAAGGAAAAACAAAATCTCCACATTGAACAACTCTTGGTCGAATTAAAGGAGAAGGAAGATATAATATCTGTCTTGCAGGTAAGTTTGCAAAACTCTGTTGCTTCTAGTAAGTTCCTCATTTTCTGATTCTTCTTTTGATAGTCCTGAATCAGGTTCTAGTGTAGATTGTACCTTTGTTGCTATAGACTCTTTATCTTTTAATGTAGATATTGATAAAGAGAAAGATAATATATATCCAATATCAAACGCATGTCAAAATCCACGTGCAAATATCGCTACTCAGGATCTTTCAACACTTGATTCTTTTGAGTTGCATACTTGTGGAATTGGGTCCAAACTACTATTGAAGATGGGATACAATGGTGGTGGTCTTGGTAAGAATGGACAAGGGATTTGAAACCCTATTCAAACTATGATGAGACCAACCAGTATTGGATTAGGTTTTGTATGATGAGGCTTCATCAACATTATCAAGTTGCCTCAATTCCTCTTCTGCTCAAATTCAGTTTGTTCAAACACTTGAGACCATCACATTATATGACTCTTCTACTGATGAGTTACATGAGCCATCTCCTACGCCTAATTTTGATACTTCTTTGGAGCTTACCCAATTAGCATCAACAACAACTTCAAACTTAACAAAGTTCGCAGCATTAGACTCCTCAGCACCAACATTAGATCTCTTGGCAACATCAACTTCAGGGTCTACATCATCCACATGTCGACATCCCCAACACCATGATCAGAGGCAACATCGTCCTCCTTCCAGGTATCCACAACCATTTGTGAGTTCTCCTTCTTTCAACTCACTGAATAAGAGACATAGCCGACAACATCTTGGCAAGGTACCATCCCTGAAGATTCTCTGTGTTTGTCTTGATGATTGGTGATGGCAACATCTGAGCAACTATTTGAGGACTTCCTATAGATGTGTTTCATCCACGATACATGGGAATTGTTCTAATCTACTCTTGACTTCACTGATTAGGCCGCATCTCATAGTTCCTTAGCAGTTGCCTTGCTTTCTTCTTCTTTGATATAATGTACTTTGAAGGAGAGGTTTTCCCATGTGGTTTTCCCTCTTTCCTCTATTTTTCCGTGTTCA
This sequence comes from Pseudotsuga menziesii, assembly GCA_001517045.1. Lineage (NCBI taxonomy): Eukaryota > Viridiplantae > Streptophyta > Pinopsida > Pinales > Pinaceae > Pseudotsuga > Pseudotsuga menziesii. The sequence goes on along the minus strand of LPNX010192518.1, from coordinate 380,038 downwards.
TTCTTTACATGGCCTTGGTTGTTGAGTCTCATTCATTATATTCTCCATAGTTTTGTTACAGTGGGGTATTGGATATATTGCATGGACACTTCCCATACACTACATGCCCACTTCCTCAAATCTAAAAGGGTGCTACACTTGTACATGTGTAAATTTTAGTTAAATTCACCGGAATTAGATGTGAGTTCAATTTGTGCATGTCCACATATCTGTAGATGCTCAACTATGATGCATGAAGAATTTTATCTATTATTTATTCACTCATTATTATGTAATAGATAATAGAATTCATTCCATTAATTTTTCAGGGTTTGCTCTCAATTTTTTTTTCCTTTTTCTAGTTTTGCTTTGCTGCTTCTTCTTTAAATTCTAGATCTTGTTCTATACGACAAAGGTATCAAGGTCCACACGCAGCAGAAGAATACTAAGCATTTACCCGGCAATCCAAAAGTCAAGCTAAGGTCATCCACGTCCACACGCACCGCGAGAATAGTGAGCATTTACCGGGCAGTCCTTATTTACCGACAGACTCGCCTCGCCTCGGGGAGTGTAGTACTAACGATTATGTCGGATTCCCAGGTGCATAGGCTCACCGCAGTTGCTAGCAGAAATACGAAGGACCATGTAATCATGNATTTAAAATTAAAGAAGATATTAAGTGACATGGACAAGCTTCTGGGAGATAGACCAGTCTACATCGAGGAGGAGACTCCAGATTAGCTTGTCTCAGCTAAAAATGCCACCACAGAGTCCTCTCAGCCACATATTAGAAGTAAGACGCTATGCTGTCCTAATTTGGTTTAAAATCTGAAGGAAAGTTAAATCAGTCGACTCTGCACTTTATGTATGAATCTTTAATTTTTCATATAAACAAGTCAAAGGATTTATTTGCATATGAGCTTAATGTTAAATTAGTCACAGCGTGATCTCCAAAGCTGTAGCCCTGCAGTGGAAGCATTTTGTCTTGAACAATCTATAATTTGGGATATCATAAGTACTCTAGATATTATGGGCTTTATATTAAAACCTTCAAAAGTAGGAATGTTGAATTTTAAGAATGGGATGACACTGCAGAGCCTCGGAACTTGTACTTAATGTAAATGTTATTGGTTATAGAAGGTACCATAATATCAATTTTTTTCAACCAAAAGAAAAAAGATAGTTTTAGACTTTTTAGAAGAGAAACATCTGTTGACTGTTTCAGTCATCTCAATGAATTAAAATTAAAATATTCAATTGTTTAATGTTACACCCTAACTACAATTGTAAGAGAAAGAATGTGGAGTTCATATCTAATTGAAATATTGAAACAAATGTTCATATTCAGCAAGTATCTAATGAGGGAGTTCACTGAAAACTAATCGTCACATAATTAAACAACTGTTAAATGGAAGATTATTAAACTTGTGTGTTCACTGTGAGTTATTCCTGCATATTATTATTTGTTTAAGAAAGGTCCAAAGGGATACACCAACACAAAAATATTACTTAAAGGTTACAAATTAGATTGTTGTCCCAAGTTTATATCTCCATCAGAAGTTGAGTTACACACCAAATATCGTAAGAACACATGCACCCATACTTAGAGAAAATTCAGGGGGCATAATGAAGTTTATAAACTGAATTCACTTAGGCTGAGATAGAGTATTAGTTTTCTGTTCATTAAAGTGCACCTACAGCCATTGGAAGAAATCAAACATCATAATACAGTAAGAAAACTAGTCTCCAGAATTCTTAACTTGCATTTTCAGTAGTAAGGGATTTAGTGGAAATAACTTAGGAATTTCACAGGGCCTGGAACCGGTTGAGCTGGCCGGTTTTACCGGTTTCGGTTTGGTTTTAATAACACTGCTGTTAACTGGGTTAAGCTAAATCCTAGCAATGGGTGTGTGAAGTTTTCAGAAGAAAAAATACCAGTCTTTGTTATTCAAGTAGAATCAAAAGACATCTTTTACAATGCATCCTTGATTGAGCATTCAGCAATCAGCAGAGATAACAGCCAGATCAAACAACAAAAAGTAGAAAAAAAACAGAAGCATTCTGCATCATCCAAGAAAGAGGAATAAAAGTCTGATCTTTGTAGACTTTACTCATCATTCCCGCGTTAGCAGGTTAGATATGCTGATGAAAATCGAAGGTGATCCACAATCAAGAAATCCAGGAGCAAAACTTGCTAACAGGGAGGACTCAATACTGAGACAAAATATGTGAAAAGCACATAATGTTGATGTCAAAAAAAGCTGAGAATCTCAGCATCAAAAAAGAACAAAATGGCCCTCATTTATGGCCAAGCCATCCAAAAACTCAGTGAAGTAACCATGGCCCAAATCCAAATTCAGTGTCTTCTTAGAAAGTCCATCTGCTAGAGAGTTATGCTCCCGGAAAATGTGCTTGAAGATCACCTATGGGGCCATGCGGATCAAATGCCTTATATGTTTGCACCAATGCATCAGAGAAGGAACTTCAAGTGCTGACGATCAATTGAGCCAAGAAATAATTACTAAAGAGTCTCCATAAATCAACTGAATTGGGATACCCATCATCTGGCTGATTCTGAGGACAGCCCAAGAAGCCAACAATTCAGCTCTAGTATTAGTACCATGTCCACCACCAATGGAGAAACATAAATAGTGTTGAGCATTAATATAGATCACAAGACCCGAACCACATATATTTGCCGCTGCAACTCCATCAAAAAAACCACAAGGGAAGGTCATTTCAGGTTTGGAACCATCAAGCGACCATCAACCATTTTACAATGGAAGTGAGGACAGAGAAAAACCTCAGTCATTGGTCAATTAATTTTGATCAAGGATCAAGTTCCCACCACTATATTCTAGTATGGGTTCATCTCCCATTTCTCCAAATAATTTTATGGGATGACAAAACATTAAGCAAATCAAGAACATGATGAGAAATTTCTTAGACAAAACAAATATGACAATGACAAATATACATGTAAGTAGACATGGAAAAGAGACTAAAATAGAGACACTGGAAAATTAAACAAGGGATTCATTGCGACTAAATCAGTGAACTCAGCTAGCTCGACTAAGGTATTTAGCTCAAATGCAATTCGTGACACGAGTATAGCCATTTTTCATTGAAGTTTCCAAAGAATCTAAGGCTTCACCTCCACAGAGAAACTTGATTGACTTTTAATCAACTGAGTTCAGGCCGTCAGTACATTAGGAATAGTATATCCCTATATCTATCATGGAACTATGGTTTTCTCATTCACAGAGGGTTCTATCCTGGTATTTCTAGATCTTCGTGCTTTTAGCAAGGCGCAGCTCGATCTTCAACTCTACACACCAATTTCTCCTCACACAAGGCGCCACAATGGACAACACCAACATCACACAGGGTGCAAAGGAGAGCTCATGTAAATGAATCGTTGGATCGATAGGGGAGCTCAAGATTACACTTCCTCAAAGATAGAATAATAAAAACCCCAAAATTTAAGTAAATACCAGTCACCTTTCCAGATAATGTAACTTTCATTTACAGTTTTTACTCTTCATAAATTTTAGTGTACTACCAATCATGCATTCCCGACGATGAAGCCTTTTGGGCAACTACTAGCCATGATTGTTACTTACTAGGGCATTTTATATAAATATATTTTTTGGGAGTCTCATTTCAAACAGATTGTATTGAGAAAAAAGAGAAGGGGGATTTGAGGTACCTGTGTGGTTACCGCAGGCACCAATTTAACGAGAATTGTGACGCCAATGTTGATGTGCCCCTGAGCAGCTGCGGCCTGCGATGGTGTCAATTGTTGCATTTGCGGAGGCCGAAGTGTGTGCTCTGCAGTGTAGGGGAATGGAGCGAAACCGGAGAGTTGAGTAGGGGCTGACCCCTGAAATACGCTATTGTGCAGCGCCATTGAAAATCCCCCAGGCCCCCCGCCTCCGCCTCCGCCTCCACCTGGTGGGGGTGGTCCTCCTCCCCGTGCTGGTGGTAGTGGTGCTATGGCTTGATCAGGCTGTGTTGTAACAGGACTATGGATGCGAGAAACCGAGTGCCCTGGTGGAATATAACCAGTCGTAATGATCTTCTTCTGCTCGTGGATTTCCGCTGGTATGCCCTCCAATATAGTAGACGGCAATGGTAACTGAAGGTCGCCTGCAGGAAGAGCATGATTTTGTTGGGCATATGAGGAGGCAGCAGCATTGCGCAAGCTTGAATCTGCTGGCTGTTCCCCGTCGGAGGACTGGGGCTCCTCCTCTGCTGAAGAAGAAGCACCAGCCATTGCATTCATATTGTATGGCCCTTCGAAGCTTTAGCTCTGTTATATGGAGAGAGAAAAAGCTACGTCTCTTGTGGAACAAAAATATTTTGAATTTAAATGTGTCGGGCTCCTAAATACACAAATGTGAAGCTGAGTAGGCTCCTAAATACATAAACCTCTTAATCCTCCTGCCACCTGCAACTGCACTCTCGGCCCGCGGCGACCTCCAGGCTTGAGTCCCGACCAGAGTAACCCTTTCAAACTTTCAATCTTCGAGTCCAAACCAGAGTTGGTTTCAAAATTCCATGCTTGGAGTCCCGACCAAAGTAAACCTGTAAAGGGTTTCAATCTTTCATTCATAGCTTCAAGCCTTCAGCTGGTGCGGTTGGTAGAAATTAAATGGTAGAATTAAATGCTCCCAATCCCCGGATCACTCCAGAGTCCAGACTCACCAGACTTTGAACTCCTCGTTCTTATGGAACATACCTCAAAACAGAGGAAAGGCAATGAAGTGAATTCAGATCGTAGGCGAAAGGCAACACAAAATTGAGTCGGAGAAATTCTTTTTGGATGTTTGAATTGTGATTAATTAATGAAAGATTTATTTAAAATAATTTATGAATAATGCTGTAGAATGAACATTAAGTGTTCACTGGAGGTGGAGTGCTAGGATGTGATGGATATCATCCAATATAATAATACAAATTGCAATGTGAATAGAATTTTGTTAGAGTTGGAATGTTCAATCTCATGGGCAGCGGGCTGCATTGCAATTTGTCGGGCCCGCATCAGTCATCGACTCAAATGTACAGGTAATATATATATATATATATAAATTAGATACTGGCAAATTTTATAAATACCCGTCAAAACTACTACTGTTTTTAAAAAATACCCTTCTTAGATGACGGGTTTTTTCCATATTCACCCGTATTTGACGGGTAAAAAACCTAAATATGGGTATACTCCCGTCAAATTTAACCCCTGCATGTAATGTTCGAATTATTGAAATATAAAATTACTCGGTCAATGTGAATGGGGCGAGTATTCCAGTCATTAGAAATTAGAATACAAGGCGCTATGTTTACCCTACATGTAAGTGTATATTGTCATTTAAGTCTCAAGGGTTAGCTCAATTGGTAAGGCGTGCGTACACTCTCTCGGTTCGGGGGAGGTTATGGGTTCGAGCCTTGAGTCTTCTGGGATTAGGCCTTCTGTTAAGATGGCCGACGGTTTACCACTTCTACCATCCACGAATGTGGAGAAGTATTACTGGGTTTCCCGTGGATCTTTCCATCTGAAAAAAAGTGTATATTGTCATTTCACATTCCACAATATATCAAAAAAAAAAAAGACGATATAGTCTTTTCAATGCATATTCTATTTTGTATTTTAATTCATCATAGTTTGATGGAGTTGGACTTCTTCATATTTATATTTTATATTGTATTAAAATATGAATGAGAAGAAGTTCATTTTGGAATATGGATTGGAAAAAGATGTTCATTTTCAAATATGGAAAAAGTTTATGGGATATGGAAGAAATTTATAGTCTATCTTGGATTGAAAGAAATCATCTTGGGATATGGAAAAGTTTTATGGAAGAAGTCCATTGCCTGTTGTAAATTGGAAGAACTCTATCTTTAAATATGGAAGACGTTTACAGTGTGCCTTGGGTTGGAAGAAATCATCTTGGAATATGGAAAGAGTTCATGGTCAATCGTGAATTGGAAGAACTATCTTGAAATGTGGAAGAAGTTTAGAGTGCGTCTTGGATGGGAAGAAATCATCTTGGAATATGGAAAAGTCTATCTTAATCATCTTGGAATATGGAAAAGTCTATCTCTCCAATATAGACTTCTTCCATTTATATTCCATATTGGATTATGGACTTTTCCCAATCCATATCCCATCTTGTCTTGGAATGAGACATAATTTATTCCTCATTGAAGGGCATAATATAGTATGTCTCACTAAAAATACAAGATTGGAATATGGATTCATCATTGGAATATAAGATGGAATATGATGGAAGACTATGCTTCATTAAAATATTTCAATGTGGACATGGGCTGCAAAAATGCATATAATGGTATATTCTATTTTGTATTCTAATGATTGGAAGATTACATGGTGCATAGTCTTCACCCATATATTGAGTTTCTACTAAGAACTTTCATAGAAAAGAAGATGGAAATGATGATATTTTCAAAGTTTTGAATAGAAGGTAGATGGAAGGTTGAAACCATAGATATTTTCAAAGTTTTGGATAGAAGGTAGATGGAAGGTTGAAACCATAGATATTTTCAAAGTTATTCCATTTATTTAAAATTCCAAATCAAAAGCCTCCATGGTGAATAACACTTGATTGCTTAAAAATTGTAGATCAAATTGCATTGAATTATGACGACATGCAAAGTTCATTCTAGATAAATCTATGTGAAATCATGACTCTACATAAATCTATTTGAAATCATGAAGTGACAAGCAAGCTAGAGTGTAATCATGTTTTTTTAATGATTATAACTTGTTTTATGTGTGACCCCACATCCACATTGATCCCTTGAATATTTGAAATGGTAGAAGTTATTTATTTATTGTGTGCTTAAGAACACCCATGAATGTCCATGCTTAAAGCTTGTTTTTTATGCCTTGGCGAGGCCTAATTCAAACCTTGAGAGAAGCCCACAAATGCCTTTGAAATTGGTTACAACAAATAAGGTTATGCAGAGTTTTAGTCACATGGAGGTATGGGAAAAATACATGTGGAGATTCTTGCTTCGTGTTTTTCAAAAAGCAAGGCCAAAAAGCTTAGAATATGATTAACCTATAAGATCATACAATGAGATGCAAATGGATTTGGGAGTCTCATGGAATTATTGACACAGTGCGAAGCACATATAGTCGAAACAAGGGATGGGAGGCTCATGGAATTATTGACACAGTGTGAAGCACATATAGTCGAAACAAGGGATGGGAGGCTCATGGAATTATTGACACACTACGAAGCACATATAGTCAAAACAAGGGATGGGATGGAGTGTTATATTTGCACTTTTCTCTCTATAATTTGCGAAAGGAAAAAATCCAATGGCATAAGGTTCAAGGAGATGAGGCACAAGGAAAAGGTGGGAATTAGAGGGAGTCTAACTCTATGTTCCCCACTCCGCGCCAAAGTAACTTAAGAAACAAAGGGGTATGTGAGATACTTTCCTCTGCATGAAGACTACCACAGTGATCCAAGAAAATAAGTTTGATGCTTAGTTGGCATGCGATTGTGGCCACACAATATAACATCATATGTACATGGTGACTCATCAAATGTTGTCACGCGGAAAAAGAAAAGAGGCCCAAAATATCTCCTTGAACATAAAAAAAAACCTAATGCATAGGAAATGTATTGTAATGGTTTTTGGAGGATGTTGGCATAGGAAATGTATTGTAATGGTTTTGGAGGATGTTGGAATGTAGGGAAGTTGGAGAAATAGCAAGACAAGTTCAATAAGTAAATGGAGGGTTTCCATAACTACTTCTTGAGTTGTTTGGCCTTCCAATTTATTGTTAAGGAGATAAAAGCCAGAGTTATATATAGAGAAAGGGTTCCTCCTTTAGAGTCACTAGGTCCATGAAAAGGGAAGCATGGGGTGAATATAAGAAGAGAGTTGGCCTCCCATTATTAAGAAGAGATTGATACTATCCATACTAATAGAGAAATAAATCATAAGATTCACAAAGAGTAACAAAAATGCCATGTCAAATTGTGTTGATTTAACATTTTGGGATCACTGATAATTGGTTAATTGAGGCATTGAAGGTTGTTTTGGGAAAATTTCCATTATATTGCAATGAAGAAAGGCATAGCCTTCAAATTGACCATAAGGAGTTCCAATAAACCTATAGAGAGGGAAAAGTCTTCCGAGCCTTTGTAGCCTTGTTATTTCCAAGATCCTAGAGTTGGAAAAAATGAGAAACCTGCTAGTGGACCTACAATAAGAGATCACCTATAGTTTAGAGGTTAATATTTCATCCAAATAAGAGGAATAATTAATGATATTGTATGGTCATCATATCGAGAAAATGGGAATTGTTGTTATACGCTAGTGATTTCCTAATTGTCTATATCAAGAGTAGATTAAGGGTGATACATTTTCCTTTTGTCGTAAGTCACTAGCATAAGGACAACATATCTCTTGTTGAACTTGATTTGTAATCTACTATTTCATGATATTCTTTAGGGTTAAGCAAGCCTCCTCCTTTTTCCATTTGCGTTTCTAGCTTAAATCCTTGAGCCATTATTCATTATGTAATTACATGAGTTTGTTATTTCAAATTCTTTGTTTAGAAGCATAGTAAAACTTGAAGATAGCAATAGCAAAATCATAATACAATTACACAATAGTAATTGACACAAACAAGGCACAACATGGTTAGATAAAAAAAACACATGGTAGAACATTTAATTTATGCATTAAAAAATTTAATAACTTACGTTTTGTTGAATTGACTTCACCATGGGCTAAGAAATTATGGATCATATTGGTATTAGAGTGAAGTATCCTTGGCAAGGTGCTCAATGAAACAAAGAAACCATGGGTAAGGCCTTGAAAATAGAAAAGATGGAAGAATTGAAATCCAACAACGAGTAGATTTAAGAAGAGAATTAGTGGTAGAGGGAGAAGTTGTAACAATCAAATGAGAATATTGAATACTTGTAGTGTGACCTTTGGACCCCAAAATATTTATGGAGTCAATGATAAAACCACTAGTAAGATTTCTAAACCTCACCAACAATTCCATGAAGAGCTAGGATTTATTCAGTGTTCAACTTACATAGTTGGGAGAGATGATGAATCAGTGGGATGATCACCTTTGAAACAAGAAGTGTATTGAGATGATAGGAATATTGCAATAAGAACTATTACCAAAGAAGAAATTAAAAAAAAAATCAAGTAGAATTCCAAATGATGAAGGAAGGGGAACATTTCCCTTTCACAACAGATGCTTGCACCATCATTGAGAACAAATGTGCTAACCACATCCTCTAAAATATTTCTTATTCTTATTCAACAAAATAATATTTTTGGTATCTTTGAATTTCATACTAGGGGCATAGACTCTAAGTTGACGAAGGAGATGGGATACAATGGCTAAGGGATTATAAAGAAAGGCGAAGGAATTTCAAACCCCGTTGTAATGGAACCCAGCTTGAAGTATGAGGCTTAGGGTTTGGTGGTAAATAGGAAGTGTCAAGAAAGAGTGTCAGCATATATTGGAAAAATAATGCAACCTATCTCTAAAAAGTTTTGCTTAAGAGAAACTAAGACCACCATGATCAAATTTTTCAAGGAAAATGACACTGAGGCAATTGGCACTTCAAGGGGAAAAAAAGACAATAGTAAATGGAGTAAGTAGCAACCCATTACTCAAACAATATTATGCAAGCATGAAGAAGGGTAGTGTAAGGTCCTTTCCTTGGATTTCGCAATTAGCACCCTTGCTTGTGCATTGATATTTTCATTGGCATGCATCCATTCATTGTGACTATAGTATTAATCTGTCACAGTAATCTAGGGACTTAAACACAGTCTCATAAGAGATTTTAGACAATTAAGCATGAAAATGGAATAATGGTGCTGCAATATAATGTTGCAGCTCTGTATAATCAATGAATAATGAATAATACAATACAATGATCATGCAAGGTGCATGAATGCCAAGACAATTCGAATTCCCAAGGAGGTCATTTGAATTGAATGAGTGGGTGTAGCTTAACTGACTGTAAGCCACAATAAACACACTAGTTAACCAACTGATTAAGTCTCGTTGAATCAACTGAGTCCTAACTGAAGTCGGAGTGCAATGGATGACTGAGTCTAATTGAAAGTAGCTTAGACACATGTCATTGCATGGCAACCAACAAGTGGTAGCGCATCATTAACTCCAATGAACCTGATGAGGTTAACTGAAGTCAAACTTGCCATCAGAGGTGGTTGGAGGCACCCCTGTTGACTCCAGTTCATTAAATCTTAATAAAATAATCAATATAATGAATGAAGGTTCCTTCACTACTCAGCTTAACTGATTGTAACCATCAGTTAGAAATTAGGTGCATTTATGACACTCAGATCACCCACGGAGTGCTCCAATTAGCCTCCCCAAATGAAGGAGAAGGCTTAGTTGGCATCCTTGACTAAAGATAGGCATGGGTGTGCTCATGCTGATGTCATACAGTGCTCCTCTGATGCCAATTAAGTCAATAAAACTTAGGATAGTGGTTTAACAAGGCCAAATTGACCAAATTAAGTGTGCATGGTGGGTAAATGTCTCCAACACCCCCCCTTAAGCTATACTCAGGAGAAGTAGAAACATGAAGTGCATGAAATGCTAGGGCCCTATAAACAAAGGCCATAGGTCACCTTGTACAATAATGTAACTCAAACAAAGCTCAAAAATAAATCTAAGTGAGGAAAAGAGGGAAAACCCAATGGGAAAACCCCCCGCGCAAGCTGAACACTGAAAGTAGTCTGATCACCCTGATGAACTCACCCCCAACAGTGAATGGAGGTAAGTGAACTTATTTTTTGAAAATTTCTTGGTGAATATGTTTGCAATCTTCTCTTTAGTCAGGCAGTATTGCAGAATGATGGTCATGTCATGCACTAATTCCCTGATATACCGCATGTGTATCTCTACATGCTTGGTCCTCTTCCTGGTAACTGGATCTGTGGATATCTTAATAGCACTTTGATTGTCACAAAAGAGGACAGTGGACAAAGTACTGCCAAGATCAAACTCTGAAAGAATGCATTGCAACCAAACAACTTGGATGTAAGCATTCACCGCTCCTCAGTACTCGGCCTCTGCTGAAGACAATGCTATGGTGGCCAACTTTTTTTTGGACCAGCAAATGGGGCCACCACCAAACATGAATACATATCTGTAAGTAGACTTTCGATCAATAGAATCACCCTCCCAATTAGAATCTGTGTAACCAACTAGCTCTAGCTCGGAGTTTGCAACATAGTGAATGCCGTAGGTCCTGGTTCCCTGAATATACTGGAGGATCCTCTTGGATGCCTTCCAGTGAAGTTCATGAGGATGTTGCATATATCTTGACACAATAGATATCAGGCCGAGAATGAGTCAAGTAGAGTAAGCTACCTATCAAATGTCGATAAATAGTGCAGTCCATGGGAGGTGTGCTTTTTCCTTCTTCAAGGTTGATCCCTGAAAGGAAAGGGAATGGAGCAAGCCTACATTCATGCATGTTAAAATTGACTAACAGGTCTAATCTGTATTTGGACTGAGTGACCATTATTTCATCAGAATTTTGCTCAATTTTGAGCCCTAGAAATTGCTTCAAGAGCCCCAAATCGCTCATTTCAAATGCATTATGGAGAGCAGTTTTGATGACTGAAATAGAAGTAAATGTACTACCTGTAATCAGTAAGTCATCAAAATATAAAACAATAATGATCAAATTACCATCAAACTTCTATATATACACATTTGGATCTGATTTACACCTTTGGAAGTTTTGCAAGAGAAGGAAGTTATCCATCTTGGAATACCACTCTCTTGGGGCCTGTTTTAACCCGTATAGTGACTTCTTTAGCTTGCAAACCAAAGATGGACCAAAAATGTAGCCCTCAGGCTACTTCATGTATATCTCCTAATGAATATTTACATGCAGAAAGGAATACTTAACATCCATATGATGCACTTCCCAGTGCTTAGATGCAAAAATTGCCAAAACTAGGTGGATGGAGTCCATTTTTGCAACCGGTGCAAAAGTCTCATGGTAGTCCACACTTTGGAATTGGGAGAAACCTTTTGCTACCAGAATTGCCTTATATTTGTAGGTGCTTCCATCAGCAGCAACCTTATTCCAAAACACCCACTTGCATTGAACCAATTTCCTCCCTGGAGGAAGAGAAACTAGCTCCCAAGTACTGTTTTTCTGAAGAGAATTCATCTCTTCATCCATGGAAACTTGCCATCTCAGATCCTTCCGAGCATGGTAGTAAGAATTAGGGTATGAAATTATCATCAAATAGCAATATTTAGATAGAAAATAATCAGGACAAGAGAGCGCAATACCTTCTCTTTGGAAATCAGACTAGGTTCTCCTTGGATCATCCAGATTTCCAATGTTATCACCTGCGGAGGAGAGTGTCTGTCGGGCCCAAGTTGGAAGATGATTTTGTACTTCAGGTTCTGATTCAGAATCTGATTTTTTCTGTACACTGATATCAGAATCATAGGATCCAAACCAGGGTCATCACCCGCAATTACATCATCCAAATATTCAATAGAATAGGAAGGAAATTCAATAGTTTTCTTTTTCACTAGTTCTACCTCCTGAAGAGGCTCATCGAAATTGACACTTATTTAAACTATGATATGTTTTGTTTTGATATCCAACAGCTTGAAACCTTTAGATTCATCATGATATCTGATAAACATACATTCGACACTTTGCGGTTGCAAAGCCCTCCTTTTATCAAGCGGAATTCAGGCCTATGCAGTGGACCCAAACACCCTCAGATTCAACACATCCGTCTTGTGTCTGAAATATGGTTCAAAAGGGGTCTTCACTTTGATGGATGAGTGTGGCACTCTGTTCTGAATATATTCTGTAGCATGAATGGCTTCCACCCACAAATTTGCAGCCAACTTCTTTGATTCCAACATACAGGTGGTCATCTCCTTGAGAGATCGATTCTTCCTCTCCGCTACACCGTTCTGCTGGGGAGTGTAGGGAACTGAATGCTGGATATGAATACCACTTTGGGAATATATATGCAGTAAATAATTACTGACACAATCCCTTCCATTATCAGATCTCAAGATCTTGATCTTTTGGCCAGATGCATTCTCAATCAAGGCCTTCAATTCAATGAATTTTTCCAAGACTTCCAACTTCTTTTGGATAAAAAAGACCCATGTGTATCTGGAAAAGTCATCAATGAAAGTTAGAACGTACCTTGATCCATTCATGGATGTGATAGGCATGGGATCGCTGATATTAGAATGTATTAGTCCCAAGATGCATGATGCTCGGCTTGCCTTACCCCAATCGAACTTATGCTTAGGGTGCTTTCCAACAACATAGTTCCCTTGCAAATTCCAGTGGTAGCTTTGATGATCGAGAGGCCTTCAACCATAGAATTCTTCTGTAATTGCTGCAAGTATTTGAAGTTCAGGTGGTCGAACCTCGCATGCCACAGTCTACTAACTTCATTTCCGTGAGTCAAAAATGCGGTGGGCTTTGCATCCACCAAAAAATGGGAGAACTTGTAGGCTTTTGCATGATGGTTTGCAAGGCCTTTTGCTACAATTTTTCCGGATGCAAGTTCTGTGATCTTGTTGGCTGGATTTTCTGACTTGGCCAAATTAAGGAGATTAAGCCCACACAAGTCGCTTAGAACAGCTCCTGGTGTGTTTGGAATGGAAAAATCTCGCAGGTTATGGTCCTGCTACCAACTGAATTTATCCTCTTAAGGAGAATGTAAAAATTCAATAAAAATTTATCCTAAATTTTATTACTGCTCAAAACAAATCCTAGAATTAGTTTTCTAAGTCTAGGTTATCCTAAAATGCTTTCTTAAGGAAAGTCTCCTAATTTGGGGTTTTGTGTTTTTTTTTAAATTTTTCTAAACTGAAGAACTAATTTAAACTTAAAACCAACTAATCTAATTAAATCAAATTTAATAACTAACTAGGACAAACTAAAATCATGAATTAAAACTAGGTGACTAACCTATCTCAGCTGAGAGCAACTTGGAAAACTAAATTAATTATCAATTAGTGATTTAAATAAACAAAGAGATAAGCGATAACAATTCAAATGAAAATATTTAAATTATTATTCTAAAGTCACTTTGTTGAATATGTACAACAACAGAAAATTAAAATAGGCAACTACTTTTAATTTATTCTGTGATGCCCTATTAATTAATAACTAATGTTCAATACTAAATATTCGAATAATAGGATTATATTTATTGATGAAAACATTGTAGAAAATACAAATGAAATAAAAAATAAATATGAAATGTATTTATTACCAAATCTCAATGATCAATACAAATATCAATTAACAAAACTCAGTAATATTCGCAATCAAACATCAATATTGTGCAAACAAAGTATAATTTCAGATAATAGATACAATTATATCACAGTACAATTGCATAAAATGTATGGTGAGAAAACAGTATATCGAAATATATATATATTAAGTTTTCAAAATAGTAACAAGCAGTGATACTAGTTTGAGAACTCTAGTCACAATCCTCCACGAAGGTAAAACTCTAGTAAAGAAATTAAAACCAGAAACTGTAATTATATTTCCAATAATTCTTTTCCTTCAATACTCCATCAACCCTTACTACAACATTTTTCATAGTTTTTATAATAAAACTTTGATAACTACATCCCTAACTCTATGTAACCGATAGCTAAAAATAGATTTTAAAGTCTGCTATCTATGAAACATATGGAACCTATTTATGATCAAAACATTCTCCAACGATGGACCTGGCAATAGATCGTTATCATGCCCCTCTCTTCGGATAGCATCTCGTTCATATTGAAAACGAATCAGCAACTACTTGTAACATCTGGCAACTGTGAACAGATAAAACGTGACCATCGTAACTGTATGCTAGCTATTAATGAACAGTTCATTTCCCTTTGATGAAGTGGCCTCAAAACACATTTTGATCAACTAACCATCTTCATTCCATTTGATGCATTTATATCACGAGCACAACTGTAACAAACAATTTAAAATATAAATAAAAATTATAATTACAATTATAACAAGATAATTGAATAAGAATGTAGAATGATCCTACAGAATCTTTGATTCTGTAGGATGTTCATTAAATTGTACATTTACCTGTCAAAATTGAAATCACAATAACTAAAAATAGACTAAGTTGTTTTTATTTGCAACTTGATGGCTTTCCCGGCTTCTGATAGCTTGGCCCTGAGTTTCAATATTTTTTCTTCATGGATTTTTTCATCTTTCAGCAATTTCTCATTGGTTGCAACTAACAATTTCTTTTCTGCCTTGTATCTGTCCTTCTTTCCTTTCATTTGTTTCCATCGGTCTACCCACATAAGCAATTCATTGTTTTGCTGTTGTAACTCTGTTTTCAACATATCACGAGCTTCTTCAATGTCTTTCAACCAATCGACCTTATGTTGCTTAGAAAGCTTGATTGACTGCTTCGCTGCTTTTAAAGTTTCTGCTTGAGAATCCTCATCATTCAATGGTGACTTAAGTCGAAATTCATGTTCAGACTATGCTGGTAATGGTGAATCATCTTTCACGATTCTCTTAGGAGATATCACACAATTATCGTGATTGTTACTCTATTCTTATTCAAATTCATTGATTGGGGTTTCATGAGGAGGAGATTCATACTCGTTATCACTGTTATCTTCAACCACGATAGGCTCACTACTCTGTTCCATGGTTCTTGGAACTGAAAGACTAATCATACTCCTAGTAAACATTTGATTTATCGTTTCAGATTTTATCGTGCTTAGTTTAAGAGTTTTATTGTCACCTTCCAAATTTTTCCCTTTCAACTCATGCTTCTCTCTCTCTTCCATTGTCTTAGGATACAAATCACCTCTTAATTTAGCAAAGTGTGTCTGGAAAACTATTTTACTTCCCTCTCCCACTTCATTTTCCCTCTTGGGTTGCTCAGCAGGGTTTGAAGTATAAAATTTCTCATTTTCAACTATCAGACAAAGCTTATCCAGCCCTTCATGATTAGCTATATGATCAGTCTCTTCTTTAATTTCTCCTTCACAAGGTCTTCTTCGTTTTGCACGAGTCTTAGGTAAGTAGGTGGGACAAAATTGGGTTAACCCGAACTCATTTTCTTTTAAGAATTCATCCCAGGTTTTTCCTATTGTAATTAACTGATACTGAACTAACATTTTGATCAGGTCGTGATGAAAAAGACTACGGTCTTTGCTTACCAATAGTGCGTTGAACCGTAACAGCCATTTTATGCAAAATATGAAGAAGAAAGTAGGGAAAAATCAATTTCAAACCCTTAAGAGCCATTAAAATTCTCAAATGATATAATTAAACATTTGAATACTGACCGTCACAAGAAATATACCTGGAAATGACTTCAAAAGGAGCATGCCATTGATTCTTTAAATATTTTACGAGAAAGCTGAATTTAAGGTGTGCATCTTCCTTTGACAATGGAAGAAGAAACTACTTAAAATTTTTCTTGTCTATTCATGACCCTTTGAACCAGCGTTCACCAGTTCAAGGCAGCTTTGTGGCTTTCAAAATAAATTCTTCATCTATGACTAGCTATAAATCACCTATCTGAGCAACATTTCCATCAAAAGACAACACAAATCATCTCGTAACTTCCTCATTGTGTCCACTGAAACCCCAAAAGAAGAGTTTCCAGTCAATTTTCTCAAACAAGGCAAGAACTTCAAGGTTGACTTCTAACATTTCAGGACCAAAAAGCTCAAAGCGACTTAAGGGAGCCATCTGTTCAACTATCGGTTCTTTCTTTGACAGAGGATTAAAAGGCGTTGTAAAAAATGAAGGAATAGGAATACGTGAATACACAGACATGATATGAACCCTTACGCGATTTTGGAAGAGGTAAAGAGTAACCCTAGACTGGTTTCTACGCGTGAGAACTTCACCATCAAACCACCGCAGGTATTCATCAAACAAATTGATGTGATATGAAATCATTACGAAATATTTGAAATCAATTTTTTTTTATGAATGTAATACGACTGTCAGATAGGATGATGTTAATATGAAAACATCTGGCCAAGGTAATTATTCCATATTAAAATGCTTTGAACAGGTGTTAACAAAATAACCATTCGTATCTTGTAGCAAACCCATGACTACCAAACGTGAAAAAGCAAGGATCATACGTGGAAGTCAATCGTACTATTAAAACCTAATGATGTGAAGTTGTCATTACAAGCAATGCTGTCTCCTAGGGTTTCATAATTCCAACCAAGCACTAAGATCAACCTTGGATGATAAATCAAATGTTCAAAACCATGTTTATGCATGTAATACATTCAAGGAATAAATTATATAGTTTTGAATCATACGATAAACTCATATATGACCTATTGAAAAGTTTGATCGGATGGAGAATTTTATCAAAAACTAACACTATATTAAAATTGATTATTGTGAATATAACACAAAGATTTTATAACATTTGAAATGATATACAAACTTTGGTTATTTGAGAAACCTATATATAACTTCCCATACATAAAAATGGCATAGTATTTAAAATATAAAGTCTTAATGTAAAAATATATCATTAGGGTTAAAATAGGATATTTAGATTAATTCATCAACCCTAATCATATAAATTACAAAAAACTAATGATGAATACTTTGTCAAAAGAATTCAATAAAACCTAATTGTAACAAGTTCAAAATGAATTTTCATTTTAATCCAAAGAACTATTTAGCAGACTATAATTTAAATATCTTGAATCAATTTATAATCAGATGTATTGATAATAATGAAAATTGATTATATATATAAAATTAAAAGATTAACATCTGCTAATTTATTAAATTTATGAAAGTGTTTCCTAAATTTCTAGTATAATCATTAACTCTTCTTTAATTGAGAGTACCTTCAGAATCAAAGATTCTGAAGGAACTCTTATATAATTTTTGTGATAAATCATAGAAGAGAACTGATCATTTTATTTAGCAAAGCAGAAAAATTGAGAGGGTTGTTTCCTGCCAACAGATCTCTACATCATCTGGGATAAAGGAGACTCTCTTGGGCACTCCCGTATGTGTCATTTGATAAAAAATTAGGAGGTTTGATGCAAGATATGGAACATACAGAACATTGGAAAAATAACCATGCTCAAGATCTACAGTACCTTGTCCTTCGGATATGATTGTGGAGTCATCTCCCATGTGGATGGGAATGGATTTTCCGGTCTCCAAAGATGAGAAGGAGTCTCTTTCAGACATCATATGGTTCGAAGCTCCATAATATATCAAGAGTGCTTTGGACTTCAAAGTGCTTTCCATGAGGGCATGACCTCTTTCATGCTATGGTTCCCGATCTTGCTGATCTCTCCTTTGAAAGATTTCTAGAAGATTGATGTGATTTTTCTCAAGAAGAGAAGTAGCTTCATCAAGTTTCTTTTTCATGCAGGCATGTTTAGGGTGGAAGCCCTTCCCACAGTATGAACGCTTGAATTTTTCCTTCCCATGATGCCCTTTGGCTTTGTTCTTCTTCGAGTTGGAAGGCTCTTCATGCTGATGGTTTTCAACTTTAGGCTTAGAAGCTTCGAATTTGGTTTTTGGGTTCTTTTGTTTCTTTCCTTAACCCTTCAGATATTTGGGCCCCAAGACATAGAGGGCTTGATCACGGGAGGATATGATGATCCCCATCTGGAAAAGCTTATCATGTTCACTAGTTAGGGACTCAATGAAGGCATTGAGAGAAGGAAGCTTCCATCCAAGGGTTGTGAGCTTCCCCGCATGAAATGTAGAGACAAACATCGAATAATCAGCTCCAAGTTTGGAGAGAATGGCAAGAATGAGATAATCATCCTCCTTCTCCACCTTACACCGCTTCAACAGTAAGACAATGTGCTTGAAATTTGTGAAAAAATCATTCAAGGTCTCGAAATTGGAAGGTTGGAGAGACATCAACTCATTTTCAAGCTGGTATACTCTCAAATCATCTTGTTTTCCATACAGGGTTTCCAATTTGTCCCAAATTTCCTTTGGAGTCTTCAATCTGGAGAGATGGAAAAGAAGATCTCAGGAAATAGAGAGGCAATGTTGGCAAGGGGTTTGGGAAAAGTGAGTTGCGCAGCGTCGCGGCAGCTTTGCAAGCTCACACGATACCGTGCAAGGGAAGATTGGTGTGATAAGAGGGAAAATAACTGTTTTGAATATGTTATGTATATTTTGACCAAGTTTTGCTGCAATAGGTCAGTAGCGGTTAGAAGTCAGTTACTAGTGGACCCTTGATGTAAAGGCATAAGCCTATTTATAGATCTATTTTGGGGCAATATAGGAGAGGCATAGAGACAGATAGATGAGCAGTTGTGAACAATTGTATTGCATGCGCGATTGTAAGGGATAAGATCTGGCGCGATCCATTTTATGGAGACTTTCCTGTCTTGACTGTGATTTTATCTGGGCTTCTTGCTGATGTATGCAGTGTCTGGTTTTGGAGAAGGATTATGTAATGTGGCGTATTTGCGCAAGATTAATATATGATGTGATGCATATGGCTCAATTCTTGTCTATTGTTATAGATCTATTGTGATGTTGCAACTCTATTGTGTTAAAATGACATGTTATAGATGCAATTCAGTTTCTTCCTGCTATATCAATGCTATCTGTTGGTTTTAAGTTTTTGTAATTTATGCTTGATGCGCTGTGATGTTCCTTGAATAATGCTGTGATATTTTGATATTGTAAGAGATCAAATAAGTTATGATATCCCTCCGTCGGATCCACATGTCCTCCTTCCCCACTATCGAAAAATCGGTTCTGACAACTCTCCCTTGAACGCCTTGGGTGAGACCTCATTTGCTCCGCAGACGTTCCTGGGCAGGGTAAAACCTGTCTGGGCTAGTGCTTAGGGATATTGCACTATAGGGCATCGATAGAGTGGGAACCCCTATCGACGAAGCTTTGTTGGTGGGTCATGCCATCAAATGGTTCCGTTGCCGGGACCGAGTTGTAAATAGGAGGGGGATATGTTCTGGAATCCGACTCGTTCAGAGATCAAGGGATGGTTTGATTTGAAGTTGTGGGAGTTTGTTGAAGCCAAAAACTGAAATCCTAATCTGTCAACGGGCCATTGGTTGGATAGATATATCCACTATGGTCCTCATGAATGGTTCTTTTGTGAATTCCATGTGCTCTTGCATGAGTGGTTGGCAAAGTTTGCTAAGCGGAAAACAAACTTTCAAGGAGGCGAGCCAACATCCTGGACCCCAGAATTAATCTAGGCATTGCAAGAAACCAACTACAAGGAATCAAGGGCAGATGAGGTATGGTTGGATAGTATCTTGGAAGGATATATCACTAAGTTTGCTATTGATACTAATAAATCTTTTAGCGAGGAGGAAAGGGAGTTTTTCAGTGGACCTCGTGGAAGGTTCCTATTGTCTCTACAACTATCGATTAAGCAACTAGTATGTGAAAAGGGTATCCTAAAGATGGACCAAGAGTAGTGGAACTCTGGTGTGCGGGGGATGTAAGCACCACGATAGAAAGGGGGGAAATGCATAAGGGAATAAGGGGTATATGGGCATGAGTTCTGGTGAGAATGTAAAGGTCGTTGAAGAAACAAGTGGTTGTACAAGGGGAGGAGTAAGGTTTTGAGAAAAGAGGCAGAGGATGGGAGAAGGTCCTGCTAAAGTCGAAGTGCGATACTGTGAAGAAAAACCACACGAGATGAAGCGACCATTTTGTGACGACGAGGACATACAGGCCCAGGCTACCCCCAGAAGAACGATAGGATCGAACCCCAACAGTAATGTGTCTGCTCATCCGCACACTACTCCACCACAAGGAAGGAACGCGCATTCTACGTTGACTTGCCCGACATGTCAGCAATAGTCTAGTAATAGAGCACCAACAGGAGGAAGAAAGTCTAGAATGGTGGGAGACGAAATGAGGTTGCCAATATTCAATGGAAATGGTACCGACGATCCAAACTAGTACTGGTTCTTATGCGAAGCGATATGGACTGCTCGACAAACTATTGATGATGATGTCAAGAAAAGTCAACTAGCCACTACTCTGAGGGGTCGTGCATTAGAATGGTTTATGAGATTCACACGGGTGCCTCAGGGAGGTACTGCAAAAATACTGGATGAGATCAGAACAGGAATATTTGAGGAATTTAAGAAGTCAAAATCAGAAGCTCAGCACATTACTGAACTGAAAGAGATCAAACAATTTCCCAATGAAATAATTTGGGATTTTGATCAGCGATTTAAGACATTGATGGCTAGGGTCAGTTTTCAGATGAGCGATGTTCAACATAAAGAATGGTTTATCGCAGTGCTTGTCCTGCATATTCAACAACCATTAATGAAACAAAAGATTGTGATGTAGAGCGAGGCTCTGGAGACCATGATGAAATTAGAGGCATCGTCAGTAGGGGAAACCGTTGTTGGAATGAATCAAATTCAGGCGTAGTTGGCCAATTTAATGCTACAATTGCAAGACATAAAAAAGGATAAGGAATATTATGATGATCTTTGGTGCACCCATTGCCATGCAACCATACACACCAAAGATACTTGTCCGACATTTCAGAACTATCTGTTTTTAGGAGCCCCGAGCCCGTTGAGTGGTGCTGGTGCACTATGGTGTTGCATCTGCCAGGTCTATGGGCATCGACATGAGAATTGTGATTATATACAGAAGATGGTTACCAAGGTAGAAAGTTTTTACTGTACATTTTGTTGGTCAGTTGGACATGACGACAAAAACTGTTGCACTTATGATTTACTTCACGAAATAACGTATGATTCCTACTTTGTAAAAGGATAGGATCCCCGGACAACGCAAGCAAAACTATAAGTAGTACAACCAGCAGCACAGGTACCGTATATGCCACTGCCTCCATTGTAGTTTGTCCATGCGAAACCACAACAACAGTTTATGGTGTAGCCGCAGTTCGCACCACAGCCACAAATGGTGGTACAACCACAGTATAACCAAGCACCACAACTCCAGTATAATCAGCCACAATATGTTCAAGCCATGTAATATGTTCAACAGTAACCTAACCCACCAGAAAACCAAATGGCCCAACCGCAGTTTCAACAAGGAGGAGTCTGAGGGGGATTCAGAGGTTGAGGAGGAGGATTCGGCCATGGGGGAGGACAAGGTCATGAATCGGTCTAGTGCTATACCTGTGGGGTATTTGGGCATTACCAGAGAGAGTGCCCTCATGCGTAGTGCACATACTGTGTAGCCATCGATCATAATGTTGAAATTTTCCCTCAGTTGATTGCAAAATGGTGGGCAGGACAAATTCCCCAGTTATAGAATGAGCAGAATCAGAATCAGTCGGTATTCCAAGTCCAGAACTAGCTGATAATGAAGAACCATGTCCCATTGTAGACTCAGACTCAGAACCCACCTCAAACGCAGAACCAACTGATGAATCAACCATTGAATCAGAACCCGCCTTTGAACCAGGGATTGACAGTTTCCGCTATTCAGGATGAGCCGCAGATGAAGGATTTCGATGTTGGGATTGTCACTCACACTGGTGTGACAACTGGAGATGATGGACCATGGCTACAAGTTTGTCTCGCTGGTAAGAAGAAGGTCACATTTGATATTGCGACAAAGAAAGATACCTTCTTCGACACAAAGAATGAAATCAGAAGAAATACGGGTAAGTTACCAATTGTTGAAATGATTTTTGCTTTCGATCCATCTTCAAAGGGACGACCATCGTGGTATTATGGTACCCTATGCAATTTATTTAAAAGTTGTCTATTGCTGGAAAAGGACTTAGACACCCTTGTCAAGCTCAAGGCATTATTACACCTGTCGGATAAAACAGTGAAGGATTCCATCGTGAATTCCTTGCAAAAAAGGAAAACCATCAAGGAGATGAGGATGAATGTCTAGATTGGGGATTATGAGGTTGAATCGGTCATTTTGGACCTTGGATTAGATGTAAACATCCTTAAAAATAAAACCTGGAAATTGATTGGGAAGCCAACGTTGGGATGGTTGCTGGTACAATTGTATTTAGCAAACTAGGCGAAGGTTCATCCCATTGGTCGCATTTCAAACTTGGTTGTCAACATTGAAGGTATGAAAACATGGGCTTCTTAGAATTTCATCATTAAGCTAGCATAACATTAGGATCTTTAACTAAGAGAATAACAAGCACAGCAATCAAATACAAGAGACAATCAACACAGTGTTTATCCTCGGGGAAACAATAAACGGTGAAAACCCTGCAACTTCCTCAGAGATAGAATCAGCACCAAAAGTAGAACCCAAAATAGTAAGTGATCTCCCGACAGCAGTAACCTTCTTTCTATCTAGCCCCAGTGTCTTCTCCTTCCTCAACTATGCGCTACACTTCAGTGTGTATGAGATGTGTGATAAATAGAGAGGCCATCTCTCTATTTATACTAATTCCCAACTTGACTAAACCATACTAGGGCCGACCTCACTAGGAGAGTCTAATAACCTTAGTGCCCCGAAATTGCAGGGAATTTAACCTTTAACCAATAGGAGGGTTACCCACAATGACTTGACATGACTTGTTTACATTATAGATCTTCCCGATAGGAACATCGGGGCATGACATGACTCAAGTACATCCTGGAATAAAAACTGGGTTACAATATATAATAAATACAAGTGAAATACATTCTAAAGTTACATATACATCAAAAATCCCTCTTAACTAGGAAGGTATTCTTTCTACACAATTTTCAGCACAAGTCTTCTTCTTTGTATCTTCTGGATCATCATCAAGTCCTCGTCATCTTCAAGTCTTCTTCATCTTCAAGTCATCTTCATCTTCAAGTCATCTTCATCATCGGATCTGGATCATCATTTGATCTGGATCATCATTGGACATCATCATTGGATCTGGATCATCACTCGATCTGTATCATCACTGGACATCATCACTGGATCTGGATCATCATTGGACATCATCACTAGATCTGGATCATCATTGCTAGATCATCATCACTGGATCTGGATCATCATCACTTGATCTAAATCATCACTAGGTCATCATCACAGGTGCTATCTCTTGATTCTTCTCATCATAGGAATATCTATAGAGCTAGCCCTTTTTCATGCTGGATGTACATCTATAGAGCCAATCCTTTTTCATACTAGATGTATCATCACAGAGATAGTCCTTTTTCATACTAGATGTGGAACACACACAGACCCAATCCTTTTTCATACTAGATGAGTCTTCATAGAGCTAGTCCTTTTTCATACTAGATGTGGAACACACACAGAGCTAGTCCTTTTTCATACTTGATGAGTCTTCACAGAGATAGTCCTTTTTCATACTAGATGTGGTACACACTTAGAGCTAGTCCTTTTTCATACTAGATGTGGCACACACCCAGAGCTAGTCCTTTTTCATACTATATGAATCTTCATAGAGCCAGTTCATACTGGATGTGGCATCTACACAGAGCTATTCCTTTTTCATACTAGATGTGTCTTCATAGAGACAGCCCTTTTTCATGTTGGATGTGGCATCCACACAGAGCTAGTCCTTTTTCATACTAGATGTGTCTTCACAGATCCAGCCCTTTTTCATGCTGGATGTGGAATCATCACATACACCTGACAATGGAAGGAACCAATCCTCTCACCATGTCACAGCTCTTACATCCGACCATGGAAGGAACCAATTCTCTCACCATGTCGAAAGGGCACAACACTTATATTTGACCATGGAAGGAACCAATCCTCTCACCATGTCAGAATGGCACAGCACTTACATCTGACCATGGAAGGAACCAATCCTCTCACCATGTTAGAAGTACTTAGCATGGACACATCACTTCCTCTTGGGAGGAATCTCGATCTGGAGAACACCAAGCTTCTCCCTGAAGTACTCAAACTTCACCCTAGCCAATGGCTTAGTCAACACATCAGCTATTTGTTCATCCGTCGCAACATACTGGAGCTTCACTGCTCCTCTCTGCACCATATCCCTGATATAGTGATACTTGATCTCAATATGCTTTGACTTATCTTGGAATACTGGATTCTCTGACAACTTTACACAACTTTGGTTGTCACAGTATATACAAGTAGCATCTAACTGGAGATCAAATAAATCAGATAGTAGCTACCTCAGCCATACTGCCTCACAACTAGCTGAACAAGCTGTGACATACTCTACTTCAGCTGTATCAGTGCCACACAAGATTGCTTCCTGCTAAACCAAGAGATCACACCTGATCCCATACTGAAGCAACACCCTGAAGTACTCTTCCTATTGATGGCACTTCTTTCCCAATCTGAATCTACATAACCCTCCAGGTTATTCCTTTGATCAGTATTATACTTGAGCCCATAATCAACCATACCCTTCAGGTACCTCAGAATATGATTTGCAGCAGTCAAGTGAACATGTATCGTATCTGTCAAGTATTCGCTCAAGGTGTTCACAGCAAACCAAATATCTGGTCTTGTGTTCGTCAGGTACATCAAGGACCCAATCATCTGACGATACATCGTGGCATCAATCGATTCTGATGAAGCATCACTCAATAGCTTCAAATTCGATGCCATAGGTGTGGTTAATTCCTTGCAGTCCATCATCCCAAATATCTTTAGGATCTCTACTACATACTTCCCTTGTCTAAGGAAGATTCCATCCATAGTCTGCCACACCTCCATACCTAGAAAATAACGCATCATACCTAAGTCCTTCATTTCGAACTCGGCAACAATCTTTCTCTTCGTATCAGCAATTAACCCATCCATACATGTCATAAACAGATCATCTACAGATAGTAGAAGCATCATTGGGTTGCCATATTCAATCTTGTAGTGAAGGTTGGAATCTGCTTTACTCTTGGTAAAGCCCAAACTGGATATAAAGCTGTCAATTCTGCCATACCATGTCCTGGGTTCTTGTTTCAAACCATACAGGGTTTTCTTCAATTTGCACACATGAAACTCCTTGTCATGTGTCTCAAAACCGAGTGGCTGCTCCACATACACTTCCTCTTCAACTACATCATTCAAGAAAGTAGTATTGACATCCATTTGGTGTATCTTCCATTTCATCACTGCATCCAGAGCAAGTACCAATCTGATGGAAGTGTATCTGGCTACAGGTGCAAA
The DNA here is from genome assembly GCA_001517045.1 of Pseudotsuga menziesii. Taxonomy (NCBI): domain Eukaryota; kingdom Viridiplantae; phylum Streptophyta; class Pinopsida; order Pinales; family Pinaceae; genus Pseudotsuga; species Pseudotsuga menziesii. The sequence continues at coordinate 353,900 of LPNX010192518.1, read as the reverse complement.
GGTTTCTTCATAGTCTATTCCTTCTTTCTGTGAGAAACCACGAGCAACAAATATTACTTTATATTTCTCTATGCTACCGTCTGCAGCATGCTTGATCTTGTAGATCCATTTGGAAGTTACAACTGACTTCCCTTCTGGTCTTGGGACAACATCCCAAACATCATTCTTCATGATCGATTGATACTCTTCGATCATAGAATCCTTCCATTCTTTCTGTTCTACCGCTTCTTCATAATTGGAAGGTTCTTTATTAATGAAATCACATAGTAAAGCTACATAACTGGAATAGGATATGGTCCTCTTTCTTTCTCTAAGATTCTCTTATGGAACCCCATATCTTTCCGCACCTTGGATAATCTCTCGTACCCAAGCAGGTTTCCTCTTGTGAGGATTCTTCTCCTGTGGTGGATCTATAGGTCTTTGTGGTGGATCGATCTTCTTCTTGAGTTTCTTCGTTCATGATTGTATCATGAATTCTGGGAACTTCTGCTTCTTCAGGTTCTTCAGTAGGTTTCTTTTTGGATTTCATGTAGGATAAATCTTCATCAAATGTTACATCCCTACTGATGTCAATCTTCTTGAACCCTGGGAAGTATATTCTGTAAGCCTTCGAGCTTTTAGAGTATTCCACAAATATACCCTTCTTTCTTGAAGGATCTAATTTTGTCCTCTTCTCTTTTGGAATGTGTATGTATACTGGACAGCCGAATATTCTGAGATGGCTGACTTCTGGTTTCTTACCAGAGAAGACTTCTTCAGGAGTCTTGTTCTCGAGTACTCTATGTGGAGTATGGTTCTGTACATACATTAATGTTCTGGCTGCTTCTACCCAAAGATGCATAGGAAGATCTTGATCATGAAGCATAGCTCTTGCAGCTTCCATGATAGTTCTATTCTTCCTTTCTGCAATCCCATTCTGTTGTGGATTATAAGGGGTGGACAACTCCCTCTTAATCCCTGAGTCTTTACATAGTTCCTTGAACTCATTTGAATTGAATTCTCCACCATTGTCTGATTGAAAAGTATTGATCTTATTTTCAGTGTGGTTCTCGATCAAGGCTTTGAATTCCTTGAACTTGCTGAATACTTCATCTTTGTTCTTCATTAAGTAAATCCATGTCTTCCTAGAAAAGTCATCAATAAAAGAAACATAGTACACATACCTGCTTAGTGAGCTTGATGACATTGGTCCACACACATCGGAGTGGATGATTTCCAAGATTCCTTTTGCTTTGCTTTCGCTACTTGGAAATGTCTTGTTTGTGTTCTTTCCTTTCACACATCCTTTGCATACCCCTTCATGTTTTGCTTGAGTTTATGGAAGACCTTCAATAGCTTTGCTTGCAAGTGGTAGTTCTCTGTAATGCACATGTGCAAGCCTTCTATGCCAAAGTTCATTTGGTTCTACTGTGTCATGAACCAAATCTTGTTCTGGTTGGCCCTTCAGCTTGTATAGACCTCCTTCTTGTTCCCCAATCACTATTGCATCGTCAAAAGTATTTCCCTTTAGCCACATAAGAACTTGGCCATCCACAAAAGCAACCCTCATTCCTTTTGCATCCAATGTAGATATGGAGAGGAGGGTCTTCTTTAGTCCTGGAACAAATAATACATTCTTCATCTTCATAGACTTTCCAAAGTCTAGTATATAGGAGGATTCACCACTACCTTTTATTGGATACTGGTAGTCATCCCCAAGTTTCACCTTGTGAGGTGACTCATATTCAGATAGCTTCACAAATGATTCTTTGAATCCCGTCATATGCTTGGAAGCACCACTTTCTATGAGCCAATCATTGCTTCCATGTGAAACAGTTCCCGTAAGAGTGGAGATCATCACATATTGTTCATCACTTGAAGAATCACTTTCTTATTTGATTCTCTTTGTGGAAGGTTCATCATCCTCCGCAGCATGAGCATGATGTCTTCTCTTGTTTTCCTTCTTCTTTAAGTTCCCTTTATTAGGGAAGAATCTGGATATGTGACCTTTCTCATCACATGTGTAACATCTAATGGTAGACAAATCTCTTTTAGGGTGTGAGATCTTACCTTTGGAGTGATGATGGTTCCTTCTGGTTCTCTTGGAGTGAACAGTGAGAGCTTGATATTCATTCCCCATATTTTCTTCTCAAGCTGCTATCCGAGCTTTTTCTTGAGAGCATTCTTCCGATAGTCTACTGAACTTGACTAACTTCTTTTTGGAACATATCCCTTGAATGAAAGAGTCCCATGATCTAGGGAGACCATTCAAGGTGGTCATCACAATATCTGCATTTTCCACTTCTTCATCTACTGCTTCCAGCTATTCCTTTATCTGAGATACCCTTGTAAAGTAAGAATGAATAGTCTCAGCATTCTGGATCTTTATATTCTTCAATTGGTTTCTCAGAGTCATCTTCTTGTTTATGTTCTTCCCTTCAAACAATTTGGTTATGGCATCAAACATAGCTTTAGGTGTCTTGAGGGAGGACACCTGTAGTATGAGGTGATCCTTTATTGAATCAGCAATGATTCTCTTTGCCATAACCAACTTATTCTAATGTAAGTCCTTAGCCTCATCTCCCTCTGGAATTGGAACCTCCTCATTGATATAGGAGTCCAACTCATTTTCTTCCAGGACCAGGGAGATACTATACTTCCAGGCTTGGAAGTTATCAGCTCCCTCAAAATTTTCATCAAGCTTTGTATGATGAGACATCTTAAACTGAGAACCTCAAATGGAAATACAAAAGATTTAGATCTTAAGAGGTCAAGATGTCGGATCTGGATTTGGAGCCGAAATCCTGCAGTGCTGGTTTAGTAGCAAATTAGGGGTTCACTTTTCTGGAGTTCTGTCCAACCAAATGCTTTGAATTTGATCCCTTACTTTGATTTTGGGGAGGAGATCAATCCAGGCCTGGGCTCACTGAAAAATTCATCTTCTGTGAAAAGCCCTAATTTTCGACAGCAGTGTCAGGTCCAAAACTTAAAAACCTCAGAATTGGATTTTTCTTCGATAGAAAGATGCGCCCTAAGGAGGAGAGTTAATCCAACCTTCTTTTGCTGAAAATATGTGGAGGAAGATCAACTAAGTAGGAATCCCTAGTTGTTGCAGCTACAAAGTGTATTCTTCTCAGGTTAGCTCTGATACCATGTTAGAATTTCATCATTAAGCTAGCATAACATTAGGATCTTTAACTGAGAGAATAACAAGCACAACAATCAAACACAAGAGATAATGAACATAGTGTTTATCCTTGGGGAAACCATAAATGGTGAAAACCCCGCAAATTCCTCAGAGATAGAATCAACATCAAGAGTAGAACCCAAAACAGTAAGTGATCTCCCGATAGCAGTAACCTTCTTTCTATCTAGCCCCAATGTCTTCTCCTTCCTCAACTATGCGCTACACTTGAGTGTGTATGAGATGTGTGATAAATAGAGAGGCCATCTCTCTATTTATACTAATTCCCAACTTGACTAAACCCTACTATGGCCGACCTCACTAGGAGAGTCTAATAACCCTAGTGCCCCGGAACTGCGGGGACTTTAACCCTTAACCAGTAGGAGGGTTACCCACAATGACTTGACATGACTTGTTTACATTATACATCTTCGTAATAGGAACATCGGGGCATGACATGACTCAAGTGCATCCTGGAATAAACATCAGGTTACAATATATAAGAAATACAAGTGAAATACATTCCGATGTTACATATACATCAACAGGGTTGACTTTGATGTAATAAAAGTTGTAGGAGATGGTGGTTCCTATCATGCGCTGCTAGGAATTGGATGGGATAATGATAGCATGGTGGTTATCAACTTCAAAAAATGTGTTATGACATTTGGAAACCAAGACATCAGAGTGATTCCTTGTATGGACTCTCAGGAAGGATGACGATACATCGAACCCGTCAAGGAGGAAGTCAGGAGAATTTGGGTTCATGCTTATAACATCTCTGAGGACTATATCCACCTTACTGTCAATGGTGAACTTGGATGGAACAGAGCAAGTTCTGCATTCTTTGACTCTGACGATGCTCTAGAAAATTGGCAGAATTGATTGCACGAGGTATCATTCAGAAAATGCAAGTTGATTACACAATATCTCCGACATGTCATGACTGAGACTGTCGAGTTACCCATTTAGAAAGGACTTCCGGGACTATCTAAGTTCTTCCAAGAATTTGAAGAAAAGGTGTTTGAACCACAAAGCATACTGGCTCTTGATGTAGCATTGAAGGCTACTCTGGCTTGATGGTGGGTGACACACAAGCAGACGATCCATGACTGGGAGCAGTGCCGCAGGTTGATGAAGGTCCGCTTTGGTGATATAGAGGTCTATCATGCTGGGATATATGATGGAAGAAATGAGCCTGCCCATCATTTGATTGAATGTCAAACGTTATGGACATCACGACCTAGGGAAGAGTAGGTTCACACTCTAGAAGAGATGCCACAATCCTGGTATGTGGCAGCAGAATTGCACAGAACCATTACCACTTAGGAGGAGTTGTCAATTTGTTTTGTGCAAACATTTAGATTCCAGTATTCCAACCCCGAGGTATGTAACGCTTTACACATTATCTGCGACATAGTATTGAAAGTCATCCCTGTTGCATACCATGTTGATCCTCATGTGCATTGGTCTATCCAATCCATGATGACGTGCTACAACTTGTCTGGGGAACTTGAAGATGATGACAAGCTATAGAATGTTAATATTCCAGAGTTCAAAGGAATTCGTGGTGTCGCAGCTCCCGACATACTGACGAACTCGATGAACTAGCTGCTGAGGATCCGAAAAGTTAACATTGGGTTGGCAGAAGATCCGAAATTTTCTAATGTCGGAGACTATTGGGGCGAAGAGATGATGGCCAAAGTCATAGATCTGCTGCATGAATTCCAGGACCTTTTTCCAACGCGATTCTTAGAAATGAAGGGGATACTCGGTGATTTAGGAGAAATGAAGATTCCACTCAAGCCAGATGCAAAACCGACACACCAGAGGCCGTATAGATTGAACCCGCAATATAAGGATCACGTGAAAGCTGAGATCGATAGGATGCTTGACGCTAGGATCATTGAACCTGTAGAATAATCAGAGTGGATAATCCTGATTGTGGTCCAAGATATGAAGACTGGTGAAATCCACATTTGTATCGATTTGCGAAAGTTGAATGATGCATGTTGACACGATCCATTCCTGACCCCTTTCACAGATGAAGTCATGGAAGGCGTAGGTGGCCAGGAGGTATATTCATTCACATATGGCTTTTCGATATATCGCCAGATCTGGATTGCGAAGGAGGATCACCATAAGACCACATTTGTCATTGAGTGGGGCTGTTTCCAATATATCGTCATGCCATTTGGGCTGAAGAATGCACCTCCTATATTCTCCCATGTATTTGTTGCTGTATTCAAATATTTCATTCATAAATTCCTACAGGTATATATGGATGACAGGACCATCTATGGCTTGGTTAAAGACCATCTGGACAATCTATGATTGATGCTAGAATGGTGTAGGCAGCATCAGATTGCATTGAATTCCAAAAAATGTATTTTCTGTGCACTCTTTGGCATACTACTTGGGAACATTGTATGCAAAGAAGGTCTATTAGTTGATCCAACGAAGATTGCGTTGATCCTCAGTTTACCACCACCAATGAATGTAAATATGCTTTGTGCAACACTGGGACATGCGGGCTACTATTGCAAGTTTATCAGAGGATACACTGCGATTATTGTGCCCATGGAAAAACTGCTAAAGAAAGACACTGCATTTGAATGGACTCTAGAATGTCAAGGAAGCTTCGACACCCTGAAGGCCAAGATGGCCTTTGCACCAATACTAGTTTTTCCCGATTGGAATAAATAATTCCATGTGCATGTTGATGCTTATTCTACTGCTCTAGGGGTTGTTCTTGTGCAGCTAGGTGAAGGCAACTTGGATAATCCAATAGCATATGCTAGTAGAAAGTTATCATTTGCCAAACGAAATTATACCATGACTGAAAGGAAAGGCCTGGCAATGGTTTATGCTCTGCAAAAGTTCAGGCACTATTTGTTGGGTGGACACTTGAAGATGTTCACTGATCATTCTACTTTGCAATACCTAGTCAATAAGCCTGTGTTGGGGAGGAGAATTTGTAGGTGGTTTCTTTTGTTCCAAGAGTTTGATTTTGAAATAGTGGTAAAGCCAGGACGGTTGAATGCTGGCCTGGATCATCTGTCACGTGTTGAGAATGGTGAAGAACCAACTAATATTGACGATGGCTTTCCACATCCACAATTGTTCTGAGTTGAAGTCACAGATGATCAATATGCACCAATTTTTCAATATTTGTCTACTGGTGTCGCCCCAGCAAACATGTCGATTAGCCAAAAGAAACAACTGGTTGCAAAATCCTTTGATTTTCAACTAATTTCTGGACAAATATATAAACTTGGACTAGATGAAATATTGTGACATTGTGTCTTACCGCATGAGCAGGGTCTCATTCTAGAAGAAGTGCATGCAGGAATCATGGGAGTTCACTATGGAGGCCGCACTACTGCATGAAAAGTGTTGCGTGCTAGGCTATGGTGGCTCAGGTTCCATAATTATGCCGCAGACTATATGAGGAGCTGTGATGTCTACCAACGGCTTGGTAAACCATTTCAGAGGGATGAGATGTCACTAGTGGCACAAGTGACTCTCCAACCATTTGATAAATGGGTTGTCAACTTTGTGGGTCCCATCAATCCACCAGGTAAGCGCATTGGTGCCCGCTATATCATCGCTGCAACTAACTACCTGACTCGGTGGGTGGAGGCTGCACCAGTCATTGATTGTACCGCTGCGACGATAGCTCGATTTATTTTTGAGAACATTGTGACACGATTTGGCTGTCCTAGAATCCTGATGAGTGACAAGGGCAATCACTTTATCAACCAGACGGTAAAAGCGCTAACTGAAGAGCTCCAGATACAACATAAGAAGAGTACATCTTACCATCCGCAGGAAAATGGTACCATTGAGGCCTTCAAAAAAAATTTGGAGACAATGTTGACCAAGGTATGTAACGTTAATCGCGATGGTTGGGACTTAAAAATTCCTACAGTTCTATGGGCCTATTGCACTACTTGCAAATTAATAACAGGTCAGACACCGTTTAAGTTGGTTTATGGGAAAGAGGCACTCATTCCAATGGAGTATATCATTCCTAGCTTACGCATTACCGCAGCGATGGGTATGGATGATGCAACGACATTAGAAGAATGTGCTACGCAGTTGATTCAGCTTGAAGAAGATCATTTCATCGCAGGCTTCCACCAACATGTTGCGAAGGATCGACAGAAGGCATGGCATGATCACCATATTAAGCATAAACAGTTTGCGACAGGAGATTTGGTGCTGTTATATGACAGTAAGTTTCTCAAGAATCCAGGTAAGTTACAAATGCACTGGTTAGGTCCCTATCTTGTTTAGTCCATTACATCTGGCGGTGTAGTTCAGTTACAACAGTTAGATGGCACAATGTTGCTGAAACTCATCAATGGGAGTCGCTTGAATCCCTATAGAATGGGGCCGATGATGCACACCACCTGAGGTTTTAAAAAAAAATGATGAGAATTCTAGTTTAGCAGCGTAAGGCGAGCCTTGAGGGAGAGGCTGTGTAAGGTTACAATTGTTAGTGATAGTCGGTTGACCCTTTGTGATAGTTGTCAGGCTGTGGGGTGGTCAAATCAAGTAATAAATGCAGGTAGTTAAACCAGTTGGCTCATGACGCTTGTTAAAGCGACCCGCATTAATGGATGATCCGACCGTTAGAAGCACAAGATTGCCGAAAGATTTGGCGTCATTACTACTCGATTTGGTAATAATTTTGAAGCTAGATTTGGTAATGATGGATTTGGAATTGGAAGTGGATATAAAACACCGCGCGGGATGCATTAGAAAGGCATTGTTCAGTTGTGAAGAGCAGAGATAGAAGGTGAATTTTGTGCAAGTATTGAACAGAGTGTTAAGTGCAGTATAGTTTGAGTTATTGAGCATCAGTGTAGGCTTTGAGGGGTAAGGGATGCTGAGCGACCTTGACGCTATTGAAATTTTGAGTGAATACGAGTCCCCTATTCGGCCCACGACTGTGGAAGCAGAAGTCATGAGTATGCCAGTGGGTTCGTCGTCCATTTCGAAGCGGAAGCGGTAGATGCAGTGACCCAGTCCTACGCCACCAGAGAAAAGGCAAACTCGCACGTCTGCGAAGGTGCACGGAGAAGGCACTGCACAGATTGGGATGTTGAGTCTGCAGCCCCATGGGTTGTCTCAATGAATGATATTTTGGGTTACATTGCTCCTACGCATCCAGAAGCTAAGCCAAGGCAGCCATCAAAGAATCAGAAGCACCTGCTGAAGTTGCTAGCACTGCCGAAAGGGATGGCATGCTCAATTAACATCATCCCTGCGTTGATCAGTCTCAAGTTCTATGATCATGACATGCTTTTGATTAAAGATGTCTGGGACGATCCATATGAATCTATCCATACTACACTTGGTGGTCTCATTCAGCGCATTTCGAAACCATGAGCCAGTGGATTAGAGAAGTCTGGGTTGTTGGGGCTCATTAATATGCCCCATTTTAGCTGTTTGAATGAAGCACATGCATGTGTGAAGCAATTGTTGGCATGTTTCCATGGAGGGACACTTTGGATGAATACGCTGATCCCAGTAACCGTCGACTTGATTGCAAGTATTACTGGTTTGCCTAAGGCTGGCCAGGAGGACCCGGTGCAATATATTCGTGGAAGAGGTATGGATAAGAGACTTGCAAAGCAGTTGAAGGAGCGCTTTGGGTTACAACGGGATGGTCTCTCTTATTGCATTGACAGTATTAATTCACAGATGGTGCGCATTGGCACAATAATTTTGTCCAGCAAGGTTGTTCACGGCAATCGCCCAGTCCAATGCAAAATTCAGGGGTTGTCGCCTATGCCCAGAAATGTGCCGAGGGGGTACAGCTGAATTGGTCTTTATTTATGTTGAATCAGTTACTTGAAGATGTGCTTGCTGCTCAGAATGGGTGACCTTTTTCTTATATTTGGCTTTTGATTCTCATCGCTCTTGTTTCTTGGATGGAACCGGAGGACTACCAACCAATGGCAGTTGAGGCAGTCAAGGTTTTCCATGGTGCCCGCTATCAGAACTTATCGTGGGTTGAAGAACCCAGTCGCCAAACCGACTGTGCTATTCATTTTTGGATCTATTGGGAAGCAATGCAGGAGGCCATTGTTTTTGTTCCTATAGCTTCTCCCTACGCCGTGACCAAATATCAGCGGATCCTTCGATTTGCTATCGGATCCCACTCCATTCATATTCAGGCCAGGAGGGATCCTGATTGACAGTGGCTACCATTGCCTTATAAGGTCACCATAGAAGAGTTGGAAACTATTGTGCAAGATTGGATGGGAGACTGGCGCGTCTCGATAAATCAAGAGGAGTTAGAGAAGGAGCTACCCACAGAAGTCCCTGAAAACCCTGCCATGCCGGAATCGAGCACCCATGACTCTGACAATGAGTCATCAATGGATCCTAAAGATATAGCACATCAGATGTGGGAGGAGACACGCACTAAGTGGTGGCAGGAGTACGCGGCCAGAAGTGGTACCAAAATGGGGATGGAAGACCAGCTGCAGCAGCTTATCAACACCATCACGGATTCATCTATGACTGCCACTACGACAATCTGCGAATCCAACCACGAAGAATTTGGTGCGGTAAGAAGTAGATTAGTGTCCATTTTTGATATTGTGTCCAAGCAACTATTAGTGAGACGTTTGCTGTAGGACAACCCATCATTCAGCACTAAGACCCAGGCTAGGAACGCACAAGTTCCCCCGACTACGATCGACGTCGGCAATGAAAAAGTGCACCAGTAGCTGCACTCGATCTAGAGTGTGATATTGGACCTGAACAAATTGTTAGCTCTAGCATTGGTTGAGTTGTAGCATGGCGCTACATTGGAATTGGAGGAAAGGAAAATAGAGTTGACTGAGGGCTATGTTAAGTCCAGGAATACCACTACGACAATGCAGAAGGAAGCAGAGGAGCTGCACCAGGTCTGCGTGCAGTTAGTAGAGGAGAAGTTACAAGAAATCAACTAGCTAAAGGTGACACATGCTGAGTTACAGCGAAAGGCTGCCAAAGAGATTACCAACCTCAAGAAGGCGCAAGATCACCTGATTGTTGAACAGGCGCAACTGTTTGCAATGTGCAGCAAAGTTAAGCAGGCTATTTCTGATGCCTACCAGAACATGTTTGACAACACCTCAATGCTCACCCCAGTCGAAAAGGCCAAGCAATAGGGGCAGAATCTGGTTCATCTTCAGGACACTAACTTGCTACTCTAGGCCTAGGTCCAACCCACAACGCTGCCGGAGTAGGTGGTAGAGCGCAAGACCACCATTGAAGAAATTACCACTTAGTTCGGCACCATGGAGCAAGAGGCTAACACTATTATGGAGACGACCACTCAATTTTGGCAAAGTATTGTTCAGGATGAGCAGCTTGATCAGTTGACTGCGCAAGTACAAGAGGTAGAGGGTCAGTTGACAACCCTGAAGACGTCGCTGAAGGCCATGCTGCTGATGGTGCAGATCACCCGGGCCGCAGAGCTGAAGGATCTACAACAGCGAGCTTCCCATGCACAAGAAATCCAGCAAAAGCGTCACGAGAAGCTTGATGAATTCCAAGAAATTGGTGGCCAATTGGCTGTTAAGGCTATTGCCATGCTTTAGGCCATTCAAGAGAATAAAAAAATGGTCAACAACAAGGCTAGTGAGGAACACCCCGTCCAACAAACTTTGACTAATTATCAGAGTATCGCCAGTAAATTCCAGCTGCAGGTTCATGAAGTTACATAGTAGTTTGAAGATTTTAAGGACAAGACTTCGGCCCACACCCAGTTGACCTGATGTGGCTCGAGGGCAAGTCACAAAACTGTGTTGGGGGCCTGTTGGAAAGGGGTTTGGGACAAGTGATTTGCACAGCATCATGGTAGCTACGCAATCTCATGCAGTACCGCGCAAGGGCAGATTGGTGCAATAAGCGGGAAAATAACCATTTTGAATATTTTATGTATATTTTGACCAAGTTTTGTTGCAATAGGTCAGTAGCGGTTAGAAGTCAGTTTTTAGTGGACCCTTGATGTAAAGGCATAAGCCTATTTATAGATCTATTTTGGGGCAATATAGGATAGTCATAGAGACAGATAGATGAGTAGTTGTGAACAATTGTACTGCATGCGCGATTGTAAGCGATAAGATCTGGTGCAATCTGTTTTATGGAGACGTTCCTGTCTTGACTGTGATTTTATTTGGGCTTCTTGCTGATGTATGCAGTCTCTGGTTTTGGAAAAGGATTATGTAATGTGGCGTATTTGTGCAAGATTAATATATGATGTGATGCATATGGCTCAATTATTGTCTATTGATATAGATATGTTGTGATGTTGTGACTCTGTTGTGTTAAAATGACATGTTATAGATGCGATTCAGTTTCTTCCTGCGCTATCAATGCAATCTGTTGGTTTTAAGTTGTTGTAATTTATGCTTGATGCGCTATGATATTTCTTGAATAATGCTGTGATATTTTGATATTGTATGAGATCGAATAAGTTATGATCTCCCTCCATCGAATCCACATGTACTCCTTCCCCACTGTCGAAAACTCGGTTCTGAAAGCTCTCCCTTGAACGCCTTGGGTGAGACCTCATCTACTCCGCAGATGTTGCTAGGAAGGCTAAAACCTATCTAGGTCGGTGCTCAGGGAGATTGCGCTACATAGCATCGACAGAGTGGGAACCCCTGTCGACGAAGCTTTGTTGGTGGGATTCGCCAACAGGCACAAGAATCCGAATGCTTCATCTTTCTTGTTCAAGAATATAGCTTTGTCCATCACACAAGTAGGCTCTTCTTCAGTATCCATAGTGACCCTATAGAGTCCTCTGGCACGTAGCTGGATCTCCATATCTCCTTTCCATGAATGGAAATTTAATGGAGTCAAGAGTTCTATGGAAGAAGCCATTTCAAACTGCTGGAGCGAATGCTTTCACCTGTTAAAACCTACAAATCACAACAAAAGGGGCACCGTAAGGTCGAATAGCCTACACATTTTAGGCTTTCATCACACCCAACATAGTTGATCAAGCAAGATTGACCAACAATTCCTTAACTTGGGGTATTAAGTGGTAAGCCTTGGCTTCTAGTCACGCAGTGCTGGAGTTTTTGAGCTTTGCTCAATTTTTCATGCAAGATTTGTCAAAAACCTTGTTTTTGAGAGATCTGAGCTTTGTCCCACCATGAGCTCTAATACAATATTAATCTGTCACAGTAATCTAGGGACTAAAACATAGTCTCATAAGAGATTTTAGACAATTAAGCATGAAAATGGAATAATGGTGCTGCAATAGAATGTTGCAGCTCTGTATAATCGATGAATAATGAATAATACAATACAATGATCATGCAAGGTGCATGAATTCCAAGACAATTCGAATTCCCAAGGAGGTCATTCGAATTGAATGAGTGGGTGTAGCTTAACTGACTGTAAGCCACAACAAACACACTAGTTAACCAACTGATCAAGTCTTGTTGACTCAATTAAGTCCTAACTGAAGTCAGAGTGCAATAGATGACTGAGTCTAACTAAAAGTAGCTCAGACACATGTCACTACATTCGAACCAACAAATGGTAGTGCACCATTAACTCCAAAGAACCCGATGAGGTTAACTGAAGTCAAACTAGCCATCAGAGGTGGTTGGAGGTGCCTCTGTTGACTCCAGTTCATTAAATATTAATAAAATAATCAATATAATGAATGGAGCCACCTTCACCACTCAGCTTAACTGATTGTAACCATTAGTTAGAAATTAGGTGCATTTATGACACTCAGATCACCCCTGGAGTGCTCTAGTTAGCCTCCCCAAATGAAGGAGAAGGCTTAGTTGGCCTCCTTGACTGAAGGTAGGCATGGGTGTGCTCATGGTGGTGTCATACAGTGCTCCTTTGATACCAATTAAGTCAATAAAACTTAGGATAGTGGTTTAACGAGGCCAAATTGACCAAATTAAGTGTGAATGGTGGGTAAATGTCTCCAACATATAGGATACAAATTTGAATGAGAATGCATTGGGTGGCCTTGCATTATGGAAAGGCACATGTAAGTATCGAAGATATTGGAAAAGTATTTTGGATAAGTTTGATAACAAGATGAGTATTGTAATCTATAGTTTCTTATAGAAGCCACATAATGGCTTGGATGATGTCCATGACATTCTTTGGTTCATGGGTGTATTAGGTAGTAGTTCCTTGGTTTGTGGGTGCAATGCCTTACCCAGAGGAAAAAATCCCTATTTTGGTTGGAAGCACATCATAAGTTGGATGGGTGTTTTCTTGGCATGACATGAAGCGAAAGGAATGGAAAGGAGTGACTTGGACATTGTTCAAGTGGGATGGTTGTAATCATCAGGTGAATGATATTTTGGGATGCCTTGCGTAGTAATCGACAATTTGTTTATGATGTCAACCCAAGGGGATGAATGTTCCAAGACTGAGCGATTGAAGTGGAGTGTATTACAAATTTGGTTCCACTTGGGCATGTGACAGGGTGAAAGACACCTTGGAAAAAGGAAATAGAAAGGAACCTCCCACCTATATAAGAGGTCATGGACATGTGCAAAGACATTCACTCAAGGATGGAGATCAAGGAGTGAACATTCATCAAGAGGATAAGAATTTATGAGATGCTAAGTCTGGGTTTTGGAACAATGGAAAACTTGAAAGTTGGTTGAGTCTTAGGCAATCTACATGGAGGACATAGATAACTTAGCAAGTATATAAGGTATGGAAGAGCTAGACTAGATTGTTGTAAGTGAATAAACAAAGCTACATGGATTTGACCGACAACTTCTTCAAGGATTACATAATAGAAGTATTGTGACAATAGGCAAGTGTGCCTTGGGTTATTTGTACAATATATATAAAAGAGTCATATGTGGCTTGGTCAAGATCCCTTTTTGTATTCTTGTAACATTCTTCATATTGAGGCATCCACCTTAGGTGCCACCCATACTTCCATGATGTGGTCTCTTCGCATATTGAATGTTATTGTTCCTTACATTAATGAACATTGGCTAAGTGTTAAAGTATTGTCATGATGCTTTAAGGACATGGTTGGACATGTGCCTATTGTTAAAGAACTTGGTTGTATTGAACTTAATTGCAATTCAACAAGTTGTTGCTTAAAGTGTAGTTATGGGAAAGGTTTTAAGTGAAGAGGCGTAGTATAGCTATAGTAGGGACAGGTTGTTCAAGACCCTATGGTCAATGAAAGTCAATTCCACATGACCAAGAGTTCCAAAAAGTGAAATGTTGGGCTATGGGCAGACCCAAGATCTATGCTTTTATCTTCACACCAAAAAAAAGACCCACAGTGTTGGCCCTTTCGGCAACAACCTGTGAACAGGTTGCAGTCTCACCCGAAACAGCTATGGGGTGCCCCCGGTTTTGACCCCGCTGGTATTAAAATACATGATACATATATTGTAAATAATCTTGGTGTGGAGCTAAATGCCAAGGCCCCACCATAGATTTGGTTATGTTTTGTTTCTGTTTAGGAATGGTCACCGATGGTATGTCGGGACATGCGGCATATATTTAAATTGTGACATCATGTAAATGTGCATTTTAATTAATAACCCAGCCAGCTATGTTCATTGCAACTAAATTGAGAAGGGGCATGATTCCAAAGGATAAGGACAGGGAATGTTGAACATTGAGTCATGGGAGAGGAGCCATGTGTCATCACCACCCTTAGTTCTTTCGTTGTTAGTTGAGACAGCGAATTGGTTCGCAGGAAGGCCACGCCCACACCCGCTCACATTCTCTCCACTACGCATCTTTTGTTCTGTCCACTCACCAGATCGTGAGTCTATTCATCTCCTCTCACGCGAGCTGAGTAAAAGAATCCACATTCCATTGTTGGGGGTTTGCCTTCTCTCTCAGGATTGCTAGTCTGTGGGTTTTCTTCCCTGTTCACGCAGAAGATAGTTCTTTTTGCCTCACGGATTTGATGACTGCGGATTGATTCTTTACCTGGGATTCACACAGAGTTTGTTCTTTTCCCATCATTATCAGACATCGTATTGTCTTGTTAGTTCCATCATTGAATTGTATCTGGATGTTCTGGATAGTTCTGTGGGCTACGTTTTTGTCTCTCACACATAGTTGGAAGTCGGGACCTGTTTCATTCCTAGTCTGTATAAGTTTTTCCAGTGACTGCAGTGCGATTTGTGTGCTGTGGGCTCAGGGTTGATTGTGGGGTGTCATTTGCCACGATTTGTTTGGCTGTGTTTTTTTTCCTTTTGTGGTGGTATTGCTTGAAGGACTGCTGTAAGTTCCTATGTCCTGTTCAACTGTGTTTTCCTTGTAAACGCTTGAATAGTTGTTTGGCTGCTTGCATGCAGTGGAATTGTCCCCGAACCATTTGGGGTTGGTGAATGAGGGCCTGAGGTGCTTGATAAACCTGGTGGGTTGAGAACCACATGGACAGAGCCACTGAGCTGGATTTCTTCTCCACAGCCCCTGAAGAGCAATGGAGGGAAGATCAGGGTCTGAGGGACTGCGTTGCAGAGAAGGGACTGACTTCCTTGTGTTGGGTGTGTGTGGGTGTTCTAGAATCCAGGCTGGTTCTGGTGTTGGTGTCTACAACTCTTCAATGAGCTCACCAGCTTAGCATTAGCCTTTCCCAGCTCCCGGATGGCCTGATAAACCCAACTCTGTTGGCTTGGCTGATCTGTTGTTCACCTGATAAACCCAACCGTGTTGGCTTGGCTGAACTGTGTACCCTTGTGGTGTTGTTACCTTGGCTATGTGTAAGCTTGTTAGTTCCTTATTCCTTGGAGAATCATGCCTAGCTCGGGGGTGGCAGCATTGCTAAGAGATTAAGGAGCACACTGGCCTATGGTTGGATGGAACGTTGCAGCGACGTAGCTAGTTGCGGAACAAGCTCTTTATAAGATAAGTAATTTTGTCTATTTTACTTCTGCAATCCTATTTACTGTTAATGATCATGATGAACATGTTGAATGCTTGTACGAATGTATGTTGCTTCCGCTGTGTATGATAAATGTTCATGTATGTATGTTCTAGTTCAAAGCATTATGTTTCATCATTTCATATGAATGTGCATGTTCATGGGGCTAGATGCCCAGATGTTTTGGCATGTAGTAGCGTCCTCTTTGCCGGTCGGAGGGTCGAGGACGTTACAACTTCCATGATGTGGTCTCTTTGCATATTGAATGTTATTGTTCTTTACATTAATGAACATTGGCTAAGTGTTAAAGTATTGTCATGATGCTTTAAGGACATGGTTGGACATGTGCCTATTGTTAAAGGACATGGTTGGACATGTGCAAGCCCCCTTGACCCCCATTGTCCCCCTGAGACAGAAGTTCTTGAGGAAGAAAAATTCTATGTTTTGGGAAAACTTGTAATTTTATTATTTTTCCAAGAGAAGGTAAGTGATTATGATTTATATCAATGTTATGCATCTAACAATTGTGTTACTAACACATTTTCATAATCATAGTCACCTTCAAGGGAAGTATTCCAAGTAGTGTCGTTTGATAAGTAAGTGGTGGTTCAGTTATGAGAACCCATGATGGATATGATGCTCGGGATTCTTACGAACGAGCAGAAGATGCCATGGGAGAAAATGTTCGTAATAGAAATGATGACATTGAGTCCAATGGAAGGAGATTCCAAGAGACACCGCTAGATGTTGTAGCCACCATGAGAAGCTTAATTAAAGCCCAGGAAGAGCAGCATCAGTTGAATGCTGCCATATTGGAAAGTTTGATAGACTTGCAGAAAAAGATAGATTCTGGACGAGGTACATCAAGACCAAAAGGCAGTAAGAGCAACACTAGGAGAAGGAGAAGGACTTCCAATGAATCATCTGACTCTGAAGAATCCAATGGAGATACAAGTTCATCTCCTCATAAAAGGAAAAGAAGAAGACACCTTAAGGATCGCTCTCGAGATGAGTTTAGGAAAGCTAAACCTCCTACATTTGATGGTGAGATAAAGACGAGACAAGAAGTTGAGGCTTGGCTTCTAGGGATAAAGAAGTACTTTCAGGTGCAGGATTATTCAGGAAACATGAAGGCGCGAGTTGCCATATTCAATTTGAATGGAAGGGAATCCATTTGGTGGGAACACTTCAAGCAAGTAAAGAGGATCAATGAAAGAAGGCTTAAGTGGAAACGGTTCAAGAAGTATTTCAAGAAGAAATACCTCTCTGACAGGTATTATGATGACAAGATTAAGGAGTTCCATGAGCTAAGATTGGGACAACAAACCATGAATGAATATGCAAATAAGTTTTTGGAGCTGTTGAGGTATGTTCGGTACATTAGAGATGAAAAAGTGAAGGTCCAATGATTCCTAAGTGGATTGTCTCAAGCTTACAAAGATAGAATTGAGTTCTATGAGCCAAGAACTCTTGAGGAAGCAATAAGAAAAGCTAAGTATTGTTATGAGAAAAGAAAAGGTAAGCCTGATTACCATAAGGCATGGAAGGACAAGAAGAATGAAAAGTTGGACCAAAGAAAGAAAGGTTTCAAACCTTCTAGATTCAAGAACCAGCAGAAGTAGCCCTCCCAAGCTGCGAGTGATCCAGTTGGAGTGAAAGGTGGAAAGCCTAAAGAGCCACATCCGAATAAAGGTCCACTCAAATGTTGGAAATGTGAAGGACCTCACTTGCATAGAAATTGTCCACTCGAGAATGAGAGTGCAAGGCCAACTTACAATATTCAAGAAGCAGAAACAGTGGGTCAGGTAGCAAGGGCAGTCCCTAGGATTTATGCAGCACTGGAGGACCGCCAGGCAGATCACCAGTCAATTGTGGTTGAAGTAGCAGGTAAGATTGTTGAGCAATCTGTTTCTATTTTGATTGACCCTGGTTCTACGCACAGTTACATTACTCCTAGAGTAGTGGAGATTTGTGCTTTTAAGAAGGTAAAGCATAGGAAATCTTGGTTAGTCCAGCTAGCCACTGGAACTAAGAGAAAGGTTAGTGAAATGGTAGAGAAATGTACATTGGTCATGGATGGATTGGTCACTTGTGTAGATCTGAATTTTCTACCGCTTGGTTCCTATGATGTTCTCATTGGAATGGGTTGGTTAGAAGCTCACAGGGTGAAGCTTGACTGTAACAATAAGACTTTCGAATGCATGAATGAAGAAGGGAACCTAGTAGTTGTGAGAGGCATTCCAAAGGTGATTTTAGTATGGTAGGTTTCAGAAATGCAGTTAAAGAAGTTCTGTAGGAAGGGTTGCCAGTTGTATGTAGCTCATATTTTGGAGACATCAGGAGATGAAACTCCTAGGTTGGAGGACTATCAGGTATTATAGGAATTCAGGGATGTGTTTCCTGATGAGATTCTAGGGCTTCCTCCAAAGAGGGACACTGATTTCACTATTGAAATTGTGCCAGGAGCAGCACCAGTGTCCAAGGCACCCTACAGGACGAGTACGCCGGAGATGCTAGAGCTGAAGATGCAACTGCAAGAGTTGTTAGAAAAGAAGTATATTCGGCCGAGTGTGTCTCCTTGGGGAGCACCGGTTCTATTTGTAAAGAAGAAAGATGGTACACTCAGGTTGTGTATTGATTACAGACAGTTGAATAAGGTTACTATGAAAAATAAATATCCTTTGCCTAGGATTGATGACCTCTTTGATCAAATGAGAGGAGCAAAGGTGTTTTCCAAGATTGACTTGAGGTCTGGTTACCATCAAGTGAGGATCAAGGATGAAGACATTCATAAGATGGCCTTCAGGACAAGGTATAGACATTATGAGTTTGTAGTGGTACCATTTGGTATCACAAATGCACTAACTACACTTATGTGCCTTATGAATAGTGTCTTCAGCAGATACCTGGACAAGTTTGTTCTTGTATTCATTGATGACATTCTTGTTTACTCTAAGAATGAGGAAGAACATGAAGAGCATTTGAGATTGACATTGAAATTGCTCAGGGAGCATCAGTTGTATGCGAAACTGAGCAAGTGTGACTTCTATAGAGATAGAATTTAGTATTTGGGTCACATTATCTCAGAGGAGGGTATATCTATGGACCCTGAAAAGATTGTAGCCATTATGAATTGGCCTACTCCAAGAAATGTGACAGATGTAAGATCTTTTATGGGACTTGTAGGATACTACCGAAGGTTCATTGAAGGATTCTCTAGAGTTGCACATGCCATCACTTCTTTGCAAAAGAAGGGGATGAAGTTTGAATGGACACCGAGGTGTGAAGAAAGTTTCCATCAGTTGAAGAATTTTCTCACCAGTGCACCAGTATTGAAAGTTGCAGATCCAGAGAAATATTTTGTGGTATGTATTGATGCATGCGGACAAGGGCTTGGAGGAGTCCTTATGCAAGACAACCACGTGGTATGTTATGAGTCGAGAAAGCTGAAGGAGCATGAGAAGAACTATGCCACTCATGATCTAGAGCTTGTAGCCATAGTACATGCTCTCAAGATGTGGAGACATTACTTGATGGGTAGAAGATTTGAGCTCAGAACAGACCATTGTGGTCTGAAGTATTTGTTTGATCAGCCTACTTTGAATGCTAGGCAAGCAAGATGGTTGGAATTTTTATGTGAGTTTGATTTTGAAATCAAGCACATAAAAGGGAAAGAAAACAAGGTAGCTGATGCACTCAGCAGGAAGGTACAGGAAATGCATGTGGAATCTCTTAGTATTTTCCAATCAGATTTGAAGCAACAGATTGTTAATCATGTTGTCGGAGACGAATTGTATGAGCAGGTAAAAGACAAGCTGCAGCAGCAAAGTCTTGAGAAGAGGTATGAGGGATATAAATTGGAAGAAGATGGACTTCTCACTTTTAAAGGTAGAATTTATATTCCAGATGTAGCAGATTTGAGGAGAGTTGTTATGGATGAAATCCATCAAGCTCCGTATTCTGGTCACCCAGGATATCAGAAGACAATTGCTACAGCTAGAAAGCAGTACTTTTGGCCAGGTATGAAAAAGGACATGGCTGAATACATTTCAAGGTGCATGAAATGTCAATAGGTAAAGGTCGAGCATCAACACCCTACAGGTTTGTTGCAGCCTTTGCCAGTTCCAGAATGGAAATGGGAAGTTATTTCCATGGATTTTATTACAGGATTGCCGATGACTTGGAGACAGCATGATTCCATCATGGTTGTGGTGGACAAGTTGACTAAGGCAGCACATTTTATACCGGTTAAGTCTACGCATAAGATTGATGACATTGCAAAGATCTTCATGAAGGAGATTTTCAAATTGCATGGATTGCCTAAGGCAATAGTCTCTGATAGAGATGTCAATTTCACTTCCAATTTTTGGAAGGGATTGTTTGCAGATTTGGGTAAAAAGTTAATCTTCAGCACTGCATACCATCCTCAGACAGATGGGCATACAGAGAGAGTGAATCAGGTGCTTGAAGATATGCTTCGCATGTATGTGATGGACAAGCCAACCAAGTGGGAAGATTACTTACACTTAGTAGAGTTTTCTTACAACAATGGACAGCAAGCATCCTTGGGGATGAGTCCGTATGAAGCTTTGTATGGAAGACGGTGCAGGACACCAGTGACTTGGGACAACCCGGTCAACAAAGTTGTGCTTGGACCAGAATTGCTCAAGGAAATGGAGCAAGACGTTGTTAAGATTAGGAAGAATCTGAAAGCAGCACAGGACAGACAGAAAAGCTATGCAGATAAGCATAGAATGAATAGGGAGTTCAGTGTTGGGGATCGTGTTTACCTCAGAGTGAGGGCAAAGAAAAGTTCCTTGAAGCTTGGAAGTTGTGCCAAGCTGTCACCTAGATATTGTGGGCCCTTTGAAGTGCTTGAGAGAATAGGGCCTGTTGCATATAGACTTGCATTTCCTGCTAATACTAGAGCTCATAATGTTTTTCATGTTTCTTTGCTTAAGAAATATGTACATGATCCTAACCATGTGATAAATTGGGGTGTGATTCAGGTGGAACCCGAGGGAGAGTTCCAAATCGAGCCAATGCGCATCCTCGACAGGAAGGTCATAAAGCTCTGGAACCGGGAAATAGGGCAGGTAAAGGTGCAGTGGGAGCATTATGGACCTGAAGAGGCTACGTGGGAGCTGGAGGATCCCATGCGATTGGCACATCCATCTTTGTTCAATCCTGCGGAACACTGAGGCGGTACCATTGTAGCATTTTGTTCAAGTTTTGTAAAGCACTGAGGACAGTGCTATTGAAGGGGAAGGGGAATGTAATACCCCAGTTTTGACCCTGCTGGTATTAAAATACATGATACATGTATTGTAAATTATCTTGGTGCGGAGCTAAAGGCCAGGGCCCCACCATAGATTTGGTTATGTTGTGTTTCTATTTAGGAATGGTCACCGATGGTATGTCGGGACATGCGGCATATATTTAAATTGTGACGTCATGTAAATGTGCATTTTAATTAATAACCCAGCCAACTATGTTCACTGCAACTAAATTGAGAAGGGGCATGATTCCAAAGGATAAGGACGGGGAATGTTGAACATTGAGTCATGGGAGAGGAGCCATGTGTCATCACCACCCTTAGTTCTTTCGTTGTTAGTTGGGACATCGAATTGGCTGGCAGGAAGGCCACGCCCACGCCCACTCACACTCTCTCCACTATGCATCTTTTGGTCTGTCCAGTCACCAGATCATGAGTCTGTTCGTCTCCTCTCACACGAGCTGAGTAAAAGAATCCACATTCCATTGTTGGGGGTTTGCCTTCTCTCTTAGGATTGCTAGTCTGTGGGTTTTCTTCCCTGTTCACGCAGAAGATATTTCTTTTTGCCTCACATATTTGATGACCGCGGATTGATTCTTTACCTGGGATTCACGCAGAGTTTATGCTTTTCCCATCATTATCAGACATCGTATTGTCCTGTTAGTTCCATCATTGAATTGTAGCTGGATGTTCTGGATAGTTCCGTGGACTGCGTTTTTGTCTCTCACGCATAGTTGGAAGTTGGGACCTGTTTCATTCCCGGTCTGTATAAGTTTTTCCAACGACTGCAGTGTGATTTGTGTGCTGTGGGCTCAAGGTTGATCATGGGCTGTCATTTGCCACGATTTGTTTGGCTGTGTTTTTTTTTACTTTTGTGGTGGTATCACTTGAAGGACTGCTGTAAGTTCCTACGTCCTATTCAACTGTGTTTTCCCTGTAAACGCTTGACTAGCTGTTTGGCTGCTTGCATGCAGTGGAATTGTCCTCGGACTATTTGGGGTTGGTGAATGAGGGCCTGAGGTGCTTGATAAACCTGGTGGGTTGAGAACCACATGGACAGATCCACTGAGCTGGATTTCTTCTCCATAGCCCCTGAAGAGCACTGGAGGGAAGATCAGGGTCTGAGGGACTGCGTTGCAGAGAAGGGACTGAATTCCTTCTGTTGGGTGTGTGTGGGTGTTCTAGAATCCAAGATGGTTCTAGTGTTGGTGTCTGCAGCTCTTCAGTGAGCTCACCAGCTTAGCATTAGCCTTTCCCAACTCCTGGATGGCCTGATAAACCCAACTTTGTTGGCTTGGCTGATCTGTTGTTCGCCTGATAAACCCAACTGTGTTGGCTTGGCTGAACTGTGTACCCTTGTGGTGTTGTTACCTTGGCTATGTGTAAGCCTGTTAGTTCCTTATTCCTTGGAGAATCATGCCCAGCTCGGGGGTGGCAGCGTTGATGAGAGATTAAGGATCATGCTGGCCTATGGTTGGGTGGAACGTTGCAGTGACATAGCTAGTTGCAGAACAAGCTCTTTATAAGATAAGTAATTTTGTCTATTTTACTTCTGCAATCCTATTTACTGTTAATGATCATGATGAACATGTTGAATGCTTGTACGAATGTATGTTGCTTCCACTGTGTATGATAAATGTTCATGTATGTATGTTTTAGTTCAAGGCATTATGTTTCAGCATTTCATATGAATCTTCATGTTCATGGGGCTAGATGCCCAGATGTTTTGGCGTGTAGTAGCATCCTCTTCGTCGGTCGGAGGGTCGGGGATGTTACAACTTCCATGATGTGGTCTCTTTGCATATTGAATTTTATTGTTCCTTACATTAATGAACATTGGCTAAGTGTTAAAGTATTGTCGTGATGCTTTAAGGACATGGTTGGACATGTGCCTATTGTTAAAGAAATTGGTTGTATTAAAATTAATTGCAATTCAACAAGTTGTTGCTTAAAGCGTAGTTATGGAAAAGGTTTTAAGTGAAGAGGCGTAGTATAGCTGTAGTAGGGATAGGTTGTTCAAGACCCTATGGTCAATGAAATTCAATTCCACATGACCAAGAGTTCCAAAAAGTGAAATGTTGGGCTATGGGCAGACCCAGGATCTATGCTTTTATCTTCACACCAACAAAAAGACCCACAGTGTTGGCCCTTTCGGCAACAACCTGTGAACAGGTTGCAGTCTCACCCGAAATAGCTATGGGGTGCCGCAGAATCAGGTTTCTGCAAGTGAAAGAGGGATATTACTGTACCTTTATCCTTAACAAATAATAAATATGCAATATAGAGCTTTGACGTTCACTTAAATAGCTTCGCAGTTAGATAAACAGACAGTTACTTGCTTAACCCCTAATTGGGAATTCACAGCGAAGTTATTACTTAACAATATATCTTACTTTATCATTCACCTACTTATCAAATGCATACAACATAACAGAAACAACACAAAAGAACCACCACAACACACGATATATGTGGTTCACCCCCAGTGTAGGGGCTACGTCCACAAAACTGCATTTATATTCAACTCTTTACAAACACATAGTTCTGATCTGCGCACTCAGCTACAGATATTCTCAGCAGCCCTAAGTTGCGCACTCAGCTGCAGCACCTTTCTTCCAACACCCTCTGCGCACTCAGCTGTAGAGGTCGTCCACGCACTCAACTGGGACTTGAACTTTCTTACAAAACCCTCTACGCACTCAGCTACAGAGGTCATCCACGCACTCAGCTGGGACTTAACCTTAAACCCTAAAATAGGTCTTTTGTTTCTTCGCATCAAATCATCATACATCAAAAGTCTCAAAAGCCTAACCTGACTCCTTTACATAAGTGCCTATTTATACAAGTGCACTATTACAATACCATGGGCTTAAACCATGGGCTTAAAAACCATGAGTTTAAACCATGGGTCATTTACAAAAAGAGGGCTTCGACCCAACCCCGACACCCCTAAGACTATTTTGGGCTGCAACTCTGCTTACAAGCTTCCCACCAAAACCACGGAGTTGCCAAAATTAAGGACATTCAAGGTCGAGCCCCAACATGAAATTTTTTAGGTAAGACCTGTAGGTCTATGACAAGTAGTATCGGATCTAACTTGGGATCCCTTCACCATTTTTCAAGGGAAGACAGTTGTTTATGAAGAGGTTTGAAGATAGTTGTATTGTGACATGTGACTCCAAAGTTTTTTTAGGTGCTCTTTAGTGGAAACTTTGTTAGGTGGTTGCAAGGGTGACTTGAAGTTAATGTGCTTAGAGTCAAGTGGAACAAAGTGGGTCCAATGCCTTGGTGGAGTAGGTAGAAAGGATGAATCGATCAACATAGAACTTTTGTAAATCATTCCTTGTTTTTTCAATATTATGTAGACCAAGTGGAGTTCTATGAAGGATTTTCAATGATTTGTTAGCTTGCAATATAGTCAAATACAAGTGCAGTAGTATAAGAGTTGCAAAAGATATTTGGGGTAACGAAGAATTCTCAGAACATGTGCTTGGTGTTGTGGACTTAGAAGAACATAGATTGGAATTGAGCCTGGAAGATATGGGTGTATTATTTAGACATTCCTATTTTGGAACATGGATGTTGTAGAAGAACAGTGTTGGAAGACAAATATAAAAGCCACAATGGTGAACTAGGAACAATTAATCCAAGTGGTTAAGGATATGTACCAAGATCACTTCTCTAAGACGAACCAATCTAATAGAGGTTAAAGTTGTGATAAGCAAAGTAGAGGAAAAACTACAACATAATTTGGGGCTATTTGAGAGAATGAAGGATTCCCAAGATGATGGAAATATCACAATGAGGAAAAGGTGAAAAGTGCATAAGTGCAGAGATGGAAAGTTTGATTGTTTCCTTTGTTTCTAAAACAATTTTTACATATATTGTCCTTTAAAGGAAATTTTGGAACCCTTAGAAAATTCCTAGTACAACAAAGTTCAAAAATAGAGTTGGAGGTTATGGGTACCTTAACAATGACCCAACAGGTTTTAGAAAGTTCATGATAGGAGTTCAAGTTCATGATTTGCAAGGTAAAGGAAAGCATGGCCTTTTTTTGTGAATATGATAGCGAGTGTGCTGAAGGTGGAAACATTAGTAAGCATCAATGCAATCCCTAGCTTTGTAAGTAAACAAATTGTTAAAGGAATTCATCATAATTTTGAGAGAAATATGGCATGATTCAAGGTGGTGAACTCAATGGTGAAAGAAACAATGGAAGTAGTTCGCTCTACACGTTTAGAATTTGGGGAATGGTTTGTCAATTTATACTTGATGGCCATTCCAATGGACTACTATAGAGTCATCATGGAAGAGGAATTTATCAATATTGCAAAATAATTTTGTATGCCCCATGAGAACCGTTTGATGTTCTTGGATGATACCAAGAGCTATTTTATGCCTATGATGACTAAAAATAAGTTGGGGACAATGCCAATAATGTTGATAGTAAATTTGATTGAGGTTTCCAGTGAGGCATAGAGAGGACTTGTGTTGATCCACCCAACAGTTGGCATGTTTTTCAAATTCAACAGGTTCAACATCAACTTCGACAAGTATGAACCTCGACACAACCTATACATGTTTAGCATATCGACATGCATCGTCTTCTCTAGCATCTCGACACGACTACGCTAGATTGTCTCTTATCTTCCAGTCATCTGTAACGGTTGAACTTATGAACCGTTCTAACTTTTTTGTAACTGAGCATAATAGATAGTCACCCAAGTGTCTCAGCACTCTATATAAGGATGTACACTATTGTAATATACAAACAAGTAATAGAGCACTAATAGAACAACAAAGGTTGGTCCAAACTCTTACATTTTTTTTGTGTGTATACTTTTTGTCTGTGCAGTGTATTTACTGCTTTGCTTATTTTAATATGCTTCTTCTATAATAGTGCTCAATTCATTCAATCAAACTATTATCCTCCAATGTGCGCCTGGGAACCTGAATCATTGGTATCAGAGTAAATTTAGAGCTTAATTTGTGTAGATACTTCTGTTGAAGTTACCCAACTTATTCCTATTCAGACACGTTCACAAACTCAGCAATCGAAGTAGACACTACCTTCGACTTCAGAAAACATGGTTGAAGAAATAGATAAGAGACATGCAACTGATGAGATAGAGAAACTCATAGACAAGGCACTAGCTCGACAATGAACCGAAATGTTCTCCCAATTCAACGATATTCTCATGCGATTTGCTTCAAAATCTAGAGGATCCTTGATGAGAGAAAACTCCAAAAAAATCATACCATTCAAAGTGCAAATGAATATGATCATACATAATATTGAAGGCGATATTGACGCAGAATTCGTAAACAATTGGGTAGAACAACTAGAATCATATTTCTCTATGAATAGATCAACTCTCAGAACCTGAAAAGATCACCATTTTATCCTAAAATATGTCAACCTCTGTGCACTACTAGTGGGAGAATCTATTGACAATGATGGAGCGATAAGGAGACCCCATAGACACATCGGAGAAATTTTTCGAGTACATCCAGAAGGATTTCTACTCACCCAAGTACATCGAACAACAATATAAGAAGTGGTAGCAACTAAGGCAATGGAAAGACCAGTCCATGCAGAGTTACATCAACGATTTCTATCGACTCATGGCTAGAATTGGAATCTAACAAAAAGAGAAATTGGTTATCATGAAGTATGTCAACGGATTATCCCTATACATTCAACAAGAAATGGAGTTTCTGACTATCAGTACGTTTGTAGATGCATTTCACTACGCCAACAATATTGAATCTAAACAAAAAGGAAAATCATGTTTTGGGACCAAGTCGAGAGGTTGAATATCTGACAAGGAGTCACCAACAGACCTCAACAAGTGAAGACACCCTTTTCAGCCGACACCACCAGATCCAGACTATCAAAAGAAGCAATCTTAGAAAGAAAACATGGAACATAGCAAGAATCCCCCTATCGCGAAGTGATTATCACAATTCATCATGGCATTATACATTTGAATGCAAGGCTCAGAAGACAATTTTGGAAAAATTGTTGACATCCAACTTGTCTGACAAAACCCTCGTAGAATCGAACCCATAAACATAGAAAGTTTTGACATCAACATCAACCACTCCGACAAATTTAACCATCATTGATGAGGAGGAACAAGAACAAATGTTTCATACACATATATGGGTTCAAAACAATCCATTGCATTTAATTGTGGATAGTGGTGGCGAGAAGAACTTTGTTTATGAATATCTTGTGAAGAAACTTGTTATTGTCACCACTCCCCATCCTCGACCTTACAATATCATTTGGATGAAGGATGGAAAGGAACTAAGGATCACTTGATAATGTAGACTGACTTGCTTCATTAAGCCTTTTGAAGATAAAGTACTCTGCGACGTGGCACTGATTTCTGTATCTAACACCCTATTTGGGAAACCTTACCTATGGGATCGACATGGAATTTATCAGTCATGGCCTTAGAAGGTGATGGCCAAAAATTCGGAACGAGTGGTATGGCATATCAGAGTGAAAACCTACACCAACGGTTGCAATGATATCTTCCAAAGAGATAAAGAAGCTTATCAACCATGCACAAAAACTCACATTGATCATGATAAGGCCTCAACATTCCAGGAAGACTGCAACAGCCATTCGACTCACCGACCAATGCATCTCCTGACAATAGCAATAGATCGACCACATTCTTGAGGAATACTTAAACATATTTCAAGAGACAAACATAGTACATCTACATTTCCAGGTAAACACTCCATTGAACTTCTTCCTGGTTCTTCATTACATAACGCATCTGTTTACAGAAGATCCATTATTGAGAATGAAGAGATTCACATAACAATTCAGGTTTTGATTAACAAAGTTCACATTCAACCCACCTCCTCTCCTTGTGGAAGTATAGTTGTCCTCGTTCTGAAGAAAGATGGGACTTGGCGCATGTGCATCGACTATCGGTCTCCCAATAAAATTTTGGTAAAGAACAAATACCCTCTTCCAAGGATAAACAAACTCATCGAATGTGTGAAAGGTGCTATACTATTTACTAAGCTCAAATTCAATTCAATATATCATCATATTCTGATCGATTCCAATGATGTATGGAAAAATGCTTTCAAAACCAAGGAAGGTTATTTGAATGGTTAGTAATGCCTTTCGACTTAACCAATGCACCTGCGAATTTCATGTGATATATGGATGACCTTATATGACCTTGCATTGACAAGTGTGTAATTTTCTATCTTGATGATATCTTGATATTTAGTTGATCATGAGAAGAACATGTCAGACAACTTCGACAAGTCCTCGACACTCTTCGACAACATCAACTATATCTGGACATGGACACATGCTCATTTGCGATGAACAACATCAAATATTTGGGGTTTTAATTGACTCCGCAGACATTCATGTCAACCCTAAAAAAGTGCATATCCTCAAAGATTGGATCATTCCTCAAAAAATTAATGAGATAAGAAGTTTTGTTGGTTTGGTGAATTTTTATTGACGGTTCGTACTCGACTTCAGTCACATATCCCGTCCTTTAGTTGACGAAGGGAAATGGGAAAAAATTCTTCAATTGAACATCAACACTACAACAAGCTTTTGAGCAACTCAAACACAATCTTTGTACTGCAATAGTACTTATGTTACCTGATTTGCATCAGCCTTTTGAGATTTAGATGAACGCATCGGACTATGCTTTAGGTGCAGTGATCACTCAGTTTGATCACCTAGTTTCTTTTCATTATGAAACCTTTAATGACACTATCAAAAGGTATTCAACATATGAAAAGGAACTGTATGCCATTGTGCAATACCTAAAGAAATGGAGACATTCCATCCTTAATAAGGAAATGGTCATCCTTACTGACCACAATCCCTTACAGTTTTCCCCATCCCAGTCGAAATTACAAACAACTAGACAAATCAAGTGGATTAATCACCTACAACAATTTCACTTGGTAAATAATTATCGGAAAGGTAAATCCAATGTCGCAGCCAATTGTCTCAGTCGACGATCCATTACTCTACTTGTTACAATGATGATTATGCATGGCTACAACACCACTACTTGGATGCAATTGTATTTGGTATACTGTGGCTTCTATGTGATTTATCAACAACTTCAGACCGACACGCTATCTACTATCAACTACTTCCTAAAAGACACCTTGGTATACAAGCTTGGACAACTTTGTGTACCAACCGGTGAGCATCGATAGTAACTCATTTAGGACACGGACTACAACAAGACCGCATGACATTTATGAGTAGCAAATACTCTTGTTATCCTCCAAAAGTATTTTTACTGGTCTTCACTTAAATATGTCTTCAACATGTACATTCGATAGTGAGTGGTTTGTGCCATTGCTAAATCGTCGAATCGACAAAAAAGACCTTACAGGCCTTTGTTGGTTCCTAGTCGACCACGAGAATATATTTATATGGACTACCTGACATGATTTCCTACTACCAAACATCATCATGACACAATATTAATAGTTGTCAACATATTTTCCAAGACGAATATCCTCATTCCATGCAAGAAGACTACGACAACACCACAGATTGCTCAGATCTTCTTCGAACATGTTTGGAAACACTATGGCCGTATGTCAACCATCATTTCCAATATAGATGCCATATTTGTCACCATATTTTGGATGAATCTCTGGAATCATCTTGACACAAGAATTTCTTTGTTGACAGCTTTCCATCCTCAAACAGACGGTCATACGGAAGTTGTGAATCTCTTGGTAGTCAAATTGCTTCGCATGTACAACCACAAGCATTGTCGGACATGGGATGAAAGCCTCCCATACATAGAGAAAAATTACAATAATTCTCAACACAACGATATGTGAAATATTCCATTCAAGATATGTTATGAATTTCAACCCTCATCACAGATCGACTTGATCAGTTCATCGACACAATCGAACTACATCGACTTTGACTAATGAGAATTTGAAAGTATTGAAGTTTCAAGACCCAATATACAACATCCAGAATAAGCATCGTATCCCTCATTCATTTCAAATTGGGGATTAGGTATGGTTACATCTAAAGAAGGAGTGCTTCATTGGTCCATATAGAAATATCAAGCCTTTTCGATATGAGCCGTATAGTATCCTTAAAATCAGATTCAAGAAAATACTTTCCATCTCGACATTCCTTCATGATTGGGTCTGCATCGAGTGTTAAATGCAGATATACTTCGCCCATACCATGCATCATTGTTGGAATAAAATGACTTGCAGATAGCAGAACCCAAAGACATCCATATAGATGTTCATGATCCTCTTCTTTGTGACACCATTGTGAGATGACCCATACGCCATACAAGGACAAACAAAATTCCCTTGTTTCAAGTGACTAAAGTTGGACAACTCCCAACACAAGGAAAGTGGTACTCTACCACTAAAATAACCAACAAGTATCCTCATCTGAATGAGCAAACATTGGGGACCATTTTTTCTTAAGGAAGGAAAAATGATCCACCCAACAGTCGGCATGCTTGTCGACTTCGACAGGTTCAACATCAACTTCAATAAGTCCAGAACTCGACACAACCTTGATAGGTTTAGCATCTCGACATGTATCGTCGACTCCAACATCTCGACACGACTACGACATATTGTCTCTCTGTCTTCTAGTCGTCTCTAACGGTTAAACATATGAACCATTCTAAATTATTTGTAACTGAATGTAACATGTAGTCACCCAAGCATCTCAAAACTCTATATAAGCATGTACACTATTTTAATATACAAGCAAGTAATAAATTAGTAATAGAACCACAGAGATTGGTTCGAACTCTTTCATTTTGTCCGTGTGTGTAATTTCTGTCTGTGTAGTGTATTTTTTGCTTTTCTTATTTTAATATGATTTCTCCATAACAGTAATCGATTAATTAAATCGGACTATTGTCCTCCGATGTGTGCCTGGGCACTCGGATCATGGGTTGTCACACAATAACAAGAAGAGTTTGTTTCGGGAAAGGGAAGATTAGGTGTTCAAGATATTGTTGTCCACGCAGAAAGTAGGTTGGAAATGATGGATACTTTTGGAAAGGGTTGAAAAAAGTGGATTGGCCATTTGTTACACATTGTAAGGTAATATAGGGTGAAGGATACTACTTGTTGCTAGACTTGTTGCAAGAAACTGCAAGGAAAAAATCCCAGAAATACTTTCAAGTCTGACATAATGAGGAGGATAATTATGAGGCGATTGCAAGATCCTTGGGTAGAAGGCATACGTAAAATACATTATTATAAACAATTATTATTCTTACAATGTTGAAGAATATTAATGTTATGCTTTTCTACCTTTCCCCTAATGCAACATATTTTGCAAGGTTAACATCTGATATTTTCAATTTCATGAATTCAAAATTATTCCTGCCGTATTTTAGGCGAAAACACTGATTTCCTCTCCTATTAATGACCAAAAAAGGCCAATTCATCACACATTTAAACTACTAATTACAATAATAGTTAAAAGTATATTTAATATGCATATATAATATTAATTTAAATCTAAAATCATATCTAATATAGCATATATAATATGAACTTAATTCAATAGTGTTGTGAGGTGAGCTTTATGATTTGAACTTTAGAAATTACTTCACCTTTAATTAGTATTTCCACTTGGTTTTATAATTTTTTTGAGAACTAAGTTAAAAATTATATCCAAATGGCTTCAAATATAAACCATTAAACCTTGGAAAACCAAGTGAACATGATGATAATAGTTTTACATGGGAACATGATCCCAAAGGGTAGGGGACATGCTTCTCATGATTCCTACTTTCTTAGCATGTGGGCACTCTAAGGGGAGTGTTTCCTTCTCTCCTTTTGTTAGGATTAATTAATGAATTCTCCCTTGACCACCATAGTCTATTTGTCTTTTCCTAGCGTAGGAAATCATTGCCACTTCACTAGTTCCATGGGGGAATCATCTGGGGCCCACATAACACTCAATGCGCTTGTATGCATGAGTTTAGGAGTTCCAGGGACCAATCCATATAATTTACGAACCCACTTTGAGTGCCACCAACAGTCACCAATAGTTGAACCTAGTCAGTGTTTAGTTATGTTCATTTATGCTCTGATTCCCATTAGTTAGTTTAATTTTAGTCATACTAGCACCAAATTTCATGATTTAAGGGAGGTTGGGAGCATTTTCTCACCTACCTAGATCAGTTAACTGATTGTGAACTGAATTAGTTGGTCGAAGTTTCATTAGTGGGCTCTAGTGGTGATTTTCCCACATCGTGTTAGTAGTGGAGTCAGTCCAAGTTGGTGAATTCGAATCCTACCAAAGGAATTTGATTTTTTCCTATTTTGACACCATTGTATCACATATAGGTTAATTATAATCCATGTAATTTTATGATGACCAAAATTTTCCTCATGTGTGTGCAATTTTCCATAAGTGTTTTGATCGCTCTACATTGAATTGTCTCTCTCTTCTGCAACCTCCTTTTCACATTGAATTCATTTAGACTTGAGGATCCTATGCTTCAATAAATTGAACATGGTATCAAAGAAAGTATCCATGCCAACTTCAAACCTCATAAACTTCCATTGATGCACCATAAGTAATTGGGATCCACATAATTCCTGGAATTATTTCCTTACTCCCTCCAGATTCTTTTTAGAGAAGTCTATCCATGTGTGATGCAGCAAGAGAAAGTGCACATGTTGAAGTGGAGAGTGTTTGAATTGGTTTGATTTCAAATCGAAATGTTTTTGCAAGTAAATTGAATATTTTTTGAAGAATTAGTTTTTTTTTAAGCTGTCACGATGGAGAATTTAACAACTTTGACACACATAATCCTCACACCCTTCAACTATCTTGATTGGAGGGTTGATATGTAGATATTATTGTGTAACAAGGGTTTGTGCAAGGTCACCATGGGCAGAGAGGTCGAACCACAACAACCTCTTGAAAATTCCAAGTATCTGAACAAGTTGGATGGAGCATTTGTATTCATGTGCATCCACATCTCTAGGGATCTAGTCTTCCATTATGATGGACTGAGAACTCCAAAATAAGTATGGGAGAATATCAAATCCTTGTTTGGAAAGAAGTATGAGATGAGGGGCCATATTATGTAGAATGAGTTGATATCACTAAATGTTAAATTTAACAAAGCATAGGATCTCTAGGAATGAATGAATTCAATGAGAAAAGAAGGTTGCATAAGAGAGATAATAATTCAATAAATATTAATCAATTACTCATGGAAACATTTCACACACATGGAGACAGAGTTGGAATAATCATATTACATCAATTAATCAATATAAAATATGTAATACAATGGTGTTACAAATAGGATAATGTTAATGCCTAAGATAGGATTTGAGTCTACCAACCTGGATTGACTACGAAGCTAACTTGGTGTGGGAAAATCACCAATAGAGCTCACTAATGCAACTCCAAATCACTAAATCAATTCAAAACCAGTTAACTGATTGAGTTAGGTGATAAAAGGTGACCTACTTTCTGCAGATCATGCAAAGTGACACTAGAATGAATGAGAGTGGACTAACTAATGAGAATCATAGCATAACTAAAATAACTAAACAAAGACTAGGGTCAATTGTTGGAGACTGCTGGTAGCACTCGGAGTGGGTTCCTAAATTATAGGGATTGGTGCCTGGAGCTCCTAAACTCATGCAAATAAGAGAATTAAATGTTAGATGGCCCCTACGTTAGTCCCCCATGCACTATTGAAGTGGTAATTACCTCCTAAGCTAGGAAAAGACAAATAGACTATGGTGGTCAATGGATGATTAATTAATAATCCTAACACCCCCCTTAATCCTAACTTAGACATCTTGGGCCTTGGAAACTAAGACTAAAGGTCACCCATACAATCTAAATGTAAAAATGACTGCTTAACAAACCAAGGAAATGGGGAAAACCTCATGGGAGAACCCCCCCGCTCAAAATAAGAAGGAAAAACCAGGATCAAGCTTTCATACTAAGAGAAAATATTTCTTCTTGAGTAAAAACTTGTGAAAATATTTCTGCAATTTACATCTCTATGGAGTAGTAATGCAGTGTGATGGTTCTTGTGTGCACTTGTTTCCTGGTACTATGCATGTGAACCTCTCCACCTTCTTCCAATCCGATGAAAGATAGGAGAGGAAATGTTGACTTTGCCTCTTATTTTTGGAGGAAGAGTGACATGATCCAATTTGTTCTTTAGTGAGTAGAATTGTTGATCAAACCTTACCATCATGAAGCAACCCCCTAGAAGTTTGTAGCACCTCTCTGGAAGAAGTGGATTTGCTTGACATAGCGCAAGAATTTATTTTTTAAACTAAGATATTGTTCTCCTCATGCCATGTGACTATCTAGTCATGTTCTTAGACCTCAATAACCTTTTGAACCCATTTAGGCCTACGATTGGGACTAGGAACGGGATATGGATCTGGATCTGATTGAACTTCATCTTCAATTGCATAAAATAATTCAACATGGTCCTCTTCTTCATATTCTAAATCTGAAACATTAATGGAAAAATTATCATATGCAAAAGGTTTAGGTAAGATGAATTTAACTTCCCTTTCAAATGGAAGCTGAGATGGTACTGGATTTGAGTATGGCATAAAGTGTGAGGATTCATATTCCTTGGAGGCGTGATTTTCAATACCCTTCGCTATAAGATTCCTAGTTGATATATCTGAGATCTCCACTAAGTCAGAAAGCAATACCACTCACTTTGGTGATCATGTATGAGTCGTATGGTATATGTACAACAAATTTGTTGCTAAGGAGGGCACATAGAGTAAATTCTGGAACACTCCATGCTCTAACTTATTTGAACCATTTCGTTCATCTTGGATTTGAGTGTCATATCCAATGTGTTATAGCCTGTTTTTGTTTTCTATTTTTGAACCATTTGGTTGTCTTAAAAATATGATTTTTCTTATTGTTTTAAAGTTTTGACCTTGGTTTCTTTTAAAATATTTTGATTTTAGCCTTATGTTTATAGTTGATTTAACAGGTTTTCTTTTTAATTTTTTATTTACTTAATTAATTTCATGGTTTTTATGGGCTTATAGGATGTATATATTTCTACAAGGTTCTAAAGAAATATCATAAGACCTTACTTAAAGTTATTTACCAAAAAACAACACTTTGTTTGGAGTTTTGGTTAAAAAAATCATAAAAGAGGGATTTCCGAAGCGCAAGCCAGAAAAAGTTACACAGGAGCGCTACAAGAAAGTCGCGCAAGATAAAATCATCATTTTTTGGTTCAATTTCTTCGGGATTCTCACACCTGAGATGTCAATCACATTGTGTGATGGATTTGATACGTGTCTTTTGTAGTTTAATCATTGAGGCAGGTGGAATATCATCATGAGGGAGAAATCGTGGCGGTTTCTTGTAGAGCAGATATAATAATGATAGCAGATCATAATGAGACAAAGGTGTATGGAATTATGTTTTTATCTGAAGTGAACAAACAACAAGTGAAGATCATGGCAAAAAATTAGTGCTTGGTAATCGAGATTTTGAAACAGAGAGAAAATTAGGGCTTTCAGGAGCAGTTGGTTGGAGTGGTCTAAGCGGTCAGAGAAAAGTGGAGCATGCGATTCGACACCTGACAGTTGAGATAACAAGATTCCAGCAGTCGAATTAGTCATTTTTAACAGGAAGTCTGCATGCCATTACCAAGGCTTATTAATTTGGGGTTTTTCTGAAGAAATGACTAATGACAGAATTGAAGGTAGAGTATTAGTTTTAAACTTAATCCATGTTAAATGATGAATAGTTAATCAATAGGTTTAAATTATTCATCATTCAAACAAAAAGAATTCAAAGTAGAGTCTTTTGGGTTTCCCTATAGTGTATTCTCTGTCAGTTTGTCAAAATTTGAAGACAGTCAGACTGTGGTGTATTCATAGAAGCTGTTTAACCATATTTCAAAATGAAAAAGAGTGGAAATACCAATAGGGTAGAACCCTCAGACTTAAGCTGGGTAAAAAAGTTTCTAGATTGTGCACAGTTGTTTGCAGAAGTAGGATGGTTAGCGTTCTTCAAAAAGATTGAAGGTGATGATTCAGAGGTTTCTTACAAGTTTGCTCAATGTTTATACAAGGATGTAGTGTCTTTTGACACCTTGAAGTTCAAATTAACCAGGGAGTTACTAGCTCAAGCAACGGGGATTCTGGATGAGGGAGAGTTCTGGTTCAAAAAGGTGCCCTTCACCTTTGATGCTCAAAGATATTTGCTTCCTGGTGTAGTTGCAGACTGGGGGAAAGGTGTTCCTATTCAAAATTTTAAACCTGAGTGGATTGAGCCTATTAGAGTCTTGCAAAGCTATGTCACCTCTGAGAGTAGATTCACCTTTGTTTTCAAATATCATTTTAGATTCCTTCAAAATCTCAGTCACGAATCTAAAATGAACCTTCCTTTCTTCTTTCTGAAAAGATTACAGAAGATGTCATGTAGGGTAAGAGAGCACCAAGACCATACAAAACAATCAATTTTTCATCATGGCCTCATAAAGCTCATCATAATTACTGTATTGCCGAAAAGGGAAAAGACACGGGAGCACTTCATATTTTGGTCAGGTTTCAAGACTGAGCAGGAGGAACAGTCTCAGAGAACACAGGTAGATAAGTGTCAAAATCTAATTAACAAGCTTAGAAAAAAGGTCATAGTCAAAGATGAAGAAAATGATAAACCAGGAGAAGCTTCAAATCAAGAAAATGAAAACATTGATTTTGGACAACGAGTTAATGTTGAGGAAAGCAAATTTTTACAGTCAAAGATGAAGGAAATTGAGCCAGTTGAAGAGGTTTTACTTGCAGAACCAATTCAAGATGTAAAACAAGATATTAAGGAGGAGAAGCAAATCCCTATTACAGTACTCTCAGAAGAGGATGAAAAATACTTGTCTGATGAGGCTAGAGTTCCTGTTACTAATGAAGCTAGGGTTTATGCTAAGCAAGAAATTCACACTCATTGTGAT
Source organism: Pseudotsuga menziesii (assembly GCA_001517045.1). Classification (NCBI taxonomy): domain Eukaryota; kingdom Viridiplantae; phylum Streptophyta; class Pinopsida; order Pinales; family Pinaceae; genus Pseudotsuga; species Pseudotsuga menziesii. Next base: position 316,560 of record LPNX010192518.1, on the reverse strand, counting down.
GAGGAAACAATGTTAAGAAGAAAAAGGAGATGGTTGAAGAAGAAGTTCAATACAATGATGAAACTGAAGAACATCCAAAGATTCCTGTGACCTCCACTGAGCTTATGAATGATAATGAAGAAATCTATAAGAAACTGAAAATCCCATGGACACCAGAAGGGATGCAAATAATATCAGGAGACAAATGTATTGATTCTGAAAAGGAAAACCTGCAAAGAAGCATTAAGAAATACAAAAATAAAATTGAATTCCTACATGAAGCTAATGAAGGATTAGTGACTGCAAATAAAATACTGATAGAATACTTGGAGTGTGCAAAGATTATTGAGAATTATGCTCTGTTTTTCCTGTTTTGGGTTATTGAAATTGAGTGCAGACCACGAGCTGATGGAGATGAATTTTAGAAAAAAAAATAGGTTGTTTTTAATAAGATACCCATTCACAAAAAAATCTATTATTTTTTCAATAGCTGTCAAGGTTTGAAAGATTCGGTTTAATCTTTACAGCCTATTTTTCAGGGTTTTAAAAATATTTAATATTTTCCTGTTTTAGTCTACATCTTGTGGGGAATATTATAATTGATTGGAGATGAATTTTTAAAAACCAAGAGAGGTTTTTGTCCATCATAGAACCATTCACAAGAACCTCTCTCTATTTTTACACGGGTGTCACAGATTGAGAGATATGGAAGCTTCTTTGACACCTACTTTTCAGAAATTCGCCATATTTACTAGGAATCCGATTTTGCTATTTTTAGTCAATTAGTTGAAAGTTAGTTAATGTATCTGCTGAATAGTTTCAAATTAGACCTAATGAAGGGAAGATAGAACTAATTCTTTGTAATTATAAAAAATGAACAAGGGTATAGGAGAGAGGTTCGATTTTTTGCTGACAAGGGGAGGCTATTAGGCTTTGTTTATGAGCTAAGTAAAGACTCTTATGTGTTTTTTGAGAACTGAACTATGAAATATATGCACTATATGCCCTTTAGATTATTGACTGGTTTTATTTCTAATTTGTTTGAATTACTTAGTTGGTATATTCATTTCCTGTTTAATTTTTTTATGCTTGAAACGCTTGCTAACCATGGGTGAAACTCAGTATTGTGTTTTCTGTTGGATTATGGTTTATATGTTATGCATCTCAGTCATTCAAATGCTCATGATTTAGTGTTTACTTTGGTTTGATGAATGTTTTCCCTCTTGTCTTCAAACTGCTCAACCAAAAAACCTTGAAAACCCTAGAAAACCCTATTTTATTTTATTGTGATTATTGAGATTGTGTTGGTTTGTTCTCTTGTAGTCTGGGAACAATTTCTGGCACTAACATCTTTTGCTTCGTTGCCGAGGAACGAAGTTGAAAATTTATTTTTCCCTGGGATACTTATCATTTCACTGGTTTTAAGAGGTGAACTTAAACCAGCAAATCTTAAAGACTACTTTTCACCAGTATTTCACAGTGGCTACTAAGGGAGTTGGAACAAGAAACAGACCTAGTTCACCTTTACAGTTGGGTGTTTCAGACCCAGAACAGATACTGAAAACAACTAGGAAAATTAAAAGGTCTCAGTCATCCCCAACTTTATGTAGCCCTAATTAATTTAACCTACTGTCACCCCTTCCTCTTTCTGAGGAGGAAAAACAAAATCTATCTTGACAAATCGATTGGCGACTCCACTAGTTCAAGATGCAGAGGCCGAAGTCCGTGGAAGACATTCTGGCTTGAACGTTTGCACCTTTCAATTTTTCCAATGTTCCAGGTTTTCCAAATCCAGTACCTACTATGGATGTTTGGGGAGCCTGTCTTCCACGGTTTAGAGAAAGCGAAGAGGATAATCCTTCAGATCATCTCATCAGATTTCATCAATATATGGTTCAGTTAAATATACAGCATGAAGATGTGCTCATGAAGATGTTCATGTATTCACTCGAGCAAGATGCATGAGAATGGTATTTTTCTCTTCCCACTGCTAGCATTTCCTCACTGAAAGAATTCCACACATGTTTTCGGAAACATTGTAAGTATGTGTTCTCAGCTGAATTTTTTTTAAAGATTGTTGTGAGTAGGCTGATTTTTATAATACAATTTCTGATTCAAAAAATCATGAGGATAAGTATAATCAAGGATTCAAAACATATCATAAAGAAGTTGAAGTTTCAAAATTTGTTGAAGATGAAGAGGTAACATTTTCAAATACTACTGTGAAGGAAGAATTCCATGATCATTATGATAATCAAGTTGTTGTTTTAGGTCAAGTTGAAGATTATTCTAGTGATGAGATCAGGAGAGATAGTTTGGAATATTCTCATAATGATTTCAACAATATTAATAATCATTTGAATGCTAATCCTATTGAAGATCAATCTCTTGTTCAACAAACTGTTGGAAATCATTGTTGTGTTAAAGATCGGCTTTGTATTGAAGAAAAATGCAAACCTTTAACATCATCATTCAAAATTTCTCAGAATGCTCCTTGTTATGATGAAGAAATTAGAGTTCCAAGACAAGAATTTTGGGATGAATTATATTCTATTCCTTTTTGTTTTGATTCTAAAATCGATGAAAGCCAGGCTATTTGCATTTTTTCAGAAGTTTTTTATATTCATGGTTATGATAAATCTGCTGCTCAAAACCATTATGAAGATGCTCTAATTTTTAATAAATATGATAATGAAATTGAAAAGAAAGACCCAAAAATGTGTGAGGTGTGTGATATGGCACAATCTGATCAGCAGATTCAGGAATGCATTCAGTCTCTTATCCTTGAACCACCAAAGCCAATGCATGATATTTATCCGTTTGAAGACAATGTGGAAAAGGAGGTTCAGCGTGTTGACATTATTGATGATACTATCCAAAAAATTCCGGAACAAATTCAGGCTGATCCTGATGTCTTTTATCACCAATGCCTGCTTGATATTCATGGAACAAAATATTCTTATGGACAGCCTATCTTTTTCATAGAACATGAAGATGTAACTTTTGTAAATTTTTATGATCCAATGGCAGATTATTTAGAGTCAATACTAAGTTATAAATATGTTATTTTAGAGACACTATTTGATGAAAGTGAGTATAAGTTGTTAGATCTTTGCTCTTCATGTTTTCCAATATTTCTGATTATATATATATTCGGAGTTGGAAACAAGTTTTGGTGGGTTGATGAAATTTTTTCCTGGTTACATTGGAAATGGGATTACAATTTGATTCAATAAATGGAAGGTTCCTCAAAGAAAGAGATTTGATTTTCATTGTATATATTAGTGTGTGAAGGATTGAATAAAGACTCCATACCCCAATGGATGTTTTGTAGAAAAGAAGGCTGTTTTGGTTACATAAGGCACTAGTCTACATGTTCTTAAATCCTCACAGGGAGGACTTCATCCCACAGCAGGAGCCAGATGTTATAGCCTATTTTTGTTTTCTATTTTTGAACCATTTTCTTGTCTTAAAAATATGATTTTTCTTATTCTTTTAAAGTTTTGACCTTGGTTTCTTTTAAAATATTTTGATTTTAGCCTTATGTTTATAGTTGATTTAACAGGTTTTATTTTTAATTTTTGCTTTACTTAATTAATTTCATGGTTTTTATGGGCTTATAGGATGTACATATTTCTGCAAGGTTCTAAAGAAATATCATAAGACCTTACTTAAATTTATTTACCAAAAAACAACACTTGGTTTGGATTTTTGGTTAAAAAAATCATAAAACAGGGATTCTTGTAGCGCAAGCCAGAAAAAGTTACACAGGAGCGCTACAAGAAAGTCACGCAAGCTAAAATCATCATTTTTTGGTTCAATTTCTTCGGTATTCTCACACCTGAGATGTCAATCAGATTGTGTGATGTATTTGATATGTTTCTTTTGTAGTTTAATCACTGAGGCGGGTGGAATATCATCATGAGGGAAAAATCATGGCGGTTTCTTGCAGAGCAGATAAAATAATTATAGCAGAGCATAATGAGACAAAGGTGTACGGAATTATGTTTTTATCTGAAGTGCATGAAGAGCAAGTGAAGATCGTGGCGAAAAATCAGTGCTTGGTAATCGAAATTTTGAAACAGAGCGAAAATTAGGGCTTTCATGAGCAGTTGGTTGGAGTGGTCTAAGCGGTCAGAGAAAAGTGGAGCATGCAAATCGACACCTGACAGTTGAGATAACAAGATTCCAGCAGTCGAATTAGTCATTTTTAACAGGTAGTCCGCGTGCCATTACCAAGGTTTATTAATTTGGGTTTTTTCTGAACAAATGACTAATGACAGAATTGAAGGCAGAGTATTAGTTTTAAACTTAATCCATGTTAAATGATGAATTGTTAATCAATGGGTTTAAAGTATTCATCATTCAAACAAAAAGAATTCAGAGTAGAGTGTTTTGGGTTTCCTTATACTGTATTCTTTGTTAGTTTGTCAAAATTTGAAGATAGTCAAACTGTTTTGTAATCATAGAAGTTGTTTAACCATATTTCAAAATGAAAAAGAGTGGAAAGACCAATAGGGCAGAACCCTTAGACTTAAGCTGGGTTAAAAACTTTCTAGATTGTGCACAGTTGTTTGCAGAAGCAGGATAGTTAGTGTTCTTCAAAAAGATTGAAGGTTATCATTCATAGGTTTCTTACAAGTTTGCTCAATGTTTAGACAAGGATGTAGTGTCTTTTGAGCACTTGAAGTTCAAATTAACCAGGGAGTTACTAGCTGAAGCAACAAGGATTCTGGATGAGGGAGAGTTCTGGTTCAAAAAGGTGCCCTTCACCTTTGATGCTCAGAGATATTTGCTTCCTAGTGTAGTTGCAGACTGGGGAAAATGTGTTCCTATTCAAAATTTTAATCCTGAGTGGATTGAGCCTATTAAAGTCTTGCAAAGCTATGTCACCTGTGAGAGTAGATTTTCCTTTGTTTTCAAATATCATTTTAGATTCCTTCAACATCTTTGTCACGAATATAAAATGAAACTTCCTTTCTTCTTTCTGAAAAGCTCACATAAGATGTCATGTAGGGTGAGAGAGCACCAAGACCATACAAAACAATCCGTTTTTCATCATGGCCTCATAAAGCTCATCATAAGTACTGTATTGCAGAAAAGGGAAAATACATGGGAGCACTTCATATTTTGGTCAGGTTTCAAGAATGAGCAGGAGGAACAGTCTCAGAGAAGACAGGTAGTTAAGGCTCAAACTATGATTAAGAAGATTAGAAAAAACGTCATAGTCAAATATGAAGAAAATGATAAACCGGGAGAAGCTTCAAATCAATAAAATGAAAACATTGAGTTTGGACAGTGAGTTAATGTTGAGGAAAGAAAAAATTTACAGTCAGAGATGAAGGAAACTGAGCCAGTTGAAGAGGTTTTACCTACAGAACTAGTTCAAGATGTAAAAGAAGATATTAAGGAGGAGAAGCAAATCCTTATTACAGTACTCTCAGAAGAGGATGAAAAATACTTGTTTGATGAGGCTAGAGTTCCTGTTACTAATGAAGCTAGGGTTTATGCTAAGCCAAAAATTCACACTCATTGTGATGAGGAAACAATGTTAAGAAGAAAAAGGAGATGGTTGAACAAGAAGTTCACTACAATGCTGAAACTAAAGAACATCTAGAGATTCCTGTGACCTCCACTGAGCTTATGAAGGAGGATGAAGAAATTTATAAGAAACTGAAAATCCCATGGACACCAGAAGGGATGCAAATAATATCAGGAGACAAATGTATTGATTCTGAAAAGGAAAACCTGAAAAGAAGCATTAAGCAATACAAACATCAAATTGAATACCTACATGAATCTAAAGAAGGATTAGTGACTGCAAATAATAGACTGATAGAAGACTTAGAGTGTGCAAAGATTATTGAGAATTATGCTCTGTTTTTCCTGTTTTGGGTTATTGAAATTGAGTGCAGACCACGAGCTGATGGAGATGCATTTTAGAAATAAAATAAAAAAAAATTGTTCATAATATACCCATTCACAAAAACCTCTCTCATATTTGCAATAGCTGTCAAGGTTTGAAAGATTCAGTTTAATCTTTACAGTCTATTTTTCAGGGTTTTAAAAATATTTAATATTTTCCTGTTTTAGTCTACATGTTATGGGGTATATTATGATTGATTGGAGATGAATTTTTAAAAACAAAGAGAGGTTATTTTCCATAACGGACCCATTCACAAAAACCTCTCTCAGTTTTTACACAGGTGGCACGGATTGAGAGATATGGAAGCTTCTTTGACACCTATTTTTCAAAAATTCGCCATATTTACCAGGAATCTGATTTTGCTATTTTTAGTCAATTAGTTGAAAGTTAGTTAATGTAACTGCTGAGTAGTTTCAAATTCGACCTAATGAAGAGAATATAGAACTAATTCTTTGTACTTATAAAATATGGACAAGGGTACAGGAGAGAGGTTCGATTTTTTGCTGACAATAGGAGGCTATCAAGCTTTGTTTATGAGCTAAGTAAAGACTCTTATGTGTTTTTTGAGGACTGGACTATGAAATATATGCACTATATGCCCTTCATATTATTGACTGGTTTTATTTCTAATTTGTGTTAATTACTCAGTTGGTATATTCATTTCCTATTTAATGTTTTTATACTTGAAATTCTTGCTAACTGTGGGTGAAACTCAATATTGTGTTTTCTATTGGATTATGGTTTATATGTTATGCATCTCAATCATTAAAATGCTCATGATTTAGTGTTTACTTTGGTTTGATGAATGTTTTTCCTCTTTTCTTCAAACTGCTCAACCAAAAAACCTTGAAAACCCTAGAAAACCCTATTTTATTTTATTGTGATTATTGAGATTGTGTTGGCTTGTTCTCTTGTAGTCTGAGAACAATTTCTGTCACTAACATCTTTGGCGCCGTTGCCGGGGAACGAAGTTGAAAATTTATTTTTCCCTGGGATACTTATCATTTCACTGGTTTTAAGAGGTGAACTTAAACCAGCAAATCTTAAAGACTACTTTTCACCAGTATTTCACAGTGGCTACTAAGGGATTTGGAACAAGAAACAGACCTAGTTCACCTTTACAGTTGGGTGTTTCAGACCTAGAACAGATACTGAAAACAACTAGGAAATTAAAAGGTCTCAATCATCCCCAACTTTATGTAGCCCTAATTAATTTGACCTACTATCACCCCTTCCTCTTTTTGAGGAGGAAAATCAAAATCTATTTTGATAAATCGATTGGTGACTCCACTAGTTCAAGATGCAGAGGCCGAAGTCCATCGAAGCCATTCTGGCTCGAAGGTTTGCACCTTTCAATTTTTCCAATGTTCCAGGTTTTCCAAATCCAGTACCTACTATGGATGTTTGGGGAGACTATCTTCCACGGTTTAGAGAAATCAATGAGGATAATCCTTTAGATCACCTCATCAGATTTCATCAATATATGGTTCAGTTAAATATACAGCATGAAGATGTTCATGTATTCACTCAAGCAAGATGCATGAGAATGGTATTTTTCTCTTCCCGCTGCTAGCATTTCCTCACTGAAAGAATTCCACACATGTTTTTGGAAACATTGTAAGTATGTGTTCTCAGCTGAATTTTTTTTTAAAGATTGTTGTGAGCAGGCTGATTTTTATAATACAATTTTTGATTCAAAAAATAATGACGATAAGTATAATCAAGGATTCAAAACATATCATGAAGAAGTTGAAGTTTCAAAATTTGTTGAAGATGAAGAGGTAACATTTTTCAGATACTGCTGTCAAGGAAGAATTCCATGATCATTACGATAATCAAGTTGTTGTTTTAGTTTAGGTTGAAGATTATTCTAGTGATGAGATCAGCATAGATAGTTTGGAATATTCTCATAATGATTTCAACAATATTAATAATCATTTTAATGCTAATCCTATTGAAGATCAATCTCTTGTTCAACAAACTGTTGGAAATCATTGTTGTGTTAAAGATATGCTTTGTATTGAAGAAAAATACAAACCTTTAACATCATCATTCGAAATTTCTCAGAATGCTCCTTGTTATGATGAAGAAATTAGGGTTCCAAGACAATAATTCTGTGATGAATTATATTCTATTCCTTTTGGTTTTGATACTAAAATCATGAAAGACAGGCTATTCACATTTTTTCATAAGTTTTTTATATTCGTGGTTATGATAAATATGCTGTTCAAAACCATTATGAAGATGCTCTAATTTTTAATAAATATGATGATGAAATTGAAAAGAAAGACCCAGAAATGTGTGAGGTGTGTGATATGGCACAATCTGATCAACAGATTCAGGAATTCATTCAGTCTATTATCCCTGAACAGCCAAATCCAATGCATGATAGTTATCCATTTGAAGACAGTGTGGAAAAGGAGGTTCAGCTTATTGACATTATTGATGATACTATCCAAAAAATTCCGGAGCAAATTCAGGCTGATCTTGATGTCTTTTATTGCCAATGCCTGCTTGATATTCATGGAACAAAATATTCTTATGGACAACCTATCTTTTTCATAGAACAGGAAGAGGTAACTTTTGGAAATTTTTATGATCCAATGGTAGATTATTTAGAGTCAATACTAAGTTATAAATCTATTATTTTAGAGACACTATTTGATGAAAGTGAGTATAAGTTGTTAGATCTTTACTCTTCATTTTTTCCAATATTTCTGATTATATATATATATATATATATATATATTCGGAGTTGGAAACAAGTTTTGGTGGGTTGATGAAATTTTTTCCTGGTTACATTGGAAATGGGATTAGAATTTGATTCAGTAAATGGAAGGTTCCTCAAAGAAAGAGATTTGATTTTCATTGTATATATCAGTGTGTGAAGGATTGAATAAAGAATCCATAGCCCAATGGATGTTTTGCAAAAAAGCAGGCAGTTTTGGTTACAGAAGGCACTAGTCTACAGGTTCTTGAAGCCTCACAGGGAGGACTTCATCCCACAGCAGGAGCCAGATGTTATAGCCTGTTTTTGTTTTCTATTTTTGAACCATTTGCTTGTCTTAAAAATATGCTTTTTCTTATTGTTTTAAAGTTTTGACCTTGGTTTCTTTTAAAATATTTTGATTTTAGCCTTATGTTTATAGATGATATAACAGGTTTTCTTTTTAATTTTTGCTTTACTTAATTAATTTCATGGTTTTTATGGGCTTATAGGATGTATATATTTCTGCAAGGTTCTAAATAAATATCATAAGACCTTACTTAAATTTATTTACCAGAAAACAACACTTTGTTTAGATTTTTGGTTAAAAAAATCATAAAACAGGGATTCCTATAGTGCAAGCCAGAAAAAGTTACACGAGCGCTACAAGAAAGTCGCGCTGGCTAAAATCATCATTTTTTGGTTCAATTTCTTTGGGATTCTCACACCTGAGATGTCAATCACATTGTGTGATGGATTTGATATGTGTCTTTTGTAGTTTAATCACTGAGGAAGGTGGAATATCATCATGAGGGAGAAATTGTGGTGGTTTCTTGCAGAGCAGATATAATAATAATAGCAGAGCATAATGAGACAAAGGTGTATGGAATTATGTTTTTATCTGAAGTGCACGAAGAGCAAGTGAATATCATGGCGAAAAATCAATGCTTGGTAATCGACATTTTGAAACAGAGCAAAAATTTGGGCTTTCAGGAGCATTTGGTTAGAGTGGTCCAAGCAGTCAGAGAAAAGTGGAGCATGCAATTCGACACCTGACAGTTGAGATAACAAGATTCCAGTAGTCGAATTAGTCATTTTTAACAGGTAGTCTGCATGCCATTACCAAGGTTTATTAATTTGGGGTTTTTTCTGAACAAATGAATAATGACATAATTGAAGGCAGAGTATTAGTTTTAAACTTAATCCATGTTAAATGATGAATTGTTAACCAATGGGTTTAAACTATTTATCATTCAAACAAAAAGAATTCAGAGTAGATTCTTTTGGGTTTCCCTATAATGTATTCTCTGTAATTTTGTGAAAATTTGAAGACAGTCAGACTGTGGTGTATTCATAGAAGTTGTTTAACCATATTTCAAAATGAAAAAGAGTGGAAAGACCAATAGGGCAGAACCCTCAGACTTAAGCTAGGTAAAAAACTTTCCAGATTGTGCACAGTTGTTTGCAGAAGCAGGATGGTTAGTGTTCTTCAAAAAGATTGAAGGTTATGATGCAGAGGTTTCTTACAAGTTTGCTCAATGTTTAGACAAGGATGTAGTGTCTTTTGACACCTTGAAGTTCAAATTAACTAGGGAGTTACTAGCTGAAGCAACAGGGATTCTGGATGAGGGAGAGTTCTGGTTCAAAAAGGTGCTCTTCACCTTTGATGCTTAGAGATATTTGCTTCTTGGTGTAGTTGCAAACTGGGCAAAAGGTGTTCCTATTCAAAATTTTAAACCTGAGTGGATTGAGCCTATTAAAGTCTTGCAAAGCTATGTCACCTGTGAGAGTAGATTTTTTTTTGTTTTCAAATATCATTTTAGATTCCTTCAACATCTTAGTCATGAATCTAAAATGAACCTTCCTTTCTTCTTTCTGAAAATATTACAGAAGATGTCATGTAGGGTGAGAGAGCACCAAGACCATACAAAACAATCTTTTTTTCATCATGGCCTCATAAAGCTCATCGTAAGTACTGTATTGCAGAAAAGGGAAAAGAGATGGGAGCACTTCATATTTTGGTCAGGTTTCAAGACTAAGCAGGAGGAACAGTCTCAGAGAAGACAGGTAGATAAGGGTCAAACTATGATTAAGAATCTTAGAAAAAATATCATAGTCAAATATGAAGAAAATGATAAACCAAGAGAAGCTTCAAATCAAGAAAATCAAAACATTGAGTTTGGACAGCGAGTTAATGTTCAAGAAAGCAAAGTTTTACAGTCAGAGATGAAGGAAACTGAGCCAGTCGAAGAGGTTTTACCTACAGAACCAGTTCAAGATGTAAAATAAGATATTAAGGAGCAGAAGCAAACCCCTATTACAGTACTCTCAGAAGAGGATGAAAAATACTTGTCTGATGAGGCTAGAGTTCCTGTTACTAATGAAGCTAGGGTTTATGCTAAGCAAGAAATTCACACTCATTGTGATGAGGAAACAGTGTTAAGAAGAAAAAGGAGATGGCTGAAGAAGAAGTTCAATACAATGCTGAAACTTAAGAACATCCAGAGATTCTTGTGACCTCCACTGAGCTTATGAAGGAGGATGAAGAAATCTATAAGAAACTGAAATCCCATGGACACCAGAAGGGATGCAAATAATATCAGGAAACAAATGTATTGATTATGAAAAGGAAAACCTGCAAAGAAGCATTAAGAAATACAAAAATAAAATTTAATACCTACATGAAGCTAATGAAGGATTAGTGACTGCAAATAAAATACTCATAGAAGACTTGTAGTGTGCAAAGATTATTGATAATTATGCTCTGTTTTTCCTGTTTTGGGTTATTGAAATTGAGTGCAGACCACGAGCTGATGGAGATGAATTTTAGAAAAAAAAAAGAGGTTTTTTTTCATAAGATACCCATTCAAAAAAACCTCTCTCAATTTTGTAATAGCTATCAAGGTTTGAAATATTTAGTTTAATATTTACAACCTATTATTCAGGGTTTTAAAAATATTTAATATTTTCCTTTTTTAGTCTACATCTTGCGGGGCATATTATGATTTATTGGAGATGAATTTTTAAAAACAAAGAGAGGTTGTTGTCCATAATGGACCCATTCATAAAAACCTCTCCCAAGTTTTACACAGGTGTCACGGATTGAGAGATATGGAAGCTTCTTTGACACCTATTTTTCAGAAATTCGCCATATTTACCAGGAATCCGATTTTGCTATTTTCAATCAATTAGTTGAAAGTTAGTTAATGTAACTGTTGAGTAGTTTCAAATTCGACCTAGTGAAGGGAATATAGAACTACTTCTTTGTAATTATAAAAGATGGACAAGGGTATAGGAGAGAGGTTCTATTTTTTGCTGACAAGGGGAGGCTATCAGGATTTGTTTATGAGCTAAGTAAAGACTCTTATGTGTTTTTTGAGGACCGAACTATGAAATATATGCACTATATGCCCTTCAGATTATTGACTGGTTTTATTTCTAATTTGTGTTAGTTACTCAGTTGGTATATTCATTTCTTGTTTAATGCTTTTATGCTTGAAATGCTTGCTAACTGTGGGTGAAACTCAATATTGTGGTTTCTGTTGGATTATGGTTTATATGTTATGCATCTCAGTCATTCAAATGCTCATGATTTAGTGTTTACTTTGGTTTGATGAATGTTTTCCCTCTTGTCTTCAAACTGCTCAACCAAAAAACCTTGAAAATCCTAGAAAACCCTATTTTATTTTATTGCGATTATTGAGATTGTGTTGGCTTGTTCTCTTGTAGTCTGGGAACAATTTCTGGCACTAACACAATGTGAATATCTGGACCATTAGAAGTTGTAATGAAGAGAATGATTCTTTGGATGCAACAATGTGATTGGAGGCTCTTGAATTAATGAGGAAGGCATGTGATTTTGAAAAACCAGCCTTCATTGCATAGCATATCTCGTCATGATCTTCACTCTTGTCTCTAGAGTAAGCCTTCCTTGTGCCTTCAGGGTGGGAAATATTGTGTTGCTCAAGGAGTTTTGACATCTGATCTATGGTCTTATACATACAATATTTATCTATATGGTTTAATTTCTTACAGTAGGGGAACTTTCCATTGTCAAACCTTTGATGTTTGTTCTTCTTAATATGTTGGATCAAACTATTCCTTTGGTTTGAACTAAGTGTTCCTTTTTCATTTTCCTTTCTTCTTCCTTCTGGTTTGCACATTCTTTGTCTCACCCAATTTTATCAGAACTGAACTGGTGGTCGAACTGGTTGACCCTGGGAACTAGAACCAAACCGGATCCGGACAAAAATCGGGAAACAAATCGGATTAAAAAACCGGTTGAGCAAAAATACATAAAGCATTCATATTTCCAAAAAATACATATATATCCATGTGCATCCATGTGGATTCAAACCATTATACACAAATATGTCAATTTTCTCATGTATATAGCAAGTAAGAGCGTATAAAATGAAAATAACAGCGATTGCAAATACATAACTAAATAAAAGTACATCAACAAAGAGGTTATAAAATTATAAATGGCCTCTAAAGTCAAAATATAAGCATATGACTACAGTCTAGACTCTAGAATCTACAATCTAATGATTCTAATCATATATCAGAATTATCTGAGTCCTCACGCTCACACTTAGAGTCATCATCTACATCCTCAACATGGGCATGGCTTGACTCCCCTAGGCCTGAAGGCACTTGTCTAACTGCAACATCAATGTTCACATCCTCTTGTTGTGGAAGAGAGCCCAAGTCCATCCACAATTAAATGTGATTGATATGGAGGGTGGGAACCTCCTTTTATAACATTAGAAGAGTCGCGGGTCAATTAAACAGCTCACACATAAACCCTTATTTTTATTTTATTGAAAGAATTTGAAATAAGCTGTTTTTGGGGGTCCTTGGAATTTTGTACAGAACCGGCCAGTTTTGTACTAAACCGGACGGTTCGGAGAAAACTGGACGGTTTTGTACAGAACCGAAAGGTTCATCCTTGAAACCGGCCAATTTTGTATGCAACCGGCCAAAAATGGTTTGAGTGCATGATTTGACTCGATGAATCTTGTAAACCGGTCCAACAGGGGTTTTTTTCAAAATCGGTTGGGTTCTAATAACATTGGTCTCACCAGCCAAGAGATATTGATTTGGAGGGGATCTAAGGGATCCGATATATCAGCCTGTCTTGTTCTTGTATTAAATACTATGTGAAGGAATCAAGGGATGGAATTCACCAATTAGGAGTATTGAATATCCCAGGGTAAAAGGTAGATACAAAAACTGAGAACTTTAGGCCAAGTTTTCTCAGAATTGAGAGCACTAATTGCTCATCCTTCTTGTCAATACCACATTGCTTGTATTGCATGACCAGTGATTTGAATTTTTTGAAACATTGTTGTATAGTTTTTAATTTTTTGGGATGTAGTTCTATCATCTCATTCACCAAGATATGGTCCCTCAGCTCATCATGTTTTCCAAACAAGGATTCGAGCTTCTCCCATACCTATTTTGGTGTTCTCTATCCATCAAGGTGAAAGAGTAACTCTCTTGATGTAATTTCCCAAGTATGGTATGCATAACTAAACACTATATAATTCTGTAATTTAAATTATAATTTCTTATTTCTCAATTAAACCACTCAGAGACTCTTCGGACTTGGCAAATTAGGTATTTTTTCTGGGAAATTTTGCAGGAAAGAGGAGTGAGAAGGGGGAAGAAACCAAAGAAATTTCAGACATAGAATTTCCTATTGTCTAACACATTTATATCTAGTTCCATTTATGTTTCAGAATCTGCTATGTAGAAACCTACTTCCACGCTTTTGGGCAACCAAACCGTGAAACTAGGAAGAGTAGTTCAACCTTTTCCAACCAGGGGATTTTGGAAAATTGCAGAGGGTTTTTACAGAATTCATATAACATAATAAATGGTTTTGGATATTTTTCAACAGTTCTGGAAATTTCTAAGTAGTTTTGGAGGAATTTGGGGGTTTTTCAGTAGTTTTGCCCTAGTGAAACCCTGCGCAGTGGAGGATCCCAAAAGGTAGTACGGTCCCAACAAAAAAATGTTTCTAGATATATGTATGGTAATTTGGGCCTTTCAGTGACCCATAGGAACTTACAGGGCTCATTTTGAGTTAACATAACTCATTTTACATCAAAATTTGCAAGACTAGTCATTTAAAGCTAGCAATCTAGCTAGGGTCTAAAATAAAGCAGTTAGTTTGTGGAAAATTTATTTCTGAACTACATATGAATTATAAAAGAGATAAATATAATATCAATTAACATATAAAATCTCTCCAATCATTCTCACAAGCTTTCCTCTTTCTTATTGCACTCACATTCATCAATTTTCCGCCATATAGTGATAAAATAAGCTTTTTTGTTGAAACTGAAGACATAATTTTTATGGACAGAGATATTTCGACCTGATAAAGATAAATTACATATTTATATTCTACTACAGATCATAAATAATATGATATACTGACCATTACAAAGGAGACTCTAAAATAATGGGCAGGAGGCCTGGAACATGACCAACAAAAGGGCTGAGAGCATAGGTGAAGCATGGGATTCACTGGAGCTCGATATGAACATGATAGAGGATGAAAATATATCTGATAATACTTCAATGGCTACAATGTAGTGCTTCATACCTGAAATAGAAGAGAAGAGGATGGAAGGAGAGGGGAAGGGAAGGTTGCGGCTCATCTCCTAATAGTCTGAGGCACATCACTCAGACGGAATGCTCACATAAGCATAGCTCAACATACACAACAACCCAACTAAATAAATGGGCTCAAATTCTCCTTTAATAGCATTTTGGATGACCTGTTTAGCAAGTGGAGGCCAATGGTGACTTGTGAGAGCAAGTCAACCCCCATGGGTACCCTAACCCTAGCCACATAAGCACCCTCCTTGGGTAATTTGGAATGTAGGACCATGTGGAATTGTTTCCATGTCCAACTCATCCCTCACATTTAGAAACTACACCCTCCCTTAGTCAAAAGATGCTTCTTTTGTTTTATGACAGCTTTCTGCTTTTTCTGGTTCATAAGGAAATTGTGCTTTCCTTTCAAAAAATTTCCTGATTTTCTCCTTACAGCTTTTCTGAGTTCTCTAAGAGGTTCTTTTACCTCTGTCTACTTTTCTGTTGCTTTTAGGCAATTTCTCTGTATTTCCCTGACTGCTATTGTCATGGAGTTTCTTATTTTTCACCAAGGAAAGTTGACTAGTTCCCCCAATGCACCCTCCTGACATGTAAGCCTTATTTCCACATCATTAATTTGCATAATAAATAAAAATGAGGAAATAAAATTAAGTACATGCCTCAAAAAATTATTAGAAAAATTTGTCCTAGGAAGAATAATTTATGTCAATTTGAGTCCCTAGGAAATTAGCATGGTCAACACTTTTAATGGTCAAATTGAGGGGACATGATAGTCCTCCCCTCCCAAATATGCTTGTACTCAAGCAGAAGAAAAGTAGGGTCCTGCAATATCTGCTCACCCTCCCAAGTGGCATCCTCACTGGAAAATCCTTTTCGATGTATCAAGTATTCCTTGATTGTTTTGTTTCTTAATTTCCTTTCTCTACCCATCAGCACTTTCTCTGGTATTAAGACCAAATGGAATTCATCATCTAGAGGTGGTAGTTCTTCAGAAACCACTATCTGTTGCCCCACTTCCTTCTTTAGACAAGAAACATGAAAAACATTATGGATTTTGTTGTTTGTTGGAAGATCCAACTCATAGGATACTTCACGAACTTTTCTACTAATCTTGAAGGGTCCATAAAATATGGGTTGAATATTTTATGCCCCTTTCTTCTTCAAGGAAGACTGTCTTTAAGGTTGCAGCCTTAAATACACTAAGTCTCCCACTTGGAACACTCTGTCTTATCTGTGCTTATCTGCAAAATTATTTTGTTGGTTCTGTGCCATCTACAGATTGTCTTTCAGTGCCCTTAAAATGTCTTGGTTGTCCTGCAACCAATATTTATCTTTTTGTGCCTTACAATATCCAAATATTAAGTCTGCAAAAGTTGGAGCTTCATACCCATATAAGGCCATAAAGGGAGTCATTTTGATAGAAAGATGAAATGTGGTGTTGTAACAGAACTCACCCAAGTGGAGACAAGTTTCCCAAGCTCCTTATTGTCCCCTTCAAGCCATTGGTTCACCCTCTGGGTTTTCCCATCTATATAGGGGTGATAGCTTGTACTCATGTTCAGATTTGTTTCAACTAGACCAAACAATATCTGCCAAAAAGCACTAGTGAATTTACTATCTATGTCACCGATTATAATCTTGGGCAGTCCATGCAGTCTGAAAATATCCTTAAAGAATAGAGCATCAACCTCAATAGCTGAAATAGTGGATAATACTGCAAAGAAATGTGCATATTTTTCAACCTGTCAACCACCACAAAAATATTGTCTTTCCCTTGTGACTTTGGCAGCCCCATGATAAATTCCATGGATACACTTTCCCAATTTTTATTCGAAATAGGAAGAGGTTGGAGGAGTCCAGCAGGGTGTGAGTGCTCAACTTTGTTCTGTTGACATGCAGAACATTCCTTCACATACATGAGAACATCATATTTAAGACCTTTCCAAGTAAATCTCTCCCTTACCTTACGATAAGTCTTTAGAAAAACAGGGTGGCCACCCACTGGTGCATCATGTGGAGCTCCTAAAATCTTCCTTTTTAGTGCAGATCCTGGCACTAAGAAAATTCTATTTTTGTAATAGATGAGGTCATCATGAACTTTGTACTCTTCATTCTGGTGCACCCCATCCAAAACTTCACAAGAAAATTGATCTTTAGAGTATCCAGTAGCCAACTGGATCTTCCATTCATTACATATTTGCAGCAAAGAGAATGTGGGCTTACGGGAGAGTGCATCAACCACAACATTCATTTTTCCCTTTTTATACTCAATGTCAAATTCAAAAGATTGAAATTTACTCACCCATTTTTGTTGCCTATCATTGAGGTCCTTTTGCGTAAGGAAGTGTCTAAGACTGTTGTGATCAATCTTCACAATGAATTTACCTCCCACCAAGTACTGTATGAATTTGTCCAAGGAATGCATGATGGCCAGCATCTCCTTATCATATATGGAATACAACCTTTCATGTGGCTGCAATGTTCTGCTCTCAAATGAAATAGGATTCCTATCTTGCACTAGGACAACTCCAATGCCTACCCCAGAGGAATCACATTCCAGCACAAAAGGTTTAGAAAAATTAGGCAAGGAAATTACTGGACAACTGCTCATTATCTCTTTCATTTTCTGAAAATAGTTTTCAACCTCTTCACTCCAACTAAATGCACCCTTAGTCAAATCTGTCAAGGGTGCAGTGTACTGGGAGTATTCTTTGGCAAATCTATGGTAGTAGTTACGAAGGAAAATAAAGCCTATCAACTCAGTGAGGTTCCTTGGGATGGCCCCAATATGGCCTTTATTTTTTTCTGGATCTACCTTAACCCCTTCTTGGGAGATCACATGGCCAAGATGCAACAGTTTTGTCATGCCAAACTCACACTTAAACATATTGGAAAAAAATGATAGATCTGCAAGCATAGTGATTACCTCCTCCAAGTGGTGCAAATTCTCCTCCCATGTCATACTATAGATCATAATATCATCAAAAAACACAAGGACATACTTATGAAACTATTTGCTAAATACCTTGTTCATGCATTATTGGAAGGTTGTTGGTGCATTAGTCAAGCCAAATGGCATGACCAGAAACTTGAAATTTCCAAAGTGACAATGGAAGGCTATCTTTTGTATGTCTTCCTCCCTCATCCTGATTTGATGTTACCCCGACTGGAGATCTATTTTGGAGAAAAAATTGGCTCCATGCAGCTCATCAATTTGGGGAATTGGGTACCTGTTCTTTATTTTCTTCTTGTTCAAATCTCAGTAATCTATGCACATCCTGAGTGTCCCATCCTTCTTCTTCACCAGAACCATCGAAGAAGAAAAAGGACTGAAACTTGGTCTGATGAGGCCCAAATCAATGAGATCCTTGATGGCCTTCTCAATTTCATCCTTGAATATCTTTGGATGCTTGTAGGGGTGTATTTTTATTGGAAGCGTACCAGCTTCCAACTCAATCCTATGTTCAATGCCACGGTCAGGTGGCCTGCCATGTGGAAGTTCTTCAAAAACCATGTTATGCTTGTGCACATTTTTTTTAATATCTTTGGGCTGGGAGGAAACTTTGGCAGTTGTTCCCTTAGTTGTGATTTGGCATTCAACAACCCATTCAATGTCTCCATGCCTCATAACAGATATCATACTTGTTTCATAAATTACTTGGTTGGGATAAGTATTTATACCTTTCAATACCACTGGTTTTCCTTCAGCATCCTTGAAACTTATTTGTGGTATCTGGAAGTTCACAGAGTGTTCTCCAATAGAGTACAACCATTGTACCCCCAACTCCATATTGGTTCCTGCCACATTGACAACATAAAAATTTTCCTTCACAGTGTAATCACTAATGTTTACTTGCAGATCTGAGATCCATCGGTTGCAATCCATGATATGGTTAACATGAATGACCACAGTGAATCCTTCAAAGGGATCAATAGGTAGTTTCCTCCTCTCCACCAAGGATGAATCAATAAATTTATGTGTGGCACCCCCATAAAAAAGAACTGTAATTTTCTGCCCTTGCAGAACCCCTTTCAACCTTAAAGTATGGAACTAGGAGACTCCACTGAGTACAACAATTTTGCTACTGGTTTGATGGGGCTGCTCCTCTTCTTTAGCTGTTTCATACTCTCCTTCAGCCATCTCAACTTCTTCTACCACTTGTTCATCACTTTCAGAAAATAATTCAATATTGTGTGCTTTTCTCTTCACACATTTGTGACTGAGAGCCCATGGTTCTTGGCAGGAAAAACACAATTGATTCCTTCTCAATTCATCTCGATCCTTATAGGAGTAATATTTATTTCCAAGGGAAGGAAAGTTTATCACATGAGGTTTTTTATTCTGAAATTTATGAGGCATGGTAGGTTTGGGAGGATGCTTGGTCCTCGAAATTTCATCCTACAGGTCTCTAGTCCTGCTCACAGCTTCCTGGAAAGTGGTAGGTCAGTAGGCCTTCACCAACCCCTTCAATGGTTCAACCAATCCTTCTGTAAACAAAAGGATCAGCCTTGATCCTGATATGTCAGTGACCATGACAGCCACCTTTTGGAACTCTGAGATGTATGCTTCTGGAGTTCCAACATGTCTTATGTGTGCCAAATCCTAGAAAGAGGTATCAAGATCTCTCCAGTCAAATCGTTCTGTCAATTTTTTGGTGAACTCCTCATAGGTGACTACTTTATCATGGCCTAATGTTTTCATGCCATGAAACCACCATTCAATGGCCTCCAGATTAATATGTAGGGCTAGAAACTTGATGGGATCCATTTTTGCCATAGGATTCAACTGAAAGTATGTATCCATTTTCTGGATCCAAGAGCTCACTCAACAATTGGAAGTGGCATAAAAATATGGCAATGTGATTTTCCCAATGGCATTCTTTAATTCATAATTCTGATATGGATGCCTTGTAGACCCTCTTGGATTCCCCCTAAATTGAGTTTCATATAAATCTTGGAATGGTAGAGCCCTTCTGCACTCTTCACTCAATGATTGGTAAACAAAAAACTTCTCCTCCCGTGTAGCAATAGTTTCAGCCTGGGATGCATGGCCTTCTTTAGGTGTTTCTACAAATTTGGGCATGGTAGGTCGTGGCTGCAATTTTGGTTCATTTCTATACTCAAGTGGCCTATTCTGAGGTCTAGTATTGGAAAAAAGAGCGCCACCCATGATCTTTCTTTCTTCACATTGGGAGCCAATGATACTCCCTTCTCCATATTTCACTCCCAGTTGTTTAGCTAAGAATTCTCTGGTCTCTTGACCAGACTGTATGATTTTAGTTGAAATGTCTTGCAGAACTTTCAACAGGTTCTTGACAAAATTCCTGAATTCATATTTCTCATCCCTTTCTTCATGGAATCTTCCATCCACAGATTCTACTTCCTCCTCCCGAGGAATCTTTCTTTTGGTGCCGGAATTGTATTTTGGATGCATTGAATAATATCAAGAGTAGGTATGGAGGACCATGCTTTGATACCACTATAATGTCCCAACTCTGGTATGCATACCTCAACACTATCTAATTCTGTAATTTAAATTTAAATTTTCTGATTTCTGAATTAAACCACTCAGAGCCTCTTCGGACTTGGCAAATTAGGGGCTTTTTCTAGGAAATTTTGCAGGCAAGAGGAGTGAACAGGGGGAAGAAAAAAAATACATTTCATCCATATAATTTCCTCTTCCCTAACATTTTTATATATTTTTCCATTTAGGTTTCATAATCCTCTATGTGGAAACCTACTTCCATGCTTCTAGGCAGCCAAACCGTGAAACTACGAAGAGTAGTTCAGCCTTTTCCAACCAGGGGATTTTGGAAAATTGCAGAGGGTTGTTCCAGAATTAATATAACATAATAAATTGTTTTGTACATTTTTCATAAGTTATGTAAAGTTATGAGGAGTTTTGGAGGAATTTGGGGGTTTTCAGCAGTTTTGGCCTAGTGAAACCCTGCGCGAGGGAGGATCCAAAAAGGAAGTACATACCAAACTAAAAAAGGTTTTGGAGATATGTATGGTAATTTTGGTATTTTATTGACCCATAGGAACTTAAAGGGATCATTTTTAGTTAACAGAACTCATTTTACATCAAAATTTGCAAGACTAGTCATTTAAAGCTAGCAATCTAGCTAGGGTCTAAAATAAAGCAGTTAATTCATGGAAAATTGATTTTTTAAATACATATGAATTATAAAAGAGATAAATAGCATGTCAATTAACATATAAAATATCTCCAATCATTCCCACAAGCTTTCCTATTTCTTATTGCACTCAGATTCATCAATTTTCCCCCATACAGTGATAAAATAAGCTTTTTTGGTGAAACTGAAGACAAAATTTTTATGGAAAGATATATTTCAACATGATAAAGATAAATTACAGACTTATATTCTGCTACATATCATAAATAATATAATATACTGACCATTACAAAGTAGACTCCAAAATAATGGGAAGGATGCCCGAAACATGACCAACAAAAGGGCTGAGAGCATAGGTGAAGGATGGGATTCACTGGAGCTTGATCTGAAAATTATGGAGGCTAAAAATATCTTTGATAATACTCCAATTTCTTCAATATATCACTCCATACCTACAATATAAGAGAAGAGGATGGAAGGAGAAGGGAAGGGAAGGTTGGGGCTCATCTTCCAATAGTCTGAGGCACATCACTCAGAAGGAATGCTCACATAAGCATAGATAAACATACACAACAACCCAAATGAATAAATTGTCTTGAATTCTCCTTTAATAGCATTCTGGATTACCCGTTTAGAAAGTGGAGGCCAATGGTGACTTGTGAGAGCAAGTCAACCCCCATGGGTGCCCTAAACCTAGCCACATAAGCGCCCTCCTTGGGTAATTTGGAAGGTAAGACCATGTGGAATTTTTTCCATGTCCAACTCATCCCTCACATTTAGAAATTGCGCCCTACCTTAGTCAAAATATGCTTCTTTTGTTTTATGACAGCTTTCTGCTTTTCCCGGTTCATAAGGAAACAGTGCTTTCCTTTCAAAAAAATTCCTTCTTTTCTCCTTACAGCTTTTCTGAGTTCTCTAAGAGTAAACTACACCCTCTCTTTGCAAAAATTTACTCCTTTTAACTCTGTCTGATTTTAGGCAATTTCTCTTTATTTCCCTGACTGCTTTTGTCATGGAGTTTCTTATTTTTCACCAAGGCAAGTTGACTAGTTCCCCCAATGTGCCCTCCTAACATGGAAGCCTTATTTCCACATCATTAATTTTCATAATAAATAAAAATGGAAATAAAATTAAATACATGCGTCAAAATAATTATTAGTAAAATTTTCTCTAGGAAGAACAATTAATGTCAATTTGAGCCCCTAGGAACTTAGCATGGTCAACACTTTTAATGGTCAAATTGAGGGGACATGACACTTGATATGTGGATGGACATGAAGCCAAATGCTTCATCCAACTTGTTCAGATGCTTCAAATTTTCAAGAGGTTGATGGGGTTCGACCTCTTTGCCCATGGTGACCCTGTACAGACCCTTGTTGCGCAATAAAATTTTCATATCATCCCTCCAACCAAGATAGTTGAAAGGGATAAGGATTCTGGGTGTCAAAACTGCTGAATTCTCCATCTCATAGCTTCAAAAACAACTAATTATTCAGAAAATATTTAAATGTACCTGCAAAAACACTACAAAATACATCAATTTGCAATAAAACCAATTGAACCACTCTCCACTTCTACATGTGCACTTTCTATGGGTGCATCACACCTGGCTAGACTTCTCTAGACATAATACATGGGGAGCAAGGCAAGAATACTAGGATTTGTGTGGAACCCAATTGCTTCTAGTGAATGAATGGAATTTTATAAGGTTTGAAGCTGGCTTGGATACCTGCTTTGATACCATATTAAATTTAATGAAGCATAGGATCTTCAGGCCTGCATGGATTCAATGAGAAAAGAAGGCTGTAGAAGAGAGAGAAGAATTTAGTAAACACTGATCAATTACTCCTGGAAAAATTGCACTCACATGGAGACAAAATTGGAATAATCACATTACATCGAGTAATCAATATAAATGTGTAGTACAATGGTGTTTAAAATAGGAGAATTCAAATTCCTTATATAGGATTCGAATCTACCAACCTGGAGTGACTCTGGATCTAACTCTGTGTGGGAAAATCACCACTAGAGCTCACTAATGCAACTTTGAATCAACGAATTAGTTCAAAAATAGTTAACTGATTGAGTTAGGTGAGAAAATGTGGCCTACTTTCCTCAAATCATCCAAAGTGGTGCTAGGATGACTGATAGTGATCTAACTAATGGAAATCAGATCATAACTGAACATAATAGAACATCAACTAGGGCCAACTGCTTGGGACTATTGGTGGCACTCAGAGTGGGTTCCTAAATTACATGGATTGATCCCTACAGCTCCTAAACTCATGCAGATAGGCACATTGAGTGGTAGGTGTTCCCAAGGTGAGTCCCACATGCACTAGTGAAGTGGTAATGACCTCCTAAGCTATGAAAAGACAAATAGACTATGGTGGTTAAGGGAGGATTAATTAATAATCCCAACTCTACAACCCAACAACTCTGAAACTATACAATAATTTTTCTCAAAATTCAAATCCATTGTCATGCAATGTAAGAAGTGTGATATTGATAAGAAGGATGAGAAATTGAGGCTCTCAATTATGAGCAAACTTGGCCCATAATTCTCAGTGTTCGTATCCACCTTTCACTCTGGGAGACTGACAAATCCTAATTGGTGAATTCCACCCCTTCATGTCTTCACATAATCTCTTATTGAGGAACAAGACAAGATGATACATATGGGAGCTCTCAAAGCCTCCAAGAATCAGGCACTTTTAGCTGGGGAGACTAAGAATGTGCAAGCAAATGGGAAGAAAAAAGGAAAATTTAAGAAGAACAATGATTTCAATCCTAAGGATAAGCAAAGTCCTTCAAAAGGAGCCTCTAGTTTCAAGAAGGACCAACATAAGAAGTTTGACAAGGCTAAGTGCTCTTACTATAAGAGAGGAAATCAACTAGAGAATCTTTGTATGAAGAAAACCATAGACCAAATGTCTAGGATCCTTGAATAGAACAAAATTTCCCTTACTGAAGGTGCAAAGAAATGTGATGCTGGAAATAATACTAAATAGCATGAGAGGTTCCATGCTTTGAAGGAAGGATTTTATCAGTCATAGTATTTTCTCATTGATTATGGAGCCTCCAAGCACATGTTTTCCTCCAAAGAATCATTATATTTTCTAGATCTCTCTAGAGGACCAAGGATCCACATGGGAGATGACTCACAAATACCATTTGTTGGGAAATGTTCCATCAAGTTTGAGCATAGAGTGTTCAAGAATGTTCTCTATGTCCCTTCCTTAGCATCCAATATGTTGTTGTTATACCAGATGAATCATATTGGCTCACCCAATGGAGTCACATTTGATCCTGACACAGTGGAGATATCAGAAATATCTACTAGGGATCTAATAGTGAAAGGAGTTTCTAGTCATTCCTTCAAGGCATATGAGTTTTCTCACTTTCTTCCTAATTCATATCCTAGTGCCTTATTGACTCATGCTAATGAAACAAGCAGGTTGTGTCATGAAGTATTTGGCCACCTGAACTTCATGTATCTCCAGCAATTACACAATGAAAATATGGTTGAGGGATTTCCTCTCATCAAATATTTTGAAGGTGTGTGCATTGGTTTCTTGGTACGGAAGCATCTAGAGCGAAGGTATGAGGCTGGGAAGGAAAGAAGAGCTGCCTCCACTCTCGAATTGATTCAAAATGATGTCTCCGGACCGATACCTACAACATCTATGTATGGTTCTAGATACTTTATGACCAGCATTGATGATTGTTCAAGGTATTGTTGGATCTACTTTCTAAAGCATAAGTATGAGGTATTTGAGACCTTTTAAGTTTTTGAAGCCTTGGTTGAGAACACTCCTGGAAATAAGATCACAGCATTGAGATCGGATAATGGAGGAGATTATGTCAAAATAGAATTCTAGCAGTTGTTTTCTTCAATAGGTATTCAAATGCAACACTCAATACCATAAACACCACACCAGAATGGTGTAGCTGAGAGGAAGAATAGATCCTTGAAAGAGATGGCTACATGCCTTCTAGAAGCAAGAAATATTCCTCCATATCTATGGGCTGAAGCAGTAAAATGTGATTTGTACATCGATAATAGAGTACCTCACAAGTCAGTGATTGGGGTCACTCATTTCGAAGCATTGATGGGACGTAAGCCCAATGTCTCACCTCTGAGGATTTTTGGCTCCAAAGCATGGGCCATAATTCATACTGAAAAGAGGAAATCCGTCCAAGCTCAAAGTAGCAAATGCATACTGTTGGGGTATGCATATGATGCAAAGGAATACAAACTCATGGATATTTAAACCAAAAGGCATTTCATAGAGCACAATGTTCAATTTGAATAAGATTAGGTGCATGATCCACAACCAACTAGAGAAGAAGAATGTATAATGTCGCATCCATTTCCATTTGCAAATGATGATGTCTTAACTAATATTTCATATTCTGAAGATTAGGATCAAGATGATAAATATCTTGATATTGAGGATGAACCTCAGGTAGATCCATGTCGAGCACCTTCTCCCACTCAAAGGCGTAAATGGGCCAAAAATCTCATTGAAATTGTTGGGAATAGTGTCGGGGATACAAATGATAGAATAAGGACAATATCTCAATATCATGATGAAAACCTTGCACTTTGCCATTCAAATCCACTTCTCCCAGAGAGGTACTTCATGATGTTGGATTCATATCCTTAGCGCTACAGAGAGGATTGACATGATCCAAGGTCACAAGAATCCGTGGATGATGAGTTTGATTCTCTACAAGAAAAAAAACCTGGGATCTTGTCACTTTTCCTCTTGGGAGGAAGTTAGTTCAGTGAAAATGGATCTACAAGACCATGATAGAAACTGATGGAACCACTACCAAGTACAAGGATCAGTTAGTGGAAAAGGGGTTCTCACAAGTCCATGGGCTGGATTATAATGATACATTCGCTCATGTTGCAAGAATGGACTCCATAAGGATAGTCTTGGCCTTTGTATCTTCGAAGAGGTGGGAGGTACATCACATGGATGTGAAGAGTGCCTTCCTCAATGGTGTTCTATAAGAGGATATCTATACAAAAAATCCTAAGGGGTACAATGAAAATTCCTTAGTTTGAAAACTGAGGAAATCGGCTCAAGCAAGCCCCAAGGGCATGGTATGCCAAGATGGATGCCTTCCTAATGTCACAGAAATTAGAGAGGTGTAAGTCTGACTGCAATGTCTACATGTAGCATAAAGGGGGCTCCTTATTGTTTATTTTTATGTATGCAGATGACTTGCACATTACTAGTGGCTCAACTGCTGGATTGAGTAGCATCAATTTAGCTTTGAGCGAAGCATTTTGCACGACTGATTTAGGATTGTTAAGGCAATTTATTGGTCTCAAAGTAAATCAAAAGGCTTTGGGAATAATGATTAAACATTCCATATACATAGGAGACTTGCTCAAAAGATTCCACATGACTTATTGTAAAGCAACACCCTTCCCCTTCCTATCTGGCATCAGGTTTGAAGAAGATGGTTCCACACCACTAGTTGACAGTACACTACAAACAATTGATTTGTGTCCTATTGTACCTCACCAATTTGAGGAAAGATTTATCTTATGCCATGAGTGCTTCTTATAGATACATGCAAGAGCCACATGAGCTGCATTGGAAAGCAACAAAGCGCATCTTGCATTATCATCTTGCATTATGTACATGGTACGAGGGAGTTCGGGATCAACTATTCTACTAGTGCACAACTAGATCTGATTGGTTTTACTGATTCAGACTAGGATGGTGACAGTACTGAACAGAAATATACATAAGGATTTGTGTCCATTTTGGGATCTAGACCAATCTGCTGGTTAAGTAAGAAGCAAGCAACTTTTTCTCTCTCTTCAGTTGAAGCAGAGTATCAGGGGGTTGTGAATGCAACTATTCATGTAGTTTGGCTACATGGTATTTTGAAAAAGTTTGGAATTCACACTTCTCCTTCAATATACCTCTTTTGTGATAATCAAAGTGCAATCAAGATACCCAGTGATCCATTTCAGAAGCAGCGGACCAGTCACATTGAAGTCCACATGCGCTACATCTAGGAACTAGTGCATAGTAAGGCCATCATTCTACATTACTACCCTACAAAGGATAAGATTGCATACATATTCACCAAGTCTTTCACTGAAAATAATTTTTCTATCTTAGATCTCTTCTTGGCATAAAGGATTGATTAAGTTATTGTTCCTATCTTTCCTACTTATTTTGATGGGGGGGTTCCCATGAGGTTTTCTCCATTTCCTCAGTTTGTTAAGCAATCATTTTTTTCATTTAGATTGTATGGGTGACCTTTGGCCTTAGTTTCAAAGGCCCAAGTTTTCCAAGTTATGATTAAGGGGGGGCTTTAGGAATAATTAATTAATCCTCCCTTGACCACCATAGTCTATTTGTCTTTTCCTAGCTTAGGAGGTCATTTCCACTTCATTAGTGCCATGGGGGACTTATCTAAGGCCCACCTAACACTCAATATGCCTATCTCCATGGACCAATCCCTATGCTTTAGTAACCCACTCGAAGTGCCACCAGCAATCTCCAGCAGTTGACCCTAGTCGGTGTTCAGTTATGTTCGCTTATGCTCTGATTCCCATCAGTTAGTTCAATTTCAGTCATCCTAGCGCCAATTTGCATGATTTAAAGGAGGTTAGGAATATTTTCTCTCCTGCTTATATTAGTTAACTGATTTTAACTGAATTAGTTGACCGAAGTTGCATTAGTGAGCTCTAGTGGCGATTTTCCCACACCGAGTTAGTGTTGTAATCAAACAGATTTCAAGGTTACCATTAATACACATAAAGAATCATATAAACATAAAAAATGAAAGAGACAAGAATGGTAGACATAATAAAATATTATATTACTCAATACACATGTGGGTTCATATAATAAGTCGAACCAAGTATCTATCTAGATCAACAACCTATACATACATTTACAAAACAATTATAGTAACTACATGTCGGTTCAACCAACCGACACGTCCTATCAGGTCAACCTAATATACAATTAGTCAAATAATGATTCTAGTCAGCTAAGATGAATAGATCCTCCAACATCTCCCCCAGGAACAAAATATTTCTTCATCTTGAAGAAACGGGGAGGTGGAAAAATTATTGTCTTGAGTAGTGTCCATAATGTTTTGTCATGGGCTGTGTTTCCTGATTGATGGTTGCTTCTGTATGCATAATTAATTGGTAACTGATGCTGGAAATCCTCCCAAGTGCAGAGTTCCTTATGGATATCTATATTTAGAGATGTGAGACTCAACAAGTTCACCATCTTCTAATGTATGTTTAAGTCAAAAAAATTTCTCATGTCGGGTCCTTGGAGTTGTGAATTTTCCTCGGCAGTGTTAAGTAGTATTTTCATGTGCAGACGAATCTTGTCGAGGCTATATATGCTAGGGTTGGCTTGAATGATCCATTGGTGTTCTTGTTTCTCTAATTTCTCCAGTTTTCCCATATCTAACACAAGCTGGTCTTGAATTGTCTTCTCCATCACTTCTGTGTTTCCTCGTTGGTCCTGCAATGACTTGATGAGCTCACGAATACCTCGTACCTGTTGAAACACTTGACCGTAATAGGTGAACCAATTCCTTAGGACTTCCTCTATGACAATAGACTCTATGATATGTTCCTTCAGTAAGTTATGAGCTGCTGAGAATGTTGTATACTGATTTCTCAGTAATACAAAGGTCTCTTCTGCATGTTCTTCCTTCTTTTCCTATAAATGTGCCTGAAAACTCGACATGACACTTTCAAATAGTTAGTATGTTTTTTCCAACGGTCTGTCAAAGTCGACTCCTTTTGGTACTAGAATGACTTGTCTTGCAAAATCCTGACATCTTGTCACTAAATGCGGGTTGTTCTATCTTTAATTTTTCAATTTGTTCCTTTCTTTTCCCTTTTCTTAGCCTTGATTCTTTATTAAGGGAATCCACTAGTTAGTCTAACTCTTCGTCTCTGATCTTCTGTGTGTCGACTGTTGTGGTCAATCCTAACTGATCCAAGTGAATAACTGATGGTACTTGTTGCTGTGTCAAATGTATTTTCTTTTGTTGTTTCTTCTATTTTTTATTTCTCTCTTTTCTTTCTTTTCTTCTTCACCGCTCTTGTTCTCTATTATGTGATTCAGCTGTTTCTGTTAGCGATGGTGTGGTATGTGGTTATTCTGAGGTGTTTCTTGGTATGTTGGGGTTTATTAACTAAGTTTCAGGGAGGGGGACATTATATGGTGGTGTAGGTGGGTGAGGGAATATGTGGTAGTTGTTCTGAAGTTGATAGAATGTTTGGGATGGAATTTGTAGGCAAAGGATTTTCGACCAATTCTGTTGATTCGACAGGTTCGTTGTCTTCGACAAATTCTGTATGTTCGACCATTTCTTGACTTGGTGCTAATAATTCGAGTTGGTCATTTTTTATAAGTTCTTCTAAAATGGCTTCTTGTTAGGATATTTAGACACTTAGGAGTTAGTTAAGATCAACTTGTGTAATATATCTATTAGGTAAAAGTGTGTTTCTTTAGTATGCATTAGTAAATATTCTAATTTGACGGTCAGGATATGTTTTATACATAGAGTGATCCGATGGTTCAACTTCTCTTAGATCATACCTACCATTGATCCGTGGCTTAACACTCGATTGGTCCATGATCTCTATTTAAAGAGCATGGAGGGTCATTGGTTTGTTGATCGATTATGAGAAGCTCATGTAACTTTCTTTCTTTTGCATAATAAATTGCTCCAAGTAGCTATTTGGCTGGGGCCGTGGATTGTTTCCCTCTCGAGGGTTTTAACCACGTGACAAACATCGGTGTGTTGATCTGTGATCTATTTGTGTGAAGCAGTTGCTCAAGGTGTTCAGTATTTTGGGAGTACCCTATGTACCTGGACATGGTATTAGAGCATTTATGAAGAGCCGCTTTCAGTTTTGATCAAGATATGGAACCAGTGTTGCCGAAAATTTAAAATGGTTTCTAGTTCTAGAGTTTCTGTGCATTTTTGGGCTATGGGAGCTATTCCATTACGTTCAAAGCACCGTTTCTATTGGGAAATATTTTTTTTTTAATCGAAAACCATTTCCGTTTGATCCAGAAACACCCATTTCGGAAAATCTGAAGGTATAATGTTACAGTGACAGATTGGTTTTTTTTTTTAAACCTCTCATATTTTATCAATTTTATTAATAGATATTTACTATTTTAGTCTCGGACTGTTTCCTTCCCTAGCTGCGTATGCTCTTTGCCTTGCACCTTGAGCAATCGCGGCGAATCAGAAACAGTAAGGGAAAAAAAAAATCTTGTATTCTCGGCTATGTATGCTCTTTGTTGTCCACCTTGTGTGACCGTCGCAAATCAAAAACAGTGAGAAAACTTGAAAACGTAGGCTTTTTGGGTAAGCTAACCAAGATCTAACCCCACCCATAGTGTGGAAAATTGTTTTTTGTTTTTTGTTTTTCATTTTTTTGCGATTTGTAGGAAACAAAGGCAAGCACGGAAAATGAGAGAGAAGAGTAAAAAAAAAAGCCCCCTTCCTCTTTCCATTCTTTTACGTACCTTTTAAACTTAGCTCACTTGGTTCAAAGTTGCTTTATTCCTTGATAAGTCTTGAGTGCAAGTCTTATCTAGTTACTTTTTAGTGTATGCAATTTCTATTTTCAAGCTACTTATTGTAAAAGTGCATCTCACTTAAGTCTTTTAATTTATTTCCACACTATTTAAAAGTAACATTATTGTAAAAGTGAACATCACTTATTCTACAAAAGTGATTCACTTAAAAGCAACTTTATTGTAAAGTGATTGTCAAAGGTTGATCTTGGGAAGAGGGGGGGTCTCTTTTTTAGTTGGTCAAATTAATATCTTCCATGTCACTATTGGGGACATCTTCAACATTTTCTTTGATCAAGCATAACTTCATCATCCAAAATCAGTTTTCAGTGCCGTTTTTTTTAAATCGCAAATTTTTTCGAGCTCTTTGCATCCAGATAGTTAGTTTATATTCTATCAGCCATTATTTTAAAATATAGACGCCCCATGTGATATTATACTTACAATTTCTAACTATTTCTCATGGAAATCTCGTATGGAGGATGTTCTGTGAAGTAGGGGACTTTTCAGGATAACCTCAAGGAAATAAACAGAACCCACTAATGATCATAAGAAAATTAAATGGGCAAATAGATGTGATGAAGCTCGTGGATTGGTTGGGATGTCAATATCTACTGATTTGTGATTCCACATATCTGGAATTGATGAACCTGATAAATCTTGGGAAAAGTTGGAATCTGTGTTTGGTAAACACAATGAAATTCGGGGTCATCAACTTGAGAATGAGTTGATTTCCTTGAATCCAAATGATTTTTCATGCATTCAAGACTATTTATCTAAGTATAAAACTCTTAGACTCTTATGTGAAGAATGCAAGATTAATAAAGAAGACAAACAATGTATTTATCATATTCTTTCCAAACTTGGACATGCATATTCTGTTTTTGTATCTACATTCTACTCCATGAAAGAATCCTTAACTGCAGCTAGCTATCAAGAGCCTAGTCTTGAAACCTTTTGTGATTCCTTAATTAGAGAGCAATATAAGCTCATTCATATTTGAATAATTAACAATGTAGATACATCTGGGAAAGCCTTATTGTCCCAACAAAAAGAAAAGTCCAAGCCTCCTAAGAAACGGATTTTTCGCAATAATAAGCCAAACAACAAGGGTCCCAAACCCTCTTAGTCAGCTCCTTCTTTAAAAAATGACAAAGGATCCAAGCCAAAAGGAAAGAATACTAAGCGTCATTGCAATTTTTGTGGGAAAGATAATCATGAAGAATCTAAGCATTTCAAGAAGATGGCAACCTTGGAAGTAGTAATGAAGAAGCACCACATTAGCCTAGATTTGTCTTCAGAATCTACCTCTCATGGACATGCACTTTGTGCTTCTAGTTACTCTTATACTGCATCTTCTTCTTCTACTTCAAATGAATGGCTCATTGACTCTGGAGCATCTTGTCATATGGCTAAGGATCAAGCCATCTTTTCTACTATGCATGAATGTAACACCAAGCAAATATTGGTTGGTGATGATAGATCTCTAAGTGTTGTAGGATCTGGAACAGTTCCAGTAGAAAATGGTCATTTCAGTGATGTACTATGTGTTCCAAAATTTTCTTGCAATTTGTTATCAGTCTATCAAATTACTCATGCGGGTGAAGGTAAAACTGTGACGTTTAACCCTAACCAAGTTGTAAACAAGGATTTTAAAAATCCTCAAAATGTCCTTGCTACTGGAACTGTTGATGATATTACCAAGTTGTACAAATTTAACAACTTTGGGTCATCACCTTTTCCTTCAATTTTTTTTGCTCATAGTGATAACTTGAGCAAACTTTTGCACGAGCGATTTGGTCATTTAAACTATCGCTCATTGCAAAAACTATGTAAATACAATATGGTGATTGGTATTTCGATGGTATCTTGCAAGGATGGTGTTTGTTTCAGTTGTGTACTTGGAAAACATCATCGGGACAGTTTGGACAAACATGCCTCTTGGAACGCCTCAGATCCCTTGGAGTTTGTGCATAGTGACTTGTGTTTCCCTCTTCCATCTGCTTCCTTTTCTGGTTTCAAATATTTTTTAACTTTCATTGACGACTACTCCAGATGCACTTGGGTTTACTTCCTAAAACTTAAGAGCGAAGTATTTAACATGTTCTGGGCCTACAAGGCCCTTGTTGAAAAACAATCTGGTCATCAATTTATTAAGTTAAGATCTGACAATGGAGGAGAATATGTTAACAACAAGTTTAATACTTTCTACACTAAACAAGGAATCCAACAGTAGCACATTGTTCCATATACACCACAACAAAATGGTGTAGCTGAACGGAAGAACCGCACTTTAAAAGAAATCGCTAATTGTATGATCCAATCTAAGGGACTAAGTCTTCAATATTGGGATGAGGCCATAAATTCTGCAAATTACATAGTTAATCGCACACCCACTAAATTTTTACAAGGTATAACACCGGAAGAAGCATGGAGTAAAATTAAACCAGATGTAAGTCACTTTCGTGTGTTTGGTTGTGAAGCATGGGCTCACATTCCGGATGAAAAATGGAAAGCATTGCAGCCTAAAAGTGAAAAGTGCATATTTGTTGGATATTCTGAAGATGTAAAAGGTTATAGACATCTTCAGCCACATTCTCATGATATAATTATTAGAAGAGATGTTAAATTTGATGAAAATTTCTTGGCCTGCGAGCCTAACTTGGCGGGTGAGCCATCTTTGGCCTGCGAGCCTGATTCAGCGATTATGCCTTCATCTTCTTCTTCCAACTTCCTTGACAGGTTTCCAAATCCAGTTTCTGATGACGATAGTGAGGATAAAAATCCACCTCCACCTGCTCATGTTCCTCCAATTACACCAGCACCAATGCTTCCTCGATGGGTCCATTTAACATGTGAAGCAGTTGGTGATCTTGCCGATGATCCTAGAGATCAATGTCAAACAGGTTCTCAGTTTCAATGAGCCTCTTCTCTTTTGGCTCAAGATTCCAATAATCATGATCCAAAATTTTTTGCAAAAGCTTCAGGAAATCCAGATTGGGATGCAGCTATGGATGAAAAATATTATTCCTTAATGGCGAACGATACTTGGGATCTTGTTCCTCTTCCAAAAGGAAGAAAAATTGTCAGATGTAAATGGGTCTATAGATTTAATTATGCATTAGATGGAAGTGTTGAAAGACTTAAGGCAAGGTTATCCAAAGGTTTTTCCCAAGTTGAAGGGATTGACTACAATAAAACCTTTTCTCCTGTCACAAAAATGAATTCCATCCTCCTTTTTCTTTCCCTTGCAGTGTTACATAACTGGGAAGTCCATCAAATGGATTTCAAGTCTGCCTTTTTACATGGTGATTTATAGGAGGAAATTTACATGGAACAACCTCCTGGATATGTTCAGGATAACTATAGCCTTGTCTGTCTCCTTAAGAAATCCTTATATGGCCTTAAGCAAGCTCCTAGAGCTTGGTATGCCAAAATGGATAGCTTTCTCCTTGACACTGGTTTTTCTAGATGCCATTCTAACCCCAATGTCTATACCAAGAAAGTAGGAAACCATCTCATCATACTTTTTCTTTATGTTGATGATCTTATCCTTACCGGTAGTGACCCTAAACTTATAACCCATGTGAAATCCAGTCTTAAGCAAAATGTTGAAATGTCACACTTAGGACATTTGTATTATTTCTTAGTCTCCAAGTCCTGCAAACCAAAGAAGAAATCTTTCTTTCCCAGTCTAAGTATGCTTGTGACCTTCTTCGTCACTTCCACATGGAAGATTGTAAACCAGCCCCTTCTCCCTTCCAGCCTGGAGTCAAACTTTATGCCACTTGTACTTCCCCTAAAGTAGATGTCACCTTGTAGCATCATCTTGTTGGTAGTCTTTTATACTTGATTCATTCCCGTCCTAACCTTTCCTTTTCCATTGGGCGTGTTGCCCATTATATGCAAACTCCTCATGAAAGTCACCGGAAAGCAGCAAAAAGAATACTTCGATATATTCAAGGTACAATTCAGTTTGGGATTCATAACAGTATAGGGGGAAACCTTTGTTGGTTGGTTTCATTGATTCAGATTGGGTCGACGATCCTGATGATCAAAAGTCTACTAAAGGTTATGTTTTTAGTCTAGGATCTGGACTTGTCACTTGGTCTTGTAAGAAACAACAAGCTCTTGCTCTTTCTTCAGCAGAAGCAGAATATCGAGCCGCAGTCAATGCCAGTTAGGAAGCTTTATGGCTTCAACAGATCCTTTCAGAGTTTGGATTCGAGCAATAGCATCCTACTCCACTTTGCTGTGACAATCAAAGTTCCATCAAGCTTTCCAAAGATACAGTTCTACATCAATGTAGCAAACACATTGAGATACACATGCACATCATCAGAAATCTTGTTCATGATCATGTTCTTGAAATGCTCTATTGGCCTACAGATGATCAAGTTGTAGACATCTTCACCACGTCTCTTACAGAAGCGAAGTTTTCTAAACTTTGATCTATGTTAGGAGTTTAGGAATGTGTCCTCAAGGGGGGATAGGCTCTAATTCCTCCTTCCTTCTCCTAATAGTGTCACTTTTGTAAATCCTTCAATCCTATCCCAAGTTGTTCTTAAGGGGGGATGTTAGGATATTTAGACACTTAGGAGTTAGTTAAGATCAACTTGTGTAATATATTTGTTAGGTAAAAGTGTGTTTCTTTAGTATGCATTTGTAAATATTCTAATCCGATGGTCACGATATGTTCTAGACATAGAGTGATCCGATGGTTCAACTTCTCTTAGATTATACCTACCATTGATCTGTGGCTTAAAACCGGATAAGTCCATGATCTCTATTTAAAGAGCATGGAGGGTCCTTGGCTAGTTGATCGATTATGAGAATATCATGTAAATTTCTTTCTTTTGCATAATAAATTGATCCAACTAGCTATTTGGATGGGTCCATGGATTGTTTCCCTCTCGAGGGTTTTAACCACGTGACAAACATCGGTGTGTTGATCTGTGATCTATTTGTGTGAAGCGGTTGCTCAAGGTGTTCGACCTTTTTGGAGTACCTTATGTAGCCGAACACTTCTTCATATTCTTCATTAATTGGGACTAAAGGGTTTTTGATGGATTGTGGGATAAATGAAGAGGTTTTTGCTGCCACAACTTCAGTGGTTTTGTAGGGGTTCCTTTGGAATGTGGATTTGATGTTTCCCACGATTTGTGGTCTTGGTACATAAATTTGTGGTTGGTTAGGTAATTGGGGGATGGTGAGAATTTGTTGTGGGGTTCCTAAATCAACAATTGGTTTTTTTATATTCAGTTGCTGAACCGTAGGAAAAAGGTTTGGGAGTTGGTTGATAAAATTTTGTAGATCGACATCTTTATCTACTTTTGTCCAGAGTCTTTCGGGTAGGGCTTGCAAGTATGAATTTGTTGGTGTAACAGAGGTCGAAGATGGTAATCCTTCTTAGATTATCTAGTTTGGGAATGCAGGTGGTGGGGTGGTAGTTAGGGCGACAGAATCAACCTCAGGAGGAGTAACAACTTTTACCTTCTTTGCTCAAGGATTCTTTGCTTCTTCTGCGATGAACTTCTTGAATTGTTCTTCGATTGATACTTTATTTTTAGCAGCATCCTATAATATTTTTGAAGCACTGGCATGTAGCTAATATTCATCATCGAACTCTTCTGGAATTAGAATTCTGCACATCCCCTTTCCTTTAACCGGAGTCCTTTTCTTCTGTCGATCTTTAGATATTTAGACAATTAATTGAAGAATGTTTTATTTTTTCATAGCATACTCTGGAAGTGGGTTGTCGAATTGGGTTTCTTCATATGTTTGTACTGCTTCCTCCTCATGCTGTTGTATTGGTGGTACTATAGTAATTTGTAGAGTGTTTATTGTTAGAATTTCATCATTAAGCTAGCAATACATTAGGATCTTTAACTGAGAGAATAACAAGCACAGCAATCAAACACAAGAGACAATGAACACAGTGTTTATCCTCGAGGAAACCATAAATGGTGAAAACCCCACAACTTCCTCAGAGATAGAATCAACACCAAAATTAGAACCCAAAACAGTAAGTGATCTCCCGACAGCAGTAACCTTCTTTCTATCTAGCCACAGTGTCTTCTCCTTCCTCAACT
Organism: Pseudotsuga menziesii; assembly: GCA_001517045.1. Classification (NCBI taxonomy): domain Eukaryota; kingdom Viridiplantae; phylum Streptophyta; class Pinopsida; order Pinales; family Pinaceae; genus Pseudotsuga; species Pseudotsuga menziesii. The sequence goes on along the minus strand of LPNX010192518.1, from coordinate 279,484 downwards.
ATGCGCTACACTTGAGTGTGTATGAGATGTGTGATAAATAGAGAGGATAGCTCTCTATTTATACTAATTCCTGACTTGACTAAACCCTACTAATGCCGACCTCACTAGGAGAGTCTAATAACCCTAGTTCCCTAGAACTATGGGGACTTTAACCCTTAGCCAATAGGAGGGTTACCCACAATGACTTGACATGACTTGTTTATATTATAGAACTTCCCGATAAGAACATCGAGGCATGACATAACTCAAGTACATCCCAAAATAAACATAGGGTTACAATATATAAGAAATATAAGTGCAATACATTCTGAAGTTACATATACATCAACAATCCCTCTTAACTAGGAAGGTATTCTTTCGACACAATTTTCAGCACAAGTCTTCTTCTCTGTATCTTCTGGATCATCATCGAGTCCTTGTCATCTTCAAGTCTTCTTCATATTCAAGTCATCTTCATCTTCAAGGAATATTCATCATTGAATCTAGATCATCACTGGATCTGGATCATCACTGGATCTGGATCATTACTGCTGGATCATCATCACTGGATTTGGATCATCATCACTCGATCTGGATCATCACTGGGTCATCATCATGGGTGCTATCTCTTGATTCTTCTCATTATAGGAACTTCTACAGAGCCATCCATTTTTCATGCTGGATGTATCATCAGAGAGCTAGTCCTTTTTCATACTAGATGTGGAATCTACTCAGAGCTAGTCCTTTTTCATACTAGATGAGTCTTCACAAAGCTAGTCCTTTTTCATACTAGATGTGGGATCTACTCAGAGCTAGTCATTTTTCATACTAGATGAGTCTTCACAGAGCTAGTCCTTTTTCATACTAGATGTGGGATCTACTTAGAGCTAGTCCTTTTTCATACTAGATGAGTCTTCACAGAGCCAGTCATTTTTCATACTAGATTTGGGATATACTCAGAGCCAGTCCTTTTTCATACTAGATGATTCTTCACAGAGCCATCCCTTTTTCATGTTGGATGTGGGATCTACACAGACACCCGACATTAGAAGGAAACAATCCTCTCACCATGTCATATCTCTTACATCTGACCATGGAAGGAACAATCCTCTCACCATGTCGGAAGGGAACAGCTCTTACATCTGACCACGGAAGGAACCAATCCTCTCACCATGTCGAAAGGGCAAAGCTCTTACATCTGACCATGGAAGGAACCAATCCTCTCACCATTTCAGAAGGGCTCAACATAGACACATCACTTCCTCTTGGGAGGAATCTTGATTTGGAGAACACCAAGCTTCTCCCTGAAGTACTCAAACTTCAACCTAGCCAATGGCTTAGTCAACACATCAGCTATCTGTTCATCCGTCGCAACATACTAGAGCTTCACTACTCCTCTCTGCACCATATCCCTGATATAGTGATACTTGATCTTGATATGCTTCGACTTGTCATGGAATACTGGATTCTCTGACAACTTTACACAACTCTGGTTGTCACAGTATATACAAGTAGCATCTAACTAGAGATCAAATAAAATAGACAGTAGCTTCCTCAACCATATTGCCTCACAACTAGCTGAACATGTTGTGACATATTCTACTTTAGCTATACTTAGTGCCACACAGGATTGCTTCCTGCTAAACCATGAGATCAAACTTGATCCCATACTAAAGCAACACCCTGAAGTGCTCTTCCTATCGATGGCACTCCATGCCCAATCTAAATCAACATAACCCTCCAGGTTAATCCTTTGATCAGTCTTATACTTGATCCCATAATCAACTGTACCCTTTAGGTACCTCAAAATGTGCTTTGCAGCAGTCAAGTGAACATGTCTCGGATCTGTCAGATATTGGCTCAAGGTGTTCACAGCAAAGCAAATATCTAGTCTCATGTTCATCAGATATATCAAGGACCCAATCATCTGACGATACATCGTGGCATCAACTGTCTCTGATGAAGCATCACTTAATAGCTTCAGGTTTGATGCCATAGGTGTGGTTAATGCCTTGCAATCCATCATCCCAAATCTCTTCAGGATATCTACTGCATACTTTCCCTATCCAAGGAAGATTCCATCCGTAGTCTTCCACACCTCCATACCTAGAAAATAATGCATCATAATTAAGTCCTTCATTTCGAACTCGACAGCAAGCTTCCTCTTCGTATCAACAATCAACCCATCCGTACCTGTCACAAACAAATCATCTACATATAGTAGGAGCATCACTAGGTTGCCATCTTCAACCTTGTAGTAAAGGTTGGAAACTGCTTTACTCTTGGTAAATCCCAAACTGGATAGAAACCTGTCAATTCTGTCGTACCATGTCATGGGTGCCTGTTTCAAACCATATAGGGCTTTCTTCAATTTGCACACATGAGACTCCCTGTCATGTGTCTCAAAACCGAGGGGCTGCTCCACATACACTTCCTCTTCCACTACACCATTCAAGAAAGCAGTCTTGACATCCATTTGGTGTATCTTCCATTTCATCATTGCAGCCAGAGCAAGTATCGATCTGATGGAAGTGTATCTGGCTACAGGTGCAAAGGTTTCTTCATAGTCTATTACTTCTTTCTGTGAGAAACCATGAGAAACAAATCTTTCTTTATATTTCTCTATGCTACCGTCTACAGCATGCTTGATCTTGTAGATCTATTTGGAAGTTACAACTGACTTCCCTTCTGGTCTTGGGAAAACATCCCAAACATCATTCTTCATGATCGATTGATACTCTTCAATCATAGGATCCTTCCATTATTTCCGGTCTACCACTTCTTCATAATTGGAAGGTTCTTTATTAATGAAATCACATAGTAATGCCACATAACTGGAACAGGATCTGGTCCTCTTTCTTTCTCTAAGATTCTCTTCTAGAACCCCATATCTTTCCACATTTTGGTCAATCTCTCATACCCAACTAGGTTTCCTCTTGTGAGGATTCTCCTCCTCTGGTGGATCTACAGGTCTTTGTGGTTCTTCAAATTCTCGATCTTCTTCTTGAGTTTCTTCGTTCATGATTGTATCATGAATTTTGGGAGCTTCTTCTTCTTCAGGTTCTTCAGCAGGTTTCTTTCTGGATTTGATGTAGGCTAAATCTTCGTCAAATGTTACATCCCTGCTGATGTCAATATTCTTGAACCCTGGGAAGTATATTCTGTAAGCCTTCGAGATTTCAAAGTATCCCACAAATATACCCTTCTTTCCTGAAGGATCTAATTTTTTCCTCTTCTCTTTTGGGATGTGTATGTACACTGGACAGCCGAATATTTTGAGATTGATGACTTCTGGTTTCTTGTCGGAGAAGACTTCTTTAGGAGTCTTGTTCTTGAGTACTCTGTGTGGAGTATGGTTCTGTACATACACCAATCTTCTGGATGCTTCTACCCAACGATGCATAGGAAGATCTTGATCATGAAGCATAGCTCTTGCAGCTTCCATGATAGTTCTATTCTTCCTTTCTGTAATCCCATTCTGTTGTGGATTATAAGGGGTGGACAACTCCCTCTTAATCCCTGAGTCTTTACATAGTTCCTTGAACTCATTCGAAGTGAATTCTCTGCCATTTTCTGATCGAAAAGTCTTGATCTTCTTTTCAGTGTGTTTCTTGATCAAAGCTTTGAATTCCTTGAACTTGCTAAATACTTCATATTTGTTCTTCATTAAGTAAATCCATGTCTTCCTAGAAAAGTCAGCAATAAAAGAAACATAGTACACATACCCACTTAGTGAGCTTGATGACATTGGTCCGCAGACATCGGAGTGGATGATTTCCAAGATTCCTTTTGCTTTGCTTTCACTACTTGGAAATGTCTTCTTTGTGTTCTTTCCTTTCGCACATCCTTTGCAGACCCCTTCATGTTTTGCTTGAATTTCTGGAAGACCTTCAACAGCTTTGTTTGCAAGTGGTAGTGCTCTATAATGCACATGTGCAAGCCTACTATGCCAAATTTCATTTGGTTCTACTGAGTCATGAACAAAATCTTGTTCTAGTTGGCCCTTCAACTTCTATAGACCTCCTTCTTGTTCCCCAATCACTATTGCATCGTCAAAAAGTCTTTCCCTTTGGCCACATAAGAACTTGGCCATCTACGAAAGCAGCCCTCATTCCTTTTGAATCCAATGCAGATATGGAGAGGAGGTTCTTCTTTAGTCCTGGAACAAATAATATATTCTTCATCTTCAAAGACTTTCCAAAGTCTAGTTTATAGGAGGATTCACCACTACCTTTTATTGGATACTGGTAGTCATCCCCAAGTTTCACCTTGTGAGGTGACTCACGTTCGGATAACTTCACAAATGATTCTTTAAATCTCGTCATGTGCTTGGAAGCACCACTATCTATGAGCCAATCATTGCTTCCATGTGAAACAGTTCCCATGAGAGCGAAGATCAGTACATATTCTTCCTCACTTGAAGAATCGTCACTTTCTTGTCTGATTCTCTTTGTGGAAGGTTCATCATCCTCTGCAGCATGAGCATGATGTCTTCTCTTGTTTCCCTTCTTCTTTAAGTTCCTTTTGTTAGGGCAAAATTTGGATATGTGACCTTTCTCATCACATGTGTAACATCTAATAGCAGACAGATCTCTTCTAGAGTGTGAGATCTTACCTTTGGAGTGATGATGGATCCTTCTATTTTTCTTGGAGTGAAATGTAAGAGCTTGATCTTCACTTCCCATCTTCTCTTATTGAGCTGCTATCCGATCTTCTTCTTGAGAGAATTCTTCCCATAGTCTGTTGAACTTAACTAACTTCTTTCTGGCACAGATCCCTTGAATGAAAGAGTCCCATTATCTAGGAAGACCATTCAAGGTGGTCATCACAATCTTTGCATTTTCCACTTCTTCATCTACTGCTTCTAGTTGTTCCTTGATCTGAGATACCCTTGTAAAGTAAGACTGAATAGTCTCATCATTCTAGATCTTTACATTCTTCAATTGGTTTCTCAGAGTCATCTTCCTGTTTATGTTCTTCCCTTCAAACAATTTGGTTAGGGCATCAAACATAGCTTTAGGTGTCTTGAGAGAGGACACCTGTGGTACGAGGTGATCCTTGATGGAATCAGCAATGATTCTCTTTTCCATAACCAACTTCTTCTTATGTAAGGCCTTAGCCTCATCTCCCTCTAGAACTGGAACCTCCTCATTGATATAGGAGTCCAACTCATTTTCTTCCAAAACCAGGGAGATCCTATACTTCCAGGCTTGGAAGTTGTCAGCTCCCTCAAGCTTTTCATCAAGCTTGGTATGATGAGACATCTTAACTGAGAACCTCAAATGGAAATGCAAAATATTTAGATCTTACCAGGTCAAGATGTCGGATCTAAATTTGGAGCTGAAATCCTGTAGTGTTGGTTCAATAGAAAATTAGGGTTTTGCTTTTCTGGAGTTCTGTCCAACCAAATGCTTTGAATTTGATCCCTAACTTTGATTTTGGGGAGGAGATCAATCCATGCTTGGACTCACTGAAAAATTTCTCTTTTGTGAAAAGCCCTAATTTCCAGCAGAAGTGTCGGGTCCAAAACTAAAAAACCTCAAAATTGGATTCTGCTTCGACAGAAAGATGCGCCCTAAGGAAGAGAGTTAATCCAACCTTCTTTTGATGACAATATGTGGAGGAAGATCCACTAAGTAGGAATCCCTAGTTCCCACAGTTGCATAGTGTCTTCATCTCAGGTTAGCTTTGATATCATGTTAGAATTTCATCATTAAGCTCGCAATACATTAGGATCTTTAACTGAGAGAATAACAAGCACAACAATCAAACACAAGAGACAATGAACACAGTGTTTATCCTCGGGGAAAACATAAATGGTGAAAACCCCACAACTTCCTCAGAGATAGAATCAGCACCAAAAGTAGAACCCAAAACAGTAAGTGATCTCCCGACAGCAGTAACATTCTTTTTATCTAGCCCCAGTGTCTTCTCCTTCCTCAACTATGCGCTACACTTGAGTGTGTATGAGATGTGTGATAAATAGAGAGGCCAGCTTTCTATTTATACTAATTCCTGGCTTGAATAAACCCTACTAGGGCCGACCTCACTAGGAGATTATAATAACCCTAGTGCCCCGGAACTGCGGGGACTTTAACCCTTAGCCAATAGGAGGGTTACCCACAATGACTTGACATGACTTGTTTATATTATAGAAATTCCCATTAGGAACATCGGGGCATGACATAACTCAAGTACATCCCAGAATAAACATCGGGTTACAATATATAAGAAATATAAGTGAAATACATTCTGAAGTTACATATACATCAACATTTATCTCTTCTGTCGACATGTCCTCCAGGGTAAAATTACTGATATGTAGATGTACTTCATAATCCTCCTCTTTTTCTTGGTCAGTCAAATGCTCGACGAGTGACCGATCAATCTTCTTTGCAATTGTCGGTATGGATACCTTGGTGTTAGATTTTCGATCTAGCTCTGCAAATATGTACTCAAATGATGGGTAAAAATTGAGAGGTTTAGCCTTTCCTGCGCCCCCTTGCAGGAACCAGATTGCAATGTGGTCCAACTCTAATTGAATATGTACTGACGACGACAAACATCTTTGGATATTCTATGGTGCTCTCCATCTGGTCATTTTTATTTTTAGGTTTTGGAACCAAGTGTCCAACAAGGACTTGTCTCGCTCTAGTTCCTGAGAATTCCTAGCCATTGCAAATGGTTTGAAATTCCACATACCGATTCTGTTCAGTTCATCGAAGTCTGGATCTCTGACAGGTCCTATGTAGTACACTACGATCCATATGATTAAGGATGGAAATCTGATTGGCGTGACTTCCTCTTGACATTTTACAAATATGTTCTTAAAAATATATGCTAGGTATTGTGCCCAACAGTAAGTTTTTCTTGTTTATGCTACATTCACAAGGGCTTCCAACATGTCGAGATTTAAGTCGTAGCCACTCCCTGTAGTTGTTAAGCCCGCACAGATAATTTTTTCCACTATTTTGGGTGGGTGTATTGGATTTGACTAATTACTATTCCTTTTGAGTTCTTCCCTGCTGGTGTTCCTGCTAGTTTCTTGACTAGACCTGGATTTGATTTTATGGGGATTGGTTCACCTTTGTTTGACAGTCTAGTGAGTATGTAAATGATATCACCTAATACCTCAATAGGTCTGTAGAAATAGAATTTCCCATTGTGGTACCAGCTAACAATGAGCAATGCTATGATGTCCTTTGTCCCCCCAAATGCTTCCATGAGAGGTGCATTCAGGTAACTCAGGATGGTGCTGGCACTCACCTTTTGAGATTCCTATGTAATTTTGTTGTCTTTTTATGACCATATTTTTATTTCTTTCCATAATCTTGACCATGATGATTCTAGGAAATTCACTTTGCGAATGTTCTCCAACCTCTGTACCAGTGGGGTTGTAGATGTTTCTACCTCTTTCAATTTGTTTGTCGCAGATCTTGTATTTTTAGGTGCCATCCCGTCGGTAAGATGCTTTGGTTTGCACAAAAGTATCTTGGTGTCAGGGGTTTGATAGCTCTTCTTTTCTAGCTCTTTGTGGGATGGTGTGTGGTCCTTATCTGGTGTGGTATTTATAGGCGGAGCGGTCGGGGATCTAGTCGATGAAGATATTAATGGTGTATTTTACTATGAAGGATGCTATGTCGAGTGTTCTTTTAATGCACGTTGGTTTTTTCTCTCCTTCTGTCGATGATCATGTTGACATGATTGGACCGTTGGGCCGTCATTTTCTCGATATGCATCATGGTTGTGAGAATGTCGGTGGAATGGGTGGTATTCGCCGTCTCGATAGTTATGTTGTCAGTGGTTATTTCTTTCGAATGGAATTCTGCTACTTCCTTCCTGAGAGTTCATCCAAGGTCATGTCATTTTGGTTTTGTTGTATTGTTTCCTTCATTTATTTTTATGTTTTTATGGTTTTTGATTTTTTTTTTCAATTTTATGATCAGTTATGTAACCGTTTGTTTGTTTGTTTTTTAGAATTTTTAGTCTTCGTAGCGTTTTAGTCGAGCACCATTAGCAATTTTTTGAACTCTTCCTTGTAACGTTTTTAGTCAAACTAATCCATTAGCATTGCTTTCTTCAACAATATATGGTCCCATCCACTCTGTATGTAGTTTTTCATTTTCCCTTTTACTCGACTGTTATACAACAATGCAAGGTCTCCAACCGACAAGTTTTTATTTTTGATATTTCGATCATGCCAATCTTTTTATTGTTGTTTTTGGATTTCTTGGTGTTGTATTGCAATCAATTTATGTTCTTCTAGTTTAGATAATTGTGTGGTTCATTCTTTCCTATCCTCTTCGACATCAATGTGTAATATGTTGGAAATTATTAGTGGTTGTTGTCGAAAGTGTAAAGAAATGACTTCTTCCTACCCATAAACCAATCTAAACAGTGTTTGGTCTGTCAAACATTTGTATGTCATTCTGTATGCCCATAGGACAGCAGGAATTTTCTCATCCCAATAATCTTGTATGTATTGCATATTTTAGATAGGTCCCTTGTCATAGTTTTGTTAAATGCTTCGATTGCACCATTGGATTGAGGATGGTAGGTTGTGTTCCTTATGTGCTCGATTTTAAACTGGTCTGTTAAAGATGCAATTATTTTTTATTATAGTGTGACCCCTGATCACTGATCAAGTTCAGTGGAAAAATGAAAATGGTAATAATATTTTTGTATATAAATTTTGTGGCTACTTCACTAGAGCAAGTTTCGACAGGTTCTGCTTCTTCCCACTTAGTGACGTGTTCGACTGCTGTTATAATATACCGAGCTTTGGTCCTTATAGCAGGTATTGGAAATGTTCCTATAAAGTCTATCACCCATATTTCAAATGTTAAACTTGGGTTCATCGATATTAAAGGAATCTAGGTACTTGGTAGAGGCTGGCTTAATCGTTGGTAATGGTCACATTTACTGACAAATCTTAGACAATATCAGTGTAATTTCAGCCACCATAATCCTGACTATTTAATTTTCTTAGTAGTCATGTTAGACTGAAAATGTCCTCCAACTGGGCCATAATGTGCTTCATGCATTATACCTTCTCTTTCATCCTCCAGAACGCATCGATAGAGTACCTCATCTAAACCGATTTTATAGAGGAACTTGTTTATTACGCTATAAGGTACAACTTTCATTGCTAAAAGTTTCTTCTTTTTGTCACTCATTCCCTCTGGTGCTTGTCCATTTAATAAGAATTGGGTTATTTATTCTAGTTCGGTAGGTACAACCTCTATTCTAAATAGATGTGCATATGGTAGGGTCATCTTAGACTCTAGTTGGTTCTTCTCCTGTGTCTATTCTCGACAAGTGGTCGGGTCTAACATTTGATTTTCTTAGTCAAACTATGACTTCAAAATCAAATTATTGAAATAATAATAACCAATGACATATTCTACCATGATGTAGTAGTCTATTAACTAAGTATTTCAATGCTTGGTGATCGGTTTAAAATACAAAGGGGTTAGTTAACAAGTAGTGTCTATATTTTTGCAATGCAAAGACCATTCCTAGTGCTTCCATTTCTGTAGTTGAGTAATTACATTCAGATTTATTTATTTTTTTGTTACTGTATACGATCGGATAATCCATTCCATCGTCTCCTGGTTGTGTCAATATTGCACCAACTCCTATACTACATGCGTCAACATGTATATGAAATTTTTCTGACCAAATCGAAAATTGTAGAATAGGTGCTTCGACTAGTTTTTTCTTTAAAATGTTGAATTATGCATCACATTCTTCGGTCCATTCATATTCTTGATCTTCTTTTAGTATTTGTTCTAGGGGGTATGTCATGTCCGAATAGTATTGATAAAATTTTATGTAATACCCCGTATTCCCTAGTAGAATTCTGACTTGTTTTGGGTTAACTGGTGGTTTTAAGTTGAGAATGATTTTTATTTTAGCAAATTCAACATTGATACCTTCTTTGCATAAAATGTGACCTAGTAGAATTCCCATAGGAGTTACAAAAATACATTTCTTTATATTAAGTGATAGATGGATTTATTGGCATCTTTCTAGCATTAATATTAGCCATTTGCAATGATCTTTTAACATAGAATAAATTGTCTAGTTGTCGAAATACACAGCAATTGTTTTGTAGTTGTATTCCTAGAATGCTTTAACCAATATTCTTAAGAATATAGCTGGTGCATTTTTTAGACCAAATGACATGACTTTGTAAGGAAATGATCCAAATTCACAATAGAATGTTGTTTTCTTTTGGTCTTCCTTGGAAATTGGTACTTGATTATACCCTGAGAAACTGTCTGTAAATGAGTAACAGTCATGTCCCACGACTTCATGGAGAATTTCATCTACAAAGGGAGACAAAAATGGGTCTGTAAGAGTGAATTTATTGAGTTCGTGAAAATCTACATAGATTCTCAATTTTTTTAGGTCATGCTTCTTTGGTTGCACAACCATTGGGATTTCCCATTCCGACTGGTCGATAGGGTAGATAATTCTGACCAGTAACATATTGTCAATTTCTTTCTTCACTATCTCTTTATATTTATGAGTGATTTTATATGGCCATGTCTTTATAGGTCTTGCATCGGGTTTTATGTCGATATTCATTTCTCCCATTTCTTGAACTAATCCTTTAAGATCCTTTTAGTCCTGAGTGAAGACGTCTTGAAATTCTTTTAGCAAGTTGACTATTTCTGTTGTCTACTCCTTGTTCTAGTAATATCAGATTCTTGTTAGTTTTGGTCCATCATCATTAGAGATGTTGACTTCTTTTGTTTTAACCCTTGCGTCCATCCATTCTAGTGCCTTACTTTCATTAATTTGTCAACTTACTTCTCTGAATTGTGAAAATGACGTTGGGAAGTCTTCTGCTGTCATCCATTCAGGTTCTTATTTTTCTATTGATTCAACTTTTAGTAATGTTCTGATTAGTTTTGATGTTTTTGGATGGTCATATTTTGATTGCAAATTCTTTCCACTTGTACACTTGGTTTCTAGTTGAATTCTTGTCAACTGTGGTATTTTATTTGACCGAATATGATGACATGAACCGTTCGGTCGGTTGCGAGTTCCTGTCGAACTATTACACGCAGTTTGTTTTAGAAATGTTTTTATTTGTTTTGTACCTTCGACTAGTTGGTTATCTTTAGGTATAAACTTAAAGTCCTTGATGAAATTTTCTTTAAGTTCTTTCCATAAGAATGTTTCACCTCATGCTTCCTCCATTTTGTACCACTTATTTGGTAGGTCGTCTAATGTTGATGGAATAGGTGCAGCCATAGTCATTCATCTTTATATCCAATTCTTTTCCACTCTTTTTCACATATACTTATGTGATTTAAAGGATCTCGACCTTGTGTAAATATTGGTATTTGTGCTTGGTTTGTTACTATTCTTTCCTCCAAATATTTTGAAAAAAATACGTTGAAGTTGTTGACTATGATTGTAGTCTCGACTGGTAAGTATCCCACCACTGAGCTATTAGGATTTATAATCCTCCCTTGACCAAACTGTCTCTTATATTATTTTATCCTAACTTAGGAGTTTTATTTATATATTTGGGTCCACTAGTGCCATTGGGTCCACTTGGCCTAATGGGGCCACATGTAGTAGTTACTAGAGTGCAGGGAACACCAATAGAGGCTAACTGCCATTAACTGCACTTCCATGCATCAGTTTAGGCGTATCCTAGACCAATTCCTACATTTTAGGAGCCACTGGGAGTCTCAGCACCAACCTCCTTCAGTTTTTGTGAGTTGGTTACTAGTTAAGCTTAGTTGTTCTTCAATTACATTCAGTTAGATCACAATCCATTCAATTAGAGCTAGTTATGCATGGATGCATGTGGTAAGATTCCTTTTCTCACGTACCACTTCAGTTAAACTGAGTTAACTGATTATAAGTGATTGTGTGACTTGATTAAACATATAAAGTTAACCACCTGGACTCCGATAGTGATTTAGACATCTTTAGATAACCATGCAGTCAGATACAGTCACATCTAGTTGGTAGATTTGAATTCGTCCCTAATGATTCGAATTCTTTCCTATGTAACACTATTGTAACACCAGATTATGTAATGAAGATAATACTGTAATTCTCTGAGCAATACTTGTCTATATCCTGTGAGATTTGATTTGTTCATTTTGTATATTTCATTCCTATTCACTGCATCAATCATTTGGACTCATTTCTTGATGATCTAAATGGCACAACAATTATAACATGGTATCATAGCCATCTCAAGAAAGATTCAAGTTTGTATACTCTCCATTGAACACCAGAAGAAGTTGTGTTTCCACAGAAGTCCCACAAAGAGTTCCTTGATTCCTCTGAATTTATTCAGAGTGGTGGTGTGGGCATGATAGACCTTGAGAAAGTGTTCATGTCTAGAGGGAAGGCTTGATTCTAAAATAGTTCGAGTATTTTTTGTTTTGCAGTGATATTTTACAAGTTCAACTTCATATGGATTCAATATTACCAATTCCTCTTCTTAATCCATCAATAAGATATTCATAATGGAAATTGAATATGATTTCATATCTAAAGAGACAAGTTCTCTATGATGTATCTATTGGACTTAGTAAAGAGTCTTATAAAGATGAGAAAGAATTGCTAAATGTCGGTGATATAGCTTTTGGAACAATAGGTATGGCCTTTTGGGGGTCTCCTATCTTGCACTATTTCATGTCCCAAATTTTTCATTGGGTCACAATGGCCTAATCACATTTACTATATTCATGAGAGTTTGTCAAATTGATGCTAAGGGTCAAATAATTGCCGAGGAAAATTACTAGTTTCCTAGGTTGGGAGTGGAAGCTTTGGGATTTGGAATAAGGGGAGGCAATAAATGATGTTTGAACATTAGAATGGCATAAATATTTAATAAAGGAGATGAATAAATAAAAACAAGGGAAAATCAAAGTGGAAATTGATCATGAAGACACATGGAAGATGCAGGACCCGCGCAAGCTATATTTTCTATGCCACATGGCATGTTCCTCTTGTCATTTAAAATCCTTAAGAATCCCAAGGGTCCTGGGATGATTTGGAAGGTCAATATATTTGGCATGATTCAATTAAGGTATAGTTGGAGTGGAAGAGTAACTCCCATGGAAGGGGAAGTGGCATTTTGGAGCTAGTGAGACACTTGGACTAAATTCCCCAGCTCTATGACAACAATGATGAAGATGATATGAAACCTATGACACAATTCAGATCAGAATGCTGACATATGACATATCTGACATGTAAGGTAGAAATAGAGAATCCAAGATGGCGCTCATGTGAGTTGGGGAATCTCAATGGGATCCTACTCAAATTGGGGTAAGATGGAAGGCTAGGAAAGGGAGGACACATGGCAAATCATGAGCACACACCCAAATTAGAATTGGCTTCATTTTGTGGATGGATTGGTAATCTTATAAGGCTAAGGATTTTTATAAAATATAGCAATCATCCAAGATAAGGGCTATTGTTCATTTGATAAATTATCATTTGTGAATTGTGAGAGCTAGTGGATGACTAGTTTTCTTTCCTTAGCCAATTTCTAGGGTGAAAGATTCTCATCCTATTTGGTGTTTGGAGAGGCCACTCAGACCTTTCATGGAGATTTAATGGAGTTTTATTTGTAGGTGTAAGCTACAGGGAAGCTCATGGTTCCTTCTATTGCAACACTTTCTCTCAACCATTTCTAGTTTTTATGGCATATTCTTGCTCATGGAGGGATTGCACTTTGGATGAGCCATTGATCTCTTTGGGGAAGCTTATAATGCCCCATTATTTTATTTTCTGATGTAAATTCTTTTTATTTCAAGTTCAGAAGACTCTAAGTTCAAAATACAAAAATATCTCATGTAGAAATGTTAACCAATGAAGAAATAGTGTCATTTCCCCACTATCTTGTTGTGAACCAATGTAATGTTGATGGATTCGAATGGATAAGTAAAATACTGATGGTTTATGGATGAATGGACTGTTATTTATGTATTTAAAATTTTAGAATACTCTTAGTTTGAAATACCCAAAATATTTCATGTATAAATGTTAAACAATGAAGAAACAGTGTCATTTCCCCACTACATTGTTGTGAACCAATGTAATGTTGATGGATTTGAATGGATAAGTAAAATACTGATGGTTTATGGATGAGTGGAATTTTATTTCTGTATTTATATTTTACAATACTCTCAGTTTGAAATACCCAAAATATTTCATGTATAAATGTTAAACAATGAAGAAACAGTGTCATTTCCCCACTACATTGTTGTGAACCAATGTAATGTTGATGGATTTGAATGGATAAGTAAAATACTGATGGTTTATGGATGAGTGGAATTTTATTTCTGTATTTATATTTTACAATACTCTCAGTTTGAAATACCCAAAATATTTCATGTATAAATGTTAAACAATGAAGAAACAGTGTCATTTCCCCACTACCTTGTTGTGAACCAATATAATTGTTCAGGTACACAGGGTACTCCCAAAATACTGAACACCTTGAGCAACTGCTTCACACAAATAGATCACAGATCAACACACCGATGTTTGTCATGTGGTTAAAACCCTCGAGAGGGAAACAGTCCACGGCCCCAGCCAAATAGCTACTTGGAGCAATTTATTATGCAAAAGAAAGGAAGTTACATATGAGCTTCTTATAATCGATCAACTAGCCAAGGAACCTCCATGCTCTTTAAATAGAGATCATGGACCAATTAGGTGCTAAACCATGGATCAATGGTAGGTATGATCTAAGAGAAGTTGAACCGTTAGATCACTTTATGTCTAAAGTGTTAGATTTTTAACATTAAGCTAGCATTATATTAGGATATTTAACTAAGAGAACAACAAGCACAACAATCAAACACAAGAGACAATGAACACAGTGTTTTTCCTCGGGGAAACCATAAATAGGGAAAACCTTGCAACTTCCTCAGAGATAGAATCAGCACCAAAAGTAAAACCCAAAACAGTAAGATGATTTCTCGACAGCAGTAACCTTCTTTCTTCCTTGCCCCAGTGTCTTCCTCTTCCTCAGCTATGTGCTACAACTGAGTGTGAGTGAGTGTGTGATAAATAGAGAGGCTAGCTCTCTATTTATACTAATTCCTGACTTGACTAAACCCAACTAGGGCTGACTTCACTAGGTGAGTCTAATAACCCTAGTGCCCTAAAAATGTGGGGACTTTAACCCTTAGACAATAGGAGGGTTACCCACCTTGACTTGACATGACTTGTTTACATTATAGAAACTCTCGATCGGAACATCGGGGCATGACATGACTCAAGTACATTACAAATACATCTCGGAATAAACATCGGGTTACAATACATAAGAAATACAAGTGAATACATTCCGAAGTTACAATTACATTAACACTCCCTCTTAATTAGGAAGGTATTCTCTTAACACAATTTATCAGCACAAGTCTTCTTCTCTGTATCATCTAGATCATCATCGAGTCCTCCTCATATTCATCTTCATGTCATCTCTTTCTTCAAGTCATCTTCATTTGGATCTATGTCATCACTCGATCTGGATCATCATCACTGGATCTAGATCATCCCTCGATATAGATCATCTCTAGAGCATCATCACTGGATCTGGATCATCCCTTGATCTGGATCATCTCTATTAGATCATCATCACTGTATCATCACCTGTGCTATCTCATGATTCTTCTCATCACAGGAAGTTCTACAGAGCCAGCCCCTTTTCATGCTAGTTGTAGGCCTAGCCTCCATGTAGGTCTTCTTCCAGCACTTATATCTGACCCTAAGTCAGAATGACCCACCCAGCACTTATATCTGATCATGTAGGAACCAATCCTATAATCATATCAGAAAGGCACGCCCATCATTCACATCTGACCATGTGGGAACACCTCCCAAAACCCTGTCAGAAAGGCCCAGCACTCACATCCGTCAACCAATGTCGAAAAGGCTCAGCACTTACACTCAGCCATGTGAGGAACCAATCCTCCATGCTGAAAGGCTCTGCAATTACATCTGAAAACCAATGTCAAAAAGGCTCAGCACTTATATTCGACCATGCAAGGAACCAATCCTTTATGTTGAAAGGGATCTGCACTTACATTTGACAACCAATGTTAGAAGGGCTCTGCACTCACATCTGATCATGTAGGAACCAATCCCACAGTCACATCAGAATGGCCCTCAGTCCCAGACTGATATTTCCTAGTAACTGACTAGGTGCCTCCATTCCAAGAATGGAATTTAGCACTTACTTCTAATCATGTAGGAACCAATCCTACAGTCACATCAAAATGGCTCACCACTCACATCTAACATGGAAGGAACCAATCCTCTCACCATGGCATAATGGCTCAGCCCTTACATCTAACCATGGAAGGAACCAATCCTCTCACCATGTCAGAATGGCTCTGGGTCTCATCATTTCCCCTTGGAGGGATCCTCGATCTAGAGAACACCAAGATTCTCCCTGAAGTACTCGAACTTCACCCTAGCTAATGGCTTCGTCAACACGTCAACTATCTATTCGTTTGTCACAACATACTAGAGCTTCAATGCTCCCCTCTGCACCATATCCTTGATATAGTGATACTTGATCTCGATATGCTTCGACTTGCCATGGAACACTGGATTCTCTGACAACTTTACGCAACTCTGGTTGTCACAATGTATACAAGTAGCATCCATCTGGAGATCAAATAAATCAAACAGTAGCTTCTGCAACCATATTGCCTCACAACTAGCTAAACAAGCTACAACATACACTGCTTCAAGTGTACTCAGTGCCACACAAGATTGCTTCCTGCTAAACCAAGAGATCACACCTGATCCCATACTAAAGTAACACCCTGAAGTGTTCTTCTTATCGATGGCACTACCTGCCCAATCTGAATCAACATAACCCTCTTGGTTAATCTTCTGATTTGCCTCATACTTGAGCCCATAATCAATTGTACCCCTCAGGTACCTCAGAATATGCTTTGCAGCAATCAAGTGAACATGTCTCGGATCTGTCAGGAACTGGCTCAAGGTGTTCACAACAAAGCAAATGTCTGGTCTCGTGTTCATCAGATACATCAAGGACCCAATCATCTGACGATACATCGTAGCATCAACCATATTTGATGAAGCATCACTCAATAGCTTCAGATTCGATGCCATAGGTGTAGTTATGGCCTTGCAATCCATCATCCCAAACCTCTTCAGGATCTCTACTGCATACTTCCCTTGTCTGAGGGAGATTCCATCCACATTCTGCCACACCTCCATGCCTAGAAAATAATGCATCATACCCAAGTCCTTCATTTTGAAATCGGCAGCAAGCTTTCTCTTCGTATCAGTAATCAAACCATCCATACCTGTTACAAAAATATCATCTACATACAGTAGGAGCATCACTAGGTTGCCATCTTCAATCTTGTAATAAAGGTTGGAATCTTCTTTACTCTTGGTAAATCCCAAACTGGATAGAAAGATGTCAATTCTGTCGTACCATGTCCTGGGTGCCTATTTCAAACCATACATGGCTTTCTTCAATCTACACACATGAGACTCCCTGTCATGTGTCTCAAAACCAAGTGGTTGTTCTACGTACACTTCCTCTTCCACTACACCATTCAAGAAAGCAGTCTTGAAATCCATTTGGTGTATCTTCCATTTCATCATTGCAACCAGAGCAAGTACTGATCTGATGGAAGTGTATCTGGATACAGGTGCAAACGTTTCTTCATATTCTATTCCTTATTTCTGTGAGAAACCACAAGCCATGAATCTTGCCTTATATTTCTCTATGCTACCATCTGCAACATGCTTGATCTTGTAGATCCATTTGGAAGTTACAACCAACTTCCCTTCTACTATTGGGACAACATCCCAAACATCATTCTTCATGATCTATTGATACTCTTCGATCGTAGCACCCTTCCATTCTTTCCGTTCTACCGCTTCTTCATAATTGGAAGGTTCTTCATTGATAAAGTCACATAGTAAAGCTACATATCCGAAGCAGGATATGGTTCTCTTTCTTTCTCTGTGATTCTCTTTTGGAGCCCCATATCTTTCCACACCTTGGATAACTTCTCGTACCCAAGCAGGTTTCCTCTTGTGAGGATTCTTCTCCTGAGGTGGATCTACAGGTCTTTGTGGCTCTTCAAATTCTCGATCTTCTTTTTGAGTTTCTTCATTCATGGTTGTATCATGAATTTTGGGTGCTTCTGCTTCTTCAGGTTCTTCAGTAGGTCTCTTTCTAGATTTGTTGTAAGCTGTGTCTTCATCAACTGTTACATCCCTGCTGATGTCGATCTTCTTGAAACCTGGGAAGTATATTCTGTAAGCCTTCGAGCTTTCAGAGTATCCCACAAATATACCCTTCTTTCCTAAAGGATCTAATTTTGTTCTCTTCTCTTTTGGAATGTGTATGTACACTGGACAGCCGAATATTCTGAGATGGCTGACTTCTGGTTTCTTGCTGGAAAAGACTTCTTCAGGTGTCTTGTTCTCAAGTACTCTGTGTGAAGTATGGTTCTATACATACACCGATGTTTTGGCAGCTTCTGCCCATAGATGCATGGGAAGATCCTGATCATGAAGCATTACTCTTGTAGCTTCCATGATAGTTCTATTCTTCCTCTCCGCAACCCCATTCTGTTGTGAATTATATGGAGTGGATAACTCCCTCTTAATCCTTGATTCTTTGCATAATTCTTTGAATTCATTTGATGTGAATTCTCCGCCATTATCAGATCGAAAGGTCTTGATCTTCTTTTCTATGTGGTTCTTGATCAAGGCTTTGAATTCCTTGAACTTGTTGAAAACTTCATCATTGTTCTTCCTGAAGTAAATCCATGTCTTCCTAAAAAATTCATCAATGAAAGAAACATAGTATACATACCCGCTTAGTGAACTTGATGACATTGGTCTGCATACATCGGAGTGGATTATTTCCAAGACTCCTTTTTCCTTGCTCTCGCTACTTGGAAATATCTTCTTTGTATTCTTTTCTTTCGCACATCCTTTGCAAACCCCTTCATGTTTTTCTTGAATCTTTGGAAGACCTTCAACAGCTTTGCTTGCAAGTGGTAGTGCTCTATAATGCACATGTGCAAGCCTTCTATGCCAATGTTCATTTGGCTCTACTGTGTCATGGACCAAAGCTTGTTCTGGATGGCCCTTCAATTTGTATAATCCTCCTTCTTGTTCTCCAATTACTATTGCATCGTCAATAGTCTTTCCTCTTGACCACATGAGGACTTGGCCATCTACAAATGCAACCCTCATGCCTTTTGCATCTAGTGCCGATATGGATAGAATATTCTTCTTTAGTCCTGATACAAACAAGACATCCTTCATTTTCATATACTTTCCAGATTCTAGCTTGTAGGAGGATTCACCACTACCTTTTATGGGATATTGGTAGTCATCCCCAAGTTTCACCTTATGGGGTGAATTATGTTCGGATAGTTTCTCAAACGATTCCTTGAAACCTATCATGTGTTTGGAAGCCCCACTGTCAATAAGCCAATCTTTGCTTCCATGAGTGACAGTTCCCGTGAGAGCGGAGATCAGAACATATCCTTCTTCACTTAAAGAGTCTTCACTTTCTTGTTTTACTCTCTTCCTGGGAGGATCATCATCCTCAACAGTGTGAGCATGATGTCTTCTTTTGGAGTTCTTCTTCTTCTTGGATCCATTCTTATTCATGGGACAATTTCTAACAAAATGTCCTATTTCATCGCATGTATAACATCTGAGTTTGGACGGATCCCTTCTTATGGGATTGTTTTTCCGATGAGAATGCTTACCTTGGTGATGATGATTTTCCCATATTCGTTTCCTCAAGTGTACTGTGAGAGCTTGATATTCACATCCCATCTTTTCTTCTCGAGCTACTATTCGAGCTTCTTCTTGTGAACATTCTTCCCACGGTCTATTGAACTTGACTAACTTCTTCCTAGCACAGATTCTTTGGATGAAAGAATCCCATGACCTAGGGAGACCATTCAAGGTTGTCATCACAATTTATGCATTCTCCACTTATTCATCTACTGCTTCCAGTTGTTCTTTGATCTGAGAGACCCTTGTGAAGTATGACTGGATGGTCTCCTCATTCTGGATCTTTACATTCTTCAACTAGTTCCTTAGAGTCATTTTCCGATTGATGTTCTTCCCTTCAAACAGTTTGGTTAGGGAATAAAACATGGATTTATGTGTCTTGAGGGAGGATACCTGTGGTATAAGGTGATCCTTAATAGAATCAGCAATGATCCTCTTTTCCATAACGAACTTATTCTCATGTAAGGCCTTGGCCTCATCTCCCTCTAGAACTGGAACCTCCTCATTGATATAGGAGTCCAACTCATTTTTCTTCCAGGACCAAGGAGATCCTATACTTCCAGGCTCGAAAGTTATCAGCTCCCTCAAGCTTTTCATCAAGTTTGGTATGATGAGACATCTTAACTGAGAACCTCAAATGGAAATACAAAAGATTTAGATCTTACCAGGTCAAGATGTTGGATCTGGATTTGGAGCTGAAATCCTATAGTGTTGGTTTAGGAGCAGATTAGGGTTTTTCTTTTTTGGAGTTCTGTCCAACCAAATGCTTTGAATTTTATCCCTAACTTTGATTTTGGGGAGGACATCAATCCAGGCCTAGGCTCACTGAAAATTTCCACTTCTATGAAAAGCCCTAATTTTCGGCAGTAGTGTCGAGTCCAAAACTGAAAAACCTCAGAATTGGATTCTGCTTCGACAGAAAGATGCGCCCTAGGGAGGAGAGTTATTCCACCCTACTTTTGTTGAAAATCTATGGAGAGAGATCCACAAAGTAGGAAGCCCTAGTTCCTACAGCTGCACAGTGTCTTCTTCTCAGGTTAGCTCTGATACCATGTTAGATTTTTAACATTAAGCTAGCATTATATTAGGATCTTTAACTGAGAGAACAACAAGCACAACAATCAAACACAATAGACAATGAACACAGTGTTTTTCCTCGGGGAAACCATAAATGGAGAAAACCCCGCAACTTCCTCAAAGATAGAATCAGTACCAAAAGTAAAACCCAAAATAGTAGGATGATCTTCTGACAGCAATAACCTTCTTTCTTCCTTGCCCCAGTGTCTTCCTCTTCCTCAGCTATGTGCTACAACTATGTGTAAGTGAGTGTGTGATAAATAAAGAGGCTAGCTCTCTATTTATACTAATTCTCGACTTGACTAAACCCAACTAGGACCGACTTCACTAGGTGAGTCTAATAACCCTAGTGCCCCAGAAATGCAGGGACTTTAACCCTTAGACAATAGGAGGGTTACCCACCTTGACTTGACATGACTTGTTTACATTATAGAAACTCTCGATCGGAACATCGGGGCATGACATGACTCAAGTACATTACAAATACATCCCAGGATAAACATCGGGTTACAATACATAAGAAATACAAGTGAATACATTCCTGTTACAGGGAGAAATTCCTATGGCTTGGGGTACCACAACAGACAGCTTGACTCCAAAAATCAATCATTTCCTATATGCAAGAGAAACCAAATATATAACACTAAAGGATCTCGATTCATACCTTATTCTGGACGCTTGATGTAGATCTTCGTTGAGCTTTCCAAATCCACCTTGAATTGATAAATTGTTTCCTCAAAATTCAATAAACAGGACAAGCATGCTATATATAATTGTGTTAGACCTACTCTAGCATATATAATCCATTTGAAATAATCCATGGATCAAATATTCATTCAAATACACATTATTGGATAGGAAAAGATATTTCTATTAATATAAAACAAATATTACAATAGAGACAACCTCTGTTGGCACGTCTACGAATCAGAGAAACTGAGTCCCCCACTTGGGCCTCCACCACTTCAATCCTCCATATCTCGATAGCAAGATCACAAGAAAAGGGAAAGCTTAGTAAGAACACAAAAGTGCTCCAAGGTACAAAGGGATGTAGACTCAAGTATAAGCTCCAGCAACAATGGACTATAGTTCTCTTGCTCTCAATTCCTCATGCCTTCAATGTATCCAAAGGGTTCCTTATATAGCTCTTCAATGGGGTAATGAAAGGTCAAATCTGAGTGATCTCAAGGCATATGGAAGGCCAGGAGACAAGTGATTTGGATCCACATCAAGGAAAACTCCAAAAGAATTTGGCCTTTTGCACACATCCCGATGTACGCGGTTCTAGGGGTCAAACCTGCATATATACGCGAGAAAGGGTTTAAAAGTCGCGTATGGCAATTTTTGCATGTTTTTAGGGATGATATTAGAAACATCAAAGGAACAAAAATGGTCCATGGGGTCTAAGGAGTCTGCAAAGGGATAGGGAAGGCCATAAAAATGTGATTCACCATGTGTGGTAAAATCAGCTATAACTTATACCCCCTAATGTGTAAGGTCAGAGGGGTCATATGATGGATGAAATACATTATAAGTCCATCCCAGAAGTGAAGTGATGAATAACCCAGTGGAATAACCAGGCATCCAATCAGTACAATACAATGATAATGCTCTGCATATAACTGCAAATAGATACAGCAATCCCGGATACATAAGAGTACAATGGCCATGAATAGGCATGATACAATTGACATGTGTGGTCATCGCCACGTACAATATAAATAGATCAAAATCTCCATGATGAAGATATACAAAGGATCATGATCTCTATGAAGACTGAAGATATATAATGGATCAAGATCTCCATAATGGATGGAAATATCTGACATATACTGGAATCAAATCACGAGAGCTGAAATCTCATGAACAATGGCACGATCATGGAGGTAGCATATAAGAGATGCCACCATTCTGGAAGGTCTTCTACACAAACTGCTATGAGTACATGTCCTACTATGTGAATAGAGGTGTCGAGGTCGAACATAGTATTCCATCATCTGATTACCAGTCATTGATGTATACCATTAACAGACGTGAGATCACCCACCGATAATGAAAATGGGAATCAAGGTACTAGAGTGCAAACTAACAAGTGTGAATAAATGTGTTGAGGTCGAACACTTGAGAGAATCCATTAATCAGGGGACATTGATGTATTCCCAAAAAACTGTCGATGGCGAGAGAACCTGCCACTAATGAATGCAAGTCTCAAGGCACTGAAAAATGACTCTAGATTCCTATCCTAGAATAAATGATCTGAAGTCGATGGGATGAAATCCGCTGGAAGGAGGGCATTAAGTCATCCCCCATCATCCAACATGAGGTACTTAGCAAAGCTGTATAATATGGAAGGACTCGATCATAAGGTGCATGAACCAGTAACTATACCAGGAATGGCCGACATGCAAAGTCAAGATAACTGAGGAATGGACGACTCAGGTTTCAAATTCCTTCAAACAAGAGCATAAAGGTGAATGGTGACTGATTATAGGAAGCATAGACTCGATATGAAAAACTAGGACATCTCTGCGACACAGGAGGCATCGACAGAGGCTCCATAGGTACTGGAAGCTTAACCAGTTGGTGGAGATAAACTCAGATAAATGAGTACAGCTCCTAAAGTCAAACTATTAACCCAACCAACGGATGTGATATACAATGCTCTGTTCGAAGGTGACATGACTCGACTGTTTCCAAAGATAACATCTTTTCTTATCCAACTTTTTGGTTTTTTAATTTTTTTTTGGACTTTTTCAAATATTTGAAAAGCTTGAAAAATAATAAAATTGATTTAAAGTTACAAACTAGGAGGAGACGAGTGCCAAATGGGCAAAAAAACTAGTTCCAAGCAACGGAACATACCTATGCTCAATGCAAGGACACATGTGTAGGATAACGACACTCAGGGGAAATTCCCCTCCCGGTAAAAATGGGGAATCAAGCTACAAAAGGTATAAAAAAAATGACTCTGCTTGGCTAGACATGAGACAAGCTTGGGCTATATGACTGATAATCAAAGTTAGGGAAGTTGGCATAAGGCTCAATGAGGCAGGCAAAGCTCATGATAATGCAATTACAACTTGACATAAGGGAGTCCTGGGGAAATAGGCCAGCAAAAGATCAAGAGGAGTATGAGGCTCTTGCGCAAGGTCATGGTGATACTATACAAAGGACTCCCAGACCTAAGAGAGGACTCGCAACATGGGTACCAAATGGAAAGGGGAGCAAACTAGGACACCCATGTATAGAAAATCTCTGCCATTCACATAATATCACTTCTAACAACAGCATGAAGGTTCCGTGATGCCATGGAATTGGTTCGTACCTAAGGTTAAGATGGAATGGTCATAAGGCAATGCATAAATGAAAGTGGATGTGATATCCTAACCTATATTCTAGTTCAAACATAATACCTATGATAGGAACGAACAGGTCGAAACTTCAGAGAGAGTGTACAAAAACAGGACGCTACATGACAACCATATTAGTCGAAAACAACCCAAAATAGTCAACAAAGAATCCAAACTATAGGATATAGGGAGGAATGATCATGACAAATAAATTCAAAGGAAACAGTGCGGTGGACAATGGGCCATAAAAAGGAATGTAAAGTGTAGACCCAATGTTCATGTATCCACTATCACCCCCGTGAGGGTGACCACTGGTGTAAAGACCGAGCAAAGGGAATAAAAATCCTCCACAAATGGAGTATAGGATGGAATATGACCATTCCCAAATCTATGAGCACGGTAAGGGGCTGTGATGCCCCCAAGTCTGACACCAAGGTCCGTACTAGGACCAAGGACGGGTGATAAGATACGAGGCATGCCGAAAATAAAAGGACCCGAACTCAAGAGAGCATAAATATACTCAATTAACCATGATCCCAAAGGCCAACTAGCACACAAAGAGCACCCCTACCTGGCCAGGACACCTACAGAATAACCCCTGTGAAGTACCCCCTAGATAACCTAGGTAAGGCAACTAAGGTCACCTCAATATAATCAATGCTCAGGCAGACAGTCGCAGGTGGTATTGACCGTATGGGCAGGGTAACAAAGCTTGAAATTCTCAAAAGAGCCCCTAGATAGGAATACAATCCTGGAAATATCTCCGGTGCTACTCAGTTATGACTAGGGGTCATCCCAATCAATAACCCCTCACATTGCCTCATGCTTAACTCCCTTGTAAAAGGAGGATTCTAAGAAACACTAATTATACCAAGAAATTTCACACTCTCACCTGGACAGACACATACATGTTATTGTTTAGTGGTCTTGGAGAATTTACTCACAATGAACTATTCCAAGACCCTAAAACCTAATCTTGTTGGTGCACCCTATAAAATAAAAGAGTGTAACTAATTTTATTATGCGTTGATTTTAATTGGATGTAATTACTCAAAGGGAAATGATCATGCAACTAATGATATGAAGACTCAGCAGTGAAATAAAAGTGTACACCATAACAAACAATGCTAAGTGCAATCTTTGTCAAATGAAAAATAGGTATGCCACTACATGAGATGCATAAATATATATTCCTTTTCGAATGCCAATGCAATCCTTCCTATATGAAAGCCTAAATAAAACTATCATCCAATCAATCCAATGCAAGTACCTCCTCAAATCCATATGTAAAAAATGCAACTACCTTGTATTTTTCAATATGAAAGAATGAAAAATGCAATAAAAGTCATCTAAAACTCTTAGTCTCTGCAGCAAGTATAAACACAAGCCCAAAAAGACACTGAGACAAAAAAGAGTAATGCACTAATGGAAAAACAAAAAGGATAAATGACTAAAACTACTTTCAAATAAAAATCAATGAAAAGGAGGTCTCTGGTCATAAAAGAAGTATCCAACAGACAACATCAAACCCAAGGAAGACCCAACCACACTCACAACCCACCCAGAAACTTCCCACAACATCAAACTCACCAAAAGGGAGGATGTACGTGACTGTTTAAAGAACAGCTACGTATATACGCGACTTTTGGCCAAAAATCTGCATGTATACGTGGATTTTGGCCAAAAACCTGCGTATACAGAGAAGACAGTGGTAAAAAGCAGGCCAAGGGTCAAACCAATAAAGGGGAGTGTCAATGGATGAACATACTATAAAATGCAACACATAAACAAGGAGAAACAAAGAGCAAGTCAAGAATATCAAGCACATTGTGCCCCCAAACCCCAAAGAAAAACAAGGAACGTCCCCAGCGGAGTCGCCAATTCTGTTACGGAGAGAAATTCCTATGGCTTGGGGTACCACAATAGAAATCTTGACTCCAGAAATCAATCATTTCCTATATGCAAGAGAAACCAAATATCTAACACTAAAGGATCTTGATTCATACCTTATTCCGGATGGTTGATGTAGATCCTCGTTGAGCTTTCCAACTCCATCTTGAATTGATAAATTGCTTCCTCAACATTCAATAAATAGAACAACCATGCTATATATAATTGTGTTAGACCTACTCTAGCATATATAATCAATAACATATAATCATTTGAAATCATCCATGGATCAAATATTCATTCAAATACACATTATTGGACAGGGAAAGATATTTCTATTAATATAAAACAGAGATTACAATAGAGACAACCTCTATCGGCACATCTGCGAATCGGAGAAACTGAGTCCCCCACTTGGGCCTCCACCACTTCAATCCTCCATCTCTTGATAGAAATCTCACAAGCAAAGGGCAAGCTTGGGAAGAACACAAAAGTGCTCCAAGGGACAAAGCGATGCAGACTCAAGTATAAGCTCCGGCAACAATGGATTATAGTTCTCTTGCTCTCAATTCCTCATGCCTTCAATGTATCCAAAGGGTTCCTTATATAGCTCTTCAATGGGGTAATGAAAGGTTGAATCTGAGCGATCTTAAGGCATATGGAAGGCTAGGAGACAAGTGAGTTGGATCCACATCAAGGAAAACTCCAAAAGAATTTGGCCTTTTACACACATCCCAATGTACGCGGTTTTAGGGGTCAAACCCGCTTATATATGCGAGAAAGGATTTAAAATTCGCGTATGGAAATTTTTGCATCTTTTTAGGGATGATATTGGAAACATCAAAGGAACAAAAATGGTCCATGGGATCTAAGGAATCTACAGAGGGACAGGGAAGGCCATAAAAATGTGATTCACCATGTGTGGTGAAATCAGCTATAACAATTTCGAAGTTACGGTTACATCAACATAGAGCATATTGTGACCGTCGAATTAGAATATTTACAAATGCATACTAATGCATACTAAAGAAACACACTTTACCTAATGGATATATTACACAAGTTGATCTTAACTAACTCCTAAGTGTCTAAATATCCTAACATCCCCCCTTAAAAACAACTTGGGGTAGGATTGAAGGATTTACAAAAGTGAAACTATTAGGAGAAGGAAGGAGGAATTAGAGCCTATCCCCCCTTAAGGACACATTCCTGAACTCCTAACATAGATCGAAGTTTAGAAAACTTTGCTTCTGTAAGAGACTTGGTGAAGATGTCTGTAACTTGATCATCTGTAGGGCAATAGAGCATTTCAAGAACACCATCATGAACAAGATTTCTGATGAAGTGCATGTGTAGCTCAATGTGTTTGGTGGGTTGATGTAGAACTGGATCTTTGGCAAGATTGATGGCACTTTGATTGTCGCACCAAAGTGGAGTAGGTTGTTGCTGCTAGAATCCAAACTCTGATAAGATATGTTGAAGCCATAAAGCTTCCTGGATAGCATTAATTGCGGCTCGATATTCTTCTGCTACTAAAGAAAGAGCAAGAGCTTCTTGTTTCTTACAAGACCAAGTGATAGGTCCAGATCCCATAATGAAAACATAACCTGCAGTAGACTTTCGACCACCAGGATCGCTGGCCCAATCTAAATCAATGAAACCAACCAACAAAGGTTTCCCCCCTGTATTGTAATGAATCCCAAACTGAATTGTACCTCGAATATATCGAAGTATTCTTTTTGTTGCTTTCCAGTGACTTTCATGAGGAGTTTGCATATAATGGGCAACATGACCAATGGCAAAGGAAAGGTTAGGATGGGAATGAATCAAGTATAAAATTCTACCAACAAGCTGACAATACAAGGTGGCATCTACTTCAGGGGAAGTACAAGTGGCAGAAAGTTTCACTCCAGACTGGAAGGGAGAAGGGGTTGGTTTACAATCTTCCATGTGAAAGCGACGAAGAAGGTCACAAGCATACTTAGACTGGGAAAGAAATATTCCTTCTTTGGTTTGCAAGACTTGGAGACCAAATGCAAATATCCTAAGTCTGACATTTCAAAAATTTTCTTAAGACTTGATTTCACATGGGTTAAAAGTTTAGGGTCACTACCAGTAAGGATAAGATCATCAACATATAGAACAAGTATGATGAGATGGTTTCCTACTTTCTTGGTATAGACATTGGGGTCAGAATGGCATCTAGAAAAACCAGTTTCAAGGAGAAAGTTATCCATTTTGGCATACCAAGCTCTAGGAGCTTGCTTAAGGCCATATAAGGATTTATTAAGGAGATAGACAATGCTAGAGTTATCTTGAACATATCCAGGAGGTTGTTCCATGTAAATTTCTTCCTGTAAATCACCATGTAAAAAGGCATACTTGACATCCATTTGATGGACTTCCTAGTTATGTAAGGCTGCAAGGGAAACAACAAGGCAGATGGAGTTCATTTTTGCAATAGGAGCAAAGGTTTCATTGTAGTCAATCCCTTCAACTTGGGAAAAACCCTTGGCAACTAACCTTGCCTTAAGTATTTCAATACTTCCATCTAATGCATACTTAGTTCTGTATACCCATTTACATCTGACAAGTTTTCTTCCTTTTGGAAGAGGAACAAGATCCCAAGTATCATTTGCCATTAAGGAACGATATTCTTCATCCATAGTTGCATCCAAATCTATATTTCCTAAAGCTTCTACAAAAGTTTCTGGATCATGATTCTAGGAAAGTTGAGCCAAAAAAGAAGAGGCTCGCTGAAACTGAGAACGTGTTCGACGT
Organism: Pseudotsuga menziesii; assembly: GCA_001517045.1. Classification (NCBI taxonomy): domain Eukaryota; kingdom Viridiplantae; phylum Streptophyta; class Pinopsida; order Pinales; family Pinaceae; genus Pseudotsuga; species Pseudotsuga menziesii. The sequence goes on along the minus strand of LPNX010192518.1, from coordinate 250,595 downwards.
TGATCTCTAGGATCACCAGCAAGATCACCAGTTGCTTGACATGTTGAACGGACCCATCGAGGAAGTATTGGTGCTCATGCAATTGGAGGAACGTGAGCAGGCAGAGGTGGATTTTCATCCTCACTGTCATCATCAGAAACTGGAGTTGAAAATTTGTCAAGGAAGTTGGAAGAAGAAGAAGAAGGCACAATCGTCAAATCAAGCTCGCATGCCAAGAGATTTTCATCAAATTTAACATCTCTTCTAATGATTATATCATGAGAATGTGGTTGAAGAAGTCTATAACCTTTTACATCTTCAAAATATCCAACAAATATGTACTTTTCACTTTTAGGCTGCAATGCTTTCTGTTTTTCATCCGGAATGTGAGCCCATGCTTCACAACCAAACACACGAAGTGACTTACATTTGGTTTAATTTTACTCCATGCTTCTTCTGGTGTTATACCTTGTAAAACTTTAGTGGGTGTGCGATTAACTATTTAATTTGCACAATTTATGGCCTCATCCCAATATTGAAGACTTAGTCCCTTAGATTTAATCATACAATTAGCCATTTCTTTTAAAGTGCGGTTCTTCCATTCACCTACACCATTTTGTTGTGGTGTATATGGAACATTGTGTTGTTCTTGGATTCCTTGTTCAGTGTAGAAAGTAGTGAACTTGTTGTTAACATATTCTCCTCCATTGTTAGATCTTAACTTAATAATTTGATGACCATATTGTTTTTCAACAAGGGCCTTATAGGCCAAGAACATGTTAAATACTTCACTCTTAAGTTTTAGGAAGTAAACCCAAGTGCGTCTGGAGTAGTCATCAATGAAAGTTAAGAAATATTTGAAACCAAAAAAGAAAGCAGATGGAAGAGGGCCACACAAGTCACTATGAACAAGCTCCAAGGGAACCGAGGCGTGCCAAGAGGCATGTTTGCCAAAACTGTCTCGATGATGTTTTCCGAGTACACAACTGGAACAAACACCATCCTTGCAAGATACCATTGGAATACCAATCACCATATTTCCTTTACATAGTTGTTGCAATGAGCGATGATTTAAGTGACCAAATCGCTCATGCCAAAGTTTGCTCAAGTTATCACTATGAGCAACAAAAACTAAAGGAAAAGGTGATGACCCAAAGTTGTTAAATTTGTACAACCTGGTAATATCATCAACAATTTCAGTAGCAAGGACATTTTGAGGATTTTTAAAATCCTTGATTACAACTTGGTGAGGTGTAAATGTCACAGTTTTACCTTCACCCGAATGAGTAATTTGATAGACTGATAACAAATTGCAGGAAATTTTTGAAACATATAGTACATCACTGAAATGACCATTTTCTACTGGAACTGTTCCAGATCCTACAACACTTAGAGATCTATCATCACCAACAAATATTTGCTTGGTGTTACACTCATGCATATTAGAAAAGATGGCTTGATCCTCATCCATATGATAAGATGCTCCAAAATAAATGAGCCATTCATTTGAACTAGAAGAAGAAGATGCAATATAAGAGTAACCAGAAGCACAAAGTGCATGTCCATGAGAGGTAGATTCTGAAGACGAATCTAGGCTGATGTGATGCTTCTTCATTGCTGCTTCTAAGGCTACCATCTTCTTAAAACACTTAGATTCATCATGATTATCTTTCCCACAAAAATTGCAATGACGCTCAGTCTTCTTTCCTTTGGGCTTGGATCCTTTGTCATTTTTTAAAGGAGTTGACTGAGAGGGTTTGGGACCCTTGTTTGGCTTATTATTGCAAAAATTATGTTTCTTGGGAGGCTTGGACTTTTCTTTCTGTTGGGACAATAAGGTTTTCCCAGATGTATCTACATTGTTAATTATTCCAAGATGAATGAATTTACCTTGCTCTCTAATTAAGGAATCACAAAATGATTCAATACTAGGCTCTTGATAGCTAGCTGCATTAAATGATTCTTTCATGGAGTAAAATGTAGATACAAAAATAGAATATGTAGGTCTAAGTTTGGAAAGAATATGATAAATACATTGTTTGTCTTCTTTCTTAATCTTTCATTCTTCACATAAAAGTCTAAGAGTTTTATACTTATATAAATAGTCTTGAATGCATGAAAAATCACTTGGATTCAAAGAAATCAACTCATTCTCAAGTTGATGACCTCAAATTTCATTGTGTTTACCAAACACATATTCCAACTTTTCCCAAGCTTTATCAGGTTCATCAATTCCAAATATGTGGAATTGCAAATCAGTAGAGATTGACATCCAAATCAATCCACAAGCTTCATCGCATCTATTTGCCCATTTTATTTTTTTATCATCATCAGTGGGTTCTGTTTCTTTCCTTGAGGTAATTCTGAAAAGTCCCCTACTTCTTAGAACATCCTCCATACAAGATTTCCATGAGAAGTAGTTAGAACTGGTAAGTATAATATCACAAGGGGCGGACATACTAGAAAATAATGGTTGAAAGAATAGAAACTAACTGCCTGGATGCAAAAAGCTTGAAAAAATAGGTTGTTTAAAAAAAACGACACTAAAAACTGATTCCAAATGATGAAGTTATGCTTGAACAAGGAAAATGTTGAAGATGTCTCCAATAGTGATGTGGCAGATATTAACTTGACCAACTAAAAAAAAGAACCCCCTTCTTTCCAAGGTGAACCTTTAACACTCACTTACAAGAAACTTGCTTTTAAGTGAATCACTTTTGTAGAATAAGTGAATCACTTTTGTAGAATAAGTGATGTTCACTTTTACAATAATGTTACTTTAAATAGTGTAGCAATAAATTAAAAGACTTAAGTGACTCACTTTTTATTTTATTTTATTTAAGTGAGATGCACTTTTACAATAAAGTAACTTGAAAATAGAAATTGCATGCACTAAAAAGTAGCTTAATAAGACTTGAACTCAAGACCTATTAAGGAATAAAGCAACTTTGGACCAAGTGAGCTAAGTTTAAAATGTACATACAAAAATGGAAAGAGGAAGGGTTTTTTTTTTTTTTTTTTACTCTTCTCTCTCGTTCTCCGTGCTTGCCTTTTTTTTTCTGCAAATCACAAAAAAAAACGAAAAACAAAAAAAAAAAATTTCCACACAATGGGGTTAGATCTTGGTTAACTTACCTGAAAAGTCTACGTTTTCAAGTTTTCTCGATGTTTTTTATTTGGCGTGATCGCACAAGGTGCACAGCAAAGAGCATACGTAGACGAGAAGACAAGAAAAAAAACTTTCCCTTTCTGTTTCTGATTTACCGCAATCGCATAAGGTGCATGACAAAGAGCATACATAGCTAGGAAAGGAAATAGTCTGAGACTAAAACAATAAAGATCTAATAATAAAACTGATAAAATATGAGAGATTTAAAAAAAAAATTAAACAAATCCGTCACTGTAACATTATACCTTCAAATTTGTCGAAAGGGGTGTTTCTGGATCAAACAGAAATGGTTTTTGGTGAAACGAAAACTATTTCCCAATCGAAACGGTGCTCCAGACAAAATGGAATAGCTCCCATGGGCCACAAATGCACAAAAACTCCAGAACCAGAAACCCTTTCAAAGTTTCGGCAACACCGATTCCAAATCTTGATCAAAACCGAAAGCGGCTCTTCATAAACGCTCTGATACCATGTTCTGGTACACAGGGTACTCCCAAAAGACTGAACACCTTGAGAAACCGCTTTACACAAATAGATCACAGATCAACACACCGATGTTTGTCATGTGGTTAAAACCCTCGAGAGGGTAACTGTCCATGGCCCCAGCCAAATAGCTACTTGGAGCAATTTATTATGCAAAAGAAAGAAAGTTACATATGAGCTTCTTATAATCGATCAACTAGCCAAGGACCCTCCATGCTCTTTAAATAGAGATCATGGACCAATCGGGTGTTAAGCCATGGATCAATGGTAGGTATGATCTAAGAGAATTTGAACCGTCGGACTAGAATATTTACAAATGCATACTAAATAAACACACTTTACCTAACGGATATATTACACAAGTTGATCTTAACTAACTCCTAAGTGTCTAAATATCCTAACAATAATGTTGATATATTCTAATGGATAATAAAATACTGATGTTTTATGGATAAATGGGCTATTATTGATGGATTATATGATTTTAATGTTTAGTGCATAAGCATTTGGAGTTTTTTTTTTTTTCATAGCATTTGGAGAATTTTTCCTATCATTCCCCCTTAGGTTGAAACTATTATTTTTGCATCTTATTTAAGGGGGTTAAAACAGACCTTAAAAGTTGAATGGTGATTCACATGAGTTAATATTGATTTCCTTTACATGTCCCCTTATTCCATTCAGAAATTCAAGTTTTCTTGAGTGCATTTGGGAAGCCATTTTCAGTATTCATTGTGGGGGAATTAGAATCATAAATTACTAGTCAAAACTCCTACCTCAACCAGAATCTTTAAAAAATTTGAAGAATCCTTTAGAGGGTCATAAAGCTTCCCTGAAAATCATATTCAAACCTTAATATCATCCATATACCTTCTGTTAATATCTAGGAGCATTTGGACCAATTTGGAGACCTGGACATCAAAACTAGTCAAAGGTTGAAATTGGGAAAAAAGTGAAAAATTGGTCATTGTAATAAAATTTCGAAAAAGGGACATTACACGCTACCTTATTGATTCTGATTAATACCCAAAGGATATCTAGACATAATTGTATAGAACCTTTGTCAAGCACAATGAGGATCATTATAGAACTTTAGAGATCACACCCAGGACCACAAGAGATATTTATTCAATTATCCTGACTTCTATTCTCTCTACTGAAGTTGTTCAAGATTAAGAAGAAGCAGAATATTCCACATAGTCAATTCAAATTGAATAAAGTCTCCTTGGAGTGACTCCTTGTAATTTCCCCATTTTAAATAATTGCATAGCAGGACAATTCCATCAATCCTACTAATTCCCTAGGTTGGATGGATACATTTGGAATTTTAATAAGGGAGCTAATAAATTATGTTTAGACATTAGAATGGAATTAATATTTAATAATGGAGATAATTAAATAAATACAAGAGAAAATTGAAATGGCAATGGAGCATGGAGACATATGGATATTATGGGGCCCACACAAGCTAGAATTTATGTGCCACATGGCATCCTCCTCTTGCAATTTCGAATCCATGGGAAGACTAATGTTCTTGGATGAGTTAGAAGACTAATATACTTGGCCATATGCATCATATGTCAGATTTGGAAGGAAATGTAACTTACATGGGAGAGGAAGAGTCAAATGGGAGCTTCTTGGACACTTGGGCTAGATTCCCTAACATCTATGACATCTATGAAACAAATGATGAATATGCTATGACATTTATGACATATTTTAGACCTGAAGGTTGACATATAACCATTATGACATGTCAGGCCTAAATATAGCATCCAAGAGGTCACTCATGTGATTTTGGGAAGCTCAATGGGTCCCTACTTGAATTGGCAGAAGATGGAAGGCTAGGGAAGGGAGGACACATGGAAAATATTGAGCACACACCCTAATTCAAATTGGCTTGAGTTTGTGGATAGATTGGTAACCTTATAAAGATAAGTATGTTTATAAATACAAGGATCAACCAAGAGAGGGGATTTTGATCATTTGAGAAATTTGTATTTGTGAATAGAGAGAGCCAGTGGATGACTAGTTTCTTGCCTTAGCCAATTTCAAGGGTGAAAGATTCCCATCCAAGTTGGTGTTTGGATAGGTCATTCAAATATTTCACAGAGCTTTAATGGAGTTTGTATTTTTAGGTGTAATCTACATGATATATAGTGGTTTCTTCTAGTGCAACACATTCCCTCAACCATTTCCAGTCTTTATTGCATACTCTTGCTCATGGAGGGATTGCGCTTTGGGTGAGCTAGTGGTATCAGAGAATGTTCCTTGCACCTGTGCATTAATACCATACATTTAAGAAAAAGTTGCAGACATTTCTTGGCTTCACAATAGGCCTATTATGCCCAATTTCCTTCCTCCTCAACCAACGAAAGAAGGAATTACAACCCTAGATATTGAAGCATGCTTCCAAGAGTATCAAAATTTGAGAGGGGATATTCATGATAGGTGTTCTTTCCAAGAATGTCTTTTCAATTATGGATTTAGGCACAATAAGGAAAATGTGAATTCATTAATGGACAATCATCAATCCACAAGTTTGGAGGAGCATGAAATGAGAAAAAATCATCGTATTTGTGAAAAGAGCCTAGATACACCATTAAAGGAAGAAGCAGAGAATCATGAAGTGGAGAATCAATTACCTCAAGGTGATTTCAGAGAAGAGAATAAAGAGGAAGGTGAAGACAATAACACAATCCTTACTAATGGGTGTTGTTCCAATGAAATAGAATCTATTGATGGATCCTTGAACTATGAAGGAGTACCTACTGATGGGTGCTCCCAAATCTATGTTGGTGACATAGAGATAAGATTTGAAAATGTTGTTGCAATCCAAATTTCTCATGAGCATAAAGATGAATACCTTCTATCAGATAATGAAGAACCAAGATCAACTTCCCCATCACCAATTGAGCTTCAAGAAGTTGATCAAATAAAGAAGAAAGAAGAAGAGGAGGTTCACTCCCATGAACAATACGTAATTGAAGGGTCTTTGAAGATGAGTGAAAGGGATATCCAAGAGGCCCTTAGAATACTCCATGACACTAAATCATTGGTTTCAACTTCTTGTTGGAAATTTTCTTCATTGGAGGAGCCATCCTTCCTTGAAGACATGGAGAAGATTCAAAGAGAAATGTGCGAAATCAAAGATAATTTCATGTCTTTGATTTTTTATAGAGAAAATTTCATTGAGATTAGTGAATGGTTACATGAATCCTACTTGAAGAATAATGAAGATATTCATAAGCTCAAAATTCAAAATGAGCATCTTCTTGAGAGGTTGCAAAATACTTGTTCGTCCTCCTATGTTTCAGATTTTCATATGGTAGATTACTTGGAGGATTCTCATGACATGAGGGATCATGATAAACATAAAAAAATGAAGGTTCTTGATGTGTTTGGTGTCATTTTGGTAGCAAAACATGATGCAAAAAAGGAAGCAAAAATTGGTGCAAATTTGGAAGCGAAAATTTGCACATATTTGGAAGTAAAACATGGTGCAAAATGGGATGCTAAAGTGGTAGCAAAAATGGATGCTAATTTGGATGCTAACATGGTGCTATTAAAGATGCAAATATGGTGCTAATGGATGTGTCATTTAAGAAGAAAAAGTGGATACTCTCTAGGAAGCAAAGTAGGACGTTATTTAGGAAGAAAACCTTGATGGTGTTTAGGAAGCAAAGTTGGACACTATTCTGGAAGCAAACCTTGACGTTGTTTAGGAAGAAAAGTTGGACGCTATTCTGGAAGAAAAAAAAGAGACGCTATTTTGGACGTCATAAAGGATGCTATTTAGGATGCAAAAAAAGACGTTTTTTGGGACGCTTTAAGTTTTTTCCATGACACGTCCCATTTAGTGTCTAGTTTGACCACTCAATGTAAAACAAATTACACTAAAAAGGGACAGAAAATGGGACACTAATTCCAGGATTTGTTGTAGTGTGTATGTGTTCCTCTCATGGTCAGATGTAAGTGTTGGGCGGGCCATTCTGACTTAAGGTCAAACATAAGCGCTGAAGAAGACCTACATGGAGGCTAGGCCTACAACCAGCATGAAAAAGGTCTGGCTCTATAGAACTTCCTATGACGAGAAGAATTGAGAGATAGCACCTATGATGATGATCCAGCAGAGATGATCCAGATCTAGAGATGATCCAGATCCAGTGATGATCCATATCTAGTGATGATCTAGAGCCAGTAATGAAGATAACTTGATGATGATCTAGATGATATAGAGAAGAAGACTCATGCTGATAAACTGTTTCAAGAGAATACCTTCCTAGTTAAGAGGGAGTGTTGATGTGTTTGTAACTTCGAAATGTATTCACTTGTATATTTTATGTATTGTACCCCGATGTTTATTCCGGGAAGTATCTGTAATGTAATTGAGTCATGTCATGCCTTGATGTTCCTATTGGGAGATTCAATAATGTAAACAAGTCATGTAAAGTCATAGATGGTAACCCTCCTTATTGATCAAGGGTTAAAGTCCCCGCAGTTGTGGGTCCCTAGGGTTATTAGACTCTCCTAGAGAAGTCAGCCCTAGTGAGTTATTTTCAAGTCGGGAATTACTATAAATAGAGAGTGAGCCTCTCTATTTAACACACACATTCACTCACACTTAGTTGTAGTACATAACTGAGAGAGAAGAAGTTGTTGGGACAAGAGAGAGAGAGACTACTGCTGTCCAAAGATCATCTTACTGTTTTCGGCTTTTATTTTTGGTGTTGATTCTATCTCAGAGGAAGTTGCGGGGTTTTCTCCTTTATGGTTTCCCCGAGGAAAATATTTGTGTCTATTGTCTATTGAGTTTTATTAATGTGCTTTTTATTCTCTCAGTTAAATATCCTAAGATAATGCTAGCTTGAATGATAAAAATCTAACATGGTATCAAAGCTAACCTGAGAAGAAGACACTATGCAACTATAGAAACTAGGGCTTCCTACTTTTTGGATCTCTCTCCACAGATTTTCAACAAAAAGAGGTTGGGTTGACTCTCCTCTCTAGAGCGCATCTTTCTGTCGAAGTAGAATCTAATTCTGAGCATTTTTAGTTTTTGACCTGACACTACTGCCGAAAATTAGGGCTTTCCATAGAAGTGGAATTTTTGAGTGAGCCCAAGCCTAGATTGATCTCCTCCCCAAAATAGAAGTTTAGAGATCAAGCTCAAATTTTTTGGTTGGACAGAACTCTAGGAAAGTCAAACCCTAATCTACTCCTGAACCAGCTCTATAGAATTTCAGCTCCAGATCCAGTCCCAACACCTTGACCTAGTAAGATATAAATCTTTTGTATTTCCATTTGAGGTTCTCAATTAATATGTCTCATCATACCAAGCTTGATGAAAAGCTTGAGGGAGCTGATAACTTCCGAGCTTGAAAGTATAGGATCTCCCTGGTCCTGGAAGAAAATGAGTTGGACTCTTACATCAATGAAGAGGTTCCAGTTCCAGAGGGAGATGAGGCTAAGGCCTTACATAAAAAGAAAATGGTCATGGCTAAGAGGATTATTTCTTATTAAATTAAATATCACCCCATACCACATGTGTCCTCCCTAAATACACCTAAAGCTATGTTTGATGCCCTGACCAAACTGTTTGAAGGGAAGAACATAAATCGGAAGATGACTTTGAGAAACCAATTGAAGAATGTAAATATCCAGAATGTGGAGACCATACATTCTTACTTTACAAGGGTCTCTTAGATCAAGGAACAACTGGAAGTGGTAGATGAAGAAGTGGAGAATGCATAAATTGTGATGACCACCTTGAATGGTCTACCTGGCTCATGGGACTCCTTAATTCAAGGGATTTGTGCAAGAAAGAAGCTAGTCAAGTTTAGTAGGATGTGGGAAGAATGCTCACAAGAAGAAGCTCGAATAATAGCTCGAGAAGAAAAGATTGGAAGTGAATACCAATCTCTTAGAGTACACTCCAAGAAAAGTAGAAGAAACTCTCATCACCCCAAAGGTAAGCACTTCCACCAAAAAGATAACACTAAAGAGATTTATCTAAACTCCGATGCTATACATGTGATGAAAGAGGACACTTTGCTAGAGACTATCCTAGAAACAAAAATAGCTCTAAAGAGAAGAAGGGAAACAAGAGAAGACATCATGCTCATGCTGCATAGGATGATGAACCTTCCACAAAGAAAATCAGACAAGAAAGTGATGATTCTTCAAGTGGTGAAGAATATGTTTTGATTTCTGCTCTCACAAGAACTATCACACATGGAAACAATGATTGGATTATAGACAGTAGTGCTTCCAAACATATGACGGGATTCAAAGAATCCTTTGTGAAACTATATGAACATGAGTCACCTCACAAGGTAAAAATTAGGGATGACTACCAGTATCCAATAAAAGGTAGTGGTGAATCCTCCTATAAGCTAGACTCTGGAAAGTTTATGAAGATGAAGGTTGTATTGTTTGTACTAGGACTAAAGAAGAACTTCCACTCCATATCTGCATTGGATGCAAAAGGCATGAGGGTTGGATTTATAGACGACCAAGTTCTTATGTGGCTAAAGGGAAAGACCATCGATGATGCAGTAGTAATTGGGGAACAAGAAGGAGGTCTATACAAATTGAAGGGCCAACTAGAACAAGCTTTGGTTCATAACTCAGTAGAACCAAATGAACTTTGGCATAGAAGGCTTGCACATGTGCACTACATAGCACTATCACTTGCAAACAAAGTTGTTGAAGGTATTCCAGAAATACAGTAGAAAAAACATGACGGTGTCTGCAAAGAATGTGCGAAAGGAAAGAACACAAAGAAGACATTCTCAAGTAGCAAGAGCAAGGAAAAAGGAATTTTGGAAATCATTCACTCCGATGTATGTGGTCCAATGTCATCCAGTTCATTAAGCGGGTATGTATATTATGTTTCTTTTATTCATCATTTTTCTAGGAAGACATGGATATACTTCATGAAGAACAAAGACGAAGTATTCAGCACGTTGAAGGAATTCAAAGCCTTGATTGAGAACCACACAGAAATGAATATCAAGACCTTTCGATCAAATAATGGTAGAGAATTCACATCAAATGAATTCAAAGAGTTATGCAAATATTCAGGGATTAAGAAGGAGTTATCCACTCCATATAATCCACAACAGAATGGGGTTGAAAAAAGGAATAATATAACGATCATGGAAGATGAAAGGGCCATGCTTCATGATCAAGATATTCCCATGCATCTATGGGCAGAAGCTTCCAGAACAACGATGTATGTACAGAACCGTACTCCACACAGATTACTCAAGAACAAGACACCTGAAGAAGTATTTTTCGGAAAGAAACTAGAAGTCAGCCATCTCAGAATATTCGGCTGTCCTATATACATACACATTCCAAAAGAAAAGAGGACAAAGTTAGATCCTTCTGGAAAGAAGGGTATATTTGTGGGATACAATGAAAGCTTGAAATCTTATAGAATATACTTCCTAGGATTCAAGAATATCGACATAAGCAGAGACATAACATTCAACAAAGATTCAGCTTACAACAAATCCAAAAAGAGACCAGTTGAAGACTTCGAAGAAACAGAAGTACCCAGAATTCAAGATACAACTATGAATGATGCAAATCAGGATGAATATCGAGAAATAGAAGAACCCCACGAACCTGTAGATCCTCCCCAAGAGAAGAATCCTCACAAGAGTAAATTTGCATGGGTACGAGAGGCTATCCAAGGTGCATAAAGATATGGGGATCCAGAAGAAACACACAAAGAAAGAAAGAGAACTAGGTCCTGCTCCGATTATGTGGCCCTGCTGTGTGACATTATTGATAAAGAACCTTCCAACTATGAAGAAGCAACAGAGAAGAAAGAATGGAAGGATGCTATGATCAAGGAGTACCAATCGATCATGAAGAATGATGTATGGGATGTTGTTCCTAGACCAGAAGGGAAGTATGTCGTGACTTCCAAGTGGATCTACAAGATCAAGCATGCTGCATATGGAAACATAGAGAAATATAAAGCAAGATTTGTGGCTCGTGGCTTCTCCTAGAAAGAAGGAATAGATTATGAAGAAAATTTTGCACATGTATCTAGATACACTTCCATCAGATCAGTACTTTCTCTAGCTGCAGTGATGAAATTGAAGATACACCAGATGGATGTCAAGAGTGCTTTCTTGAATGGTGTAGTGGAAGAGGAAGTGTATGTGGAGCAGCCACTAGGTTTTGAGACACATGATAGAGAGTCTCATGTGTGTAAATTGAAGAAATCCCTGTATGGTTTGAAACAAGAACCTAGGACATGGTACGGAAGAATTGATAGCTTCCTATCCAATTTGGGCTTTACCAAGAGTAAAGCGGATTCCAACCTTTACTACAAGGTTGAAGAAGGGAACCCATTNTTTGTAACAGGTATGGATGGGTTGATTGCTGATACAAAGAGGAAGCTTGCTGCCGAGTTCGAAATGAAGGACTTGGGTATGATGCACTATTTTCTAGGCATAGAGGTGTGGCAGAATGCAGATGAAATTTCCCTGGGACAAGGGATTTATGCGCTACAGATCCTGAGGAGATTCGGGATGATGGATTGCAAGGCCATGACCACACCTATGGAATCGAACCTGAAGCTATTGAGTAATGCTTCATTAGAAGCGGTTGATGATGTGATGTATCATCAGATGATTGGGTCCTTGATGTACCTAACAAATACAAGACCAGATATTTGCTTTGTTGTGAACACATTGAGCCAGTTCCTGACATATCCTAGACATGTTCACTTGATTGCTACAAAGCATATTCTGAGGTACCTAAAGGGTATAGTTGATTATGGGCTCAAGTATGAGGCGAATTAGAAGATTAACCTAGAAGGTTATGTTGATTCATATTGGGCAGGCAGTGCCATCGATAGGAAGAGCACTTCAAGGTGTTGCTTCAGTATGGGATCGGGTGTGATCTCTTGGTTTAGCAGGAAGCAGTCTTGTGTGGAATTGAGTACAACCAAAGCAGAGTATGTTGCAGCTTGTTTAGCTAGCTGTGAGGTAGTGTGGCTTAGAAAGATACTATCTAATTTATTTGATCTCTAGTTGGATGCTACTTGTATATATTGCGACAACCAGAGTTGTGTCAAGTTGTCTGAGAACCTAGTGTTCCATGACAAGTCGAAGCATATTGAGATCAAATATCACTATATCAGGGATATGCTGCAGAGAGGAGTAGTGAAGCTCCAGTATGTTGTGATGAATGAGCAGATAGCTGATGTGTTGACCAAGCCATTAGCCATAGTGAAGTTTGAGTACTTCAGGGAGAAGCTTAGTGTTCTTCAGATCTAGGTTCCTTCCAAGGGGAAGTGATGATTTTGTGAGCCCTTCTGACATGGTGAGAGGATTGGTTCCTTCCATGGTCAGATATAAGTGCAGATATGCTCTGATATGATTGTGGGTTGCCTTACCACATGATCAGTGCAAATCCATTCTGATGTCATTAAGGGATGTGTCCCCACATGATCAGATATAAGTCCTGAAGGCCATTCTCTGGGAGAATGGAGGCACCTGGTCAGTTACTAGGAATACTCAGCCTAGAGCTGAGAGCCATTCTGATATGACTATGGGATTGGCTCCCACATGATTAGATGTAAGTGCAGAGCCTTTCCCCGGATGATAGATGGTGTGTCCTATCATGCTGACGGATGTAAGTGCAAAGCCTTTACCCTGATGATAGATGGTGTGTCCTATCATGTCGACAGATGTAAGTGCAGAGACTTTCTTTGGATGGTAGACGGTGTGTCCTACCATGCCATTAAATATAAGTGTTGAGCCCTTCCTTGGATAGTAGATGGTGTGTCCTGCTATGCCAGAGGATATAAGTGTTGTGCCTTTCTCTAGATAGTAGATGGTGTGTCTTGGTATGCCAGTAGATGTAAGTGCTGAGCCCTTCCTTGGATGATATATGGTGTGTCTTATCATGCTAGTGGATGTGAGTGTTGGGCCTTTCTAACATGGTGGTGGATGTGTTCCTCCCATGGTCAGATGTAAGTGTTGGGCGTGACTTTCTGACATGGTGTTGGATGTGTTCCTCCCATGGTCAGATGTAAGTGTTGGGCGTGACTTTCTGACATGGTGTTGGATGTGTTCCTCTCATGGTCAGATGTAAGTGCTGGGCAGGCCATTCTGACTTAGGGTCAAATATAAGCGCTGAAGAAGACCTGCATGGAGGCTAGGCCTACAACCAGCATGAAAAAGGGTTGGCTCTGTAGAACTTCCTATGACAAGAAGAATCGAGAGATAGCACCTCTGATGATGATCTAGCAGAGATGATCCAGATCCAGAGATGATCCAGATCCAGAGATGATACAAATCCAGAGATGATCCAGATCCAGTGATGATCCAGATCCAGTGATGCTCTAGATCCAGTGATGATGACCCAATGATGATCCAGTGATGATCCAGATCCAATGATGATCCAGATCCAGTAATGAAGATGACTTAAAGATGAAGATGACTTGAAGATGAAGATGACTTGAAAATTTAGATAACTTGATGATGATCCAGATGATGTAGAGAAGAAGACCCTGTGCTGATAAACTGTGTCGAGAGAATACCTTCCTAGTTAAGAGGGAGTGTTGATGTATTTGTAACTTCGAAATGTATTCAATTATATATTTTATGTGTTGTAACCCGATGTTTATTCCGGGAAGTATCTGTAATGTAATTGATTCATGTCATGCCCTGATGTTCCTATCGGGAGATTCAATAATGTAAACAAGTCATGTAAAGTCATAGAGGGTAACCCTCCTTATTGATTAAGGGCTAAATTCCTCGCAGTTGTGGAGCCCTAGGGTTATTAGACTCTCCTAGAGAATTCGGCCCTAGTGAGTTATTGTCAAGTCAGGAATTAGTATAAATAGAGAGTGAGCCTCTCTAATTATCACACATTCACTCATGCTCAGTTGTAGCACAGAACTGAGAGAGAAGAATTTGTTGGGACAAGAGAGAGAGAGACTACTGATGTCGGGAGAACATCTTACTATTTTTGGGTTTTACTTTTGGTGTTGATTCTATCTCTGAGGAAGTTGCGAGGTTTTCTCCTTTATGGTTTCCCCGAGGAAAATCTTTGTGTCTATTGTCTACTGTGTTTGATTGTTGTGCTTGTTATTCTCTCAGTTAAAGATCCTAAGATAATGCTAGCTTGAATGATAAAAATCTAACATGTGCAAGTATTTAAAATGATGTGTTATGTGTGCAAAAAGTAAGCTAAGTAACAGAAACTTAGGCTTGTACACTCCACTTCTAGTTCCTTCTGGTCCATGGGAAAGTGTGTCAATGGACTTTGTAGGAGGGTTACCGATGTATAGAAAAGGACATGATTAATTGTATGTTGTCATGGATAGGTTCAACAAAATGTGTATTATAATGCCTTGTAAGAAGAACGTCACAACTAATTTGACTTCTCATTGGTTCTTTCAACATGTATGGGTTCATTTTGGGTTACCTAAGATTCCCTCTTTCTTGGAAAATTTTGGTCATCTCTATGGGAAATTTTGGACACAAAGTTGAAGAAAAGAACAACATTCCATCCATAAACTGACAAACAAAATGGTCAACTGAAACATTGTACATCTTCTTCGAGGGTATTGTGACAAACATTCTAAGCTTTGGGATGATCAGTTGCATTATGTTTAGCATGCCTACAACAAATCCATACACTCTTAAACACAGAAGTATCCATTTGAGACATGTTTTGGGTATTTGATAAAGTCTCCCTTAGACTTTAATTTTGGGAAAGATTAAGTGGAATATGGATAAGTTTATGCAGATAAAGCCTTGAAGTTTATTTAGCAGACCCCGTTGGTTCATCAAACAGTCCAGGTACAATTGGAATAAAGTCAGGCCAAGTATAAATAAATACATGACAATCATTGGGTGGATCATCACTTTCAAGTTGGTGATCAAGTTTGACTTCATATCAGAAAACATGGACTCTAAGGTGAAGGTAGAAAGTTGAAACCAATCAAATATGGAGATTTTACAATTTTGGATCAAGTTGGTAACAATACTTTTCAGTTACATTTTCCTCCTTATATGCAAATGTATTCTATTGTTAATGTGGAAAACTTAAAATGTTATGAGCCTCCTATTATTGTGGACCAAGATGTACATGTTCAAGTACCTTATGTTGATGAGTTTTCTCCTGAGTACCTCAATGAACTTCAGGAAGATGTCAGACTTTATAAGAAGATCATATATTCACGTAGAGGTGATGTGGAATATCTTTGTGTGGGGCTTAAAGGAATGCATCCAAGCAAAGTATGATGGCTATAAACTAGAAGAGTCAGGAAACTGTACCCTCACCTATTTTCTAAATGATTCCTTTCTTTTGGAGGCCCAAATGCTTAATAGTGGGAAGGCTTGATCCAAGAGCATCTCCTTGATCAATCAAAATTAAAATATTCAAAATGTAAAAATAATATTATAGTAGTGTATATCTCTTCAAGATATTTTTGGTGACATTCGTTTCGTGCAAAATGGTCTCCAAACATGAAATTTATCGATTTCTGAAGTTATGACTAAACAAGTGAAAATGAAAAAAAAAATGGGCCACATGGTGCCATCTGGAAGGTACAGTCATCATGTACATTCAACATACAAGTGGTGTGGAAGTCCTACAGCAAGCCACATGGAGGATTTTAGGTGACATTGAAGATGAGTTGGATCAACGACAGGATCAAAAGTGGAAAGGAGGGAGTCCATGTGGACCAACTAGGGCTTGCCACATGGCATCATGATTGGAGGTTGTTAGGTATATATACCTAAAAAATTGGAGGTAGGGAGGATCGAAACCCTGACCTCCTCTTCGCCTAAGCCTCCACCATATCTGCTAGCCATAATCTCCGCTTGTTGGTTCTTAACCTATATAATATTCACTTCTATTTAAAGTTGAAAGGTGGCTTAGTTTGTATCACATAATCGCCACATATTATGCCAAGTCATACCACAGAACAAAACAACACATAAAACCATACTTCCAACAAACAACAATGCCAACACAACAATCCAATAATGCATTCCATTTCATGTTAAAACGGGAGGAACGCAAGGCCCCCGATTTTGACCCTGGTACCTCCATTTCCCATGCCCAGGCTTTACCAATGGGCTACGGCCCTATCTTTGGTAAAGGATTGGGGCAATATACTTATGAATTTGATGCAGTTTTTGGAGCCAAAATGGAGCATGTGGCCACCATTTCGGGGCCCAAAACATCTATAAAAAAACCTTATTCATAGTCGAGAAGGACAACGAAAGAAACCATGATTTGCACAATTCTTGATAAGGTACAATCCATTAATGGGAACGCTTCCTGAGGTTGGAAAAATTATAGTCAGTACAAGTGCAAGTAGAGGATGTCTCGAAGTTCATGCTAGAGGAGATTCGAGGCAAAGGGGTCGACTTTATATTCATTATTCTTGAAATTTCAAGAGGAAGACAGTGGTGCAGTCTGTTTCTGAGTTTGACTAACGAAAATCAGAAGTTTTTCCAGAACTCATGTATGTAAGCTTTTGAAGACTTAATAAGATCAACCTTATCATTGGAAGTGTCCAAGAGATGTATCCCAGGAGGGGTGAACTCAATTATCATCTGATCTCTAAAATTTTATGGTCTGCAAACATGTTTATTTGCTTATGTGGTTTTATTAAGCACTTAAATTTATATTTTTTTTAAAATTTTTATAAGGTTAATTATTCAATTTTCACATGCAATTTATATGGTAAAAAAGGCCCTGAAAAATTTCATTTTGCATATGTCTCATCTCTTGGAATGTTCAACATTTTGGAAATGTATATGATTTAAAAGTTAAGGATCCAAATGAAGTCGACAAATGATTGTTTTTGGGTATATACTTGAGAAATGTACAGGTTGATATTGTGTGACAGTGATTGTAGAATTGTGACATTGACAATGGCGTTGTGGCAGAGGCAGTGATTGTGTCATTTAGATAGAGATGCAATGATTGGGGCATTGTGATAGGGATAGTGATTATGATAGGTTGACAGAGGTAGTGATACAGTTATACAAGCTGAAAGAGAGAATGATATAGGAATAGGAACAATGATAAAGGAATGGGGATAGTGATACATGTGTAGGGACAAAGATACAAGTATAAGTTGTCATAGATAGTGATACAATGATCATTACATATTGTTTCTTCTATTCATATCATGGTGGTAAGACGGCGCAAGGATAAGAGATTGTGGTCTCCTTTAGGTTGGTTCCTGAGAATTGTGAGTTGGCGATCATTGAGGATTGGATTCTCTCTACAGTTTGGAGTGTGCGACCTTAGGGGGTTTTATCCTCCTTTCAGTTGGAGCTAATAAACTAGGGGGTTCGAGCCTCCTTCTAGTTGGTGCTGGAAAATCAAGGTTGATAATGTATGATTCTTATGTGATGATGATATACTTATGAAATGTAAAGGTTGATAATGTATTAATGAATGTTGTACTCTTCAAGTTATTGATAATGAAGTTTTCAAAAGTAATAAAAGGTACACACATTGATTCACCCCCCCCCAGTGTGTTCATTGTGTCCAACAGTAACTAATATGTATTCTCTGTTGGATCTCAGAACCAAGATCATCTTCAGATAGATTGGAGGCATGTAGTGTCTCTTGGTTTGTTGTTCTTTTGGTTTTTATCCTGTGAGAATTGTTCAGTTGAACTAATGGGATAAAGGTCCTTACAGTTGTTATTTGTGACAACTTTGACGAGAACCATAAACAATTATGACTGATTAGCATAGCTTTTTACTTTTTTATTCATATAGGAATAGAAATAGTATGTTGTTTTTTTCTGCTGAAAACTATCCTCTTCCTAGGTATAAGAAACCTCTTCCTACAAACTATACTACCTCAGGATGCCAAATATAGGGCCAAGTATTGATGTGCTTTATCCATGAGCATCTCCTATTTTCTTGGAAAACTGTCATATTCCTAATTATAGGAAACCTCTTACAAACTATACTACCTCGGGATGCCAAATATTGGTCCAATTCTTGCATTACATCATGTTGTGAAAAGTACAGCTCAGATGCACTTGCATAATCAACTTCTTGACTCCTACTATGTCCAATGAAAAAAACAACAAAATTATAAGACACGGGAAGCTAAGATCAAAGAGCTTGAAGCACAAGAAACATAAGAGAAGATAGTTACCATAGCTTGCTTGTTAAATCCATAGATTGATTGTTAATCCAATAGATTTCTACTTGCAAGATCTAACAAGATGAAAAAAGCATAATGTCACTCCATCTTTTGCACATAAACCCAAATGTAAAATATTGCAACAACATATATTTTTCTATCCTCTGAAAATGACCACAGGTCTAAGAAACACTCTCATGCTTCTACATCTAACACATCAATTCTGATCTCCAAGCATATAAGAAGGCCTTGTTTGTGATAACTTGATATTGATTCCCCATTTAAAAGCTTGTTCTTGGCACTCTCCCACACCTAGAGAGGCTCACCATGCAAAGAGATTTTGATTAATTTCATAGCAAGTGGCAGGCCTTTGCATTCCTCTTGTTCCTGTGATTCATACAGCAAGAACCTTCAGTGGAAATTCAATAGGTTAAAAACCAATTAAACACATTCTTTTATGGAAAGCATGAATCGTTTGCAAAATATTCCTAAGGTTCATTCACAGGTTATTTTTTATGGTTCATGAAGATGAATGTATGGATTTTTGTGGAAAATGTGATTCTATTAAAGGACTATCAAGTAAATTTTTAGTGGCTCTTCTACTTGCTCCATTGTTAACCATAGATGAAGTATAAATGTGGAACAATATCCCATCATAGGATATGCCACTGTAGTAATAGCTGCTCATAAAGTGTAATTCTAGATATTTGTTGTTATTGTAATCACTAAACCCAACCAAACTCAACACCATGATATATTGCATTCTAGTACTATAAGGAATATACCTGCTTGGCTAGTTGTTCATGTGCATACTTGGAATTGATCTCTACCTAAAGGCCCAAAAGTAGAAAAGGGACAAAGTTTCAACATCATCGAGCAACGACAATTCAAAAGATGAGAAAAGGTTGTTCTCGATATGGTAGAGAAATATCGAGTTGCAACAAGGGTCTTATATCCTTCTGCTTCAAATAACAATTTCTCCAATGTTATAGCTGATTTTACCACACCTAGTGAATAACACTTGTATGGCCTTCCCCTGTCCCTCTGCAGACTCTTTGGACCCCATGGACCTTTTTTATACCTTTGATGTTTCCAAGATCATCCTTAAAAACATGATTCAATTACTATGCATGACTTTTAAACCTTTTCTCGCGTATATACGTGGGTTTGACCCCTAAAACCGTGTACATCGGGATGTGTGCAAAAGGCCAAATTCTTTTGGAGTTTTCCTTGACATGGATCTGACTCACTTGTCTCCTGGCCTTCCTATGCCTTGAGATCGCTCGGATTCGACCCTTCATTGCCCCATTGAAGAGCTATATAAGGAACCATTTTGATACATTGAAGAATATGTGAGAATTGAGAGCAAAGAAACTATAGTCCATTGTTGCCGGAACTTATGCTTGAGTCTGCATCCCTTTGTCCCTTGGAGAACTTTGGTGTTCTTCCCAAGCTTTCCTTTTTCTTGTGAGCTTGCTATCGAGAGATGGAGGATTGAGGTGGTGGAGGCCCAAGTGGGGGATTCAGTTTCTCCGATTCGCAGACGTGCCGACAAAGGTTGTATTCATTGTAATCTCTGATTTTATATTAATAGAAATATCTTTTCCTGTCCAATAATGTATGTTTGAATGAATATTTTATCCATAAATGATTTCAAATGCTTATACGTTGTTGATTATATATGCTAGAGTAGATCTAACACCAATATATATAGCATGCTTGTCTTGTTCACTGATTGTTGAGGAAGTAATTTATCAATTCAAGCTGGAGTTGGAAAGCTCAACGGGGATCTACTTCAACCGTCCGGAATAAGGTACGAGTTTTGATCCTTTAGTGTTAGATATTTGATTTCTCTTGCATATTGGAAAGGATTGATTTCTGGAGTCGAGTTATCTATTGTGGTACCCCAAGCCATAGGAATTTCTCTCCGTAACATCCAATTTTTCCATAAATCAGACATCATCCAACACCACCAAAGTTGGTTTGGATTGCCTCTTGCAACTACTATTGCAGTTGTCTATTTGCATCCTTCACCTTCTGAACTTCAGGTTTCTTTTGATGAACAAGGTTCTTCCAAATAGTCTCTAAAATTCCCTTAAGATTTAGGGACAATGAGAGAATGAAAAAAATGATATTGCTTCAGAAAACACCCGCCATACATAAATACTTATGGTTTGGGGACAGTGAGCTAGTGAGAAACCCGATATTGCTTCAAAAGACAACTGACATACGTAAAGAGTCAAGAGACAATGGTTAGATAGAAATTTCATATGTGTACAATAATAAGTACTTAAGTAGCTTTATTGCCAAGATAATACACTCAACAACTTCACATTAAAAAGCTACAACATAATTTCTAAATGTCCAGAGATCCATGCTAGACACAAGCTATAGAGATGATAACCAAAACCAGTTGACTTCCATTACCAATTGGAGGCATTGGATCTTACCAACATATAAAATATTGGAGGGCATTGGAGATTCCCAACATACAATATATTGAAATTAAACACAAACAACTTCCAGCTTAGCATCTTAGATATAAAATTAAAAATAAACAATTTCGAGCTCAACAACAAGGAGATGCATCTTAGAACGGATGTAGATGCGTTCACTTTTGAAAGACACAAAAGAGATGAAATATGAACAATAAATTGGGATTTCCATCAACTACCTCGAATCAAAGAGCAAACAAAGTGCCTTTTAGGACGTAAAGGGTTTAAAATCAAGTGAAGGTCATTAAGGTCCAAACATACCAAGAAAGTAGGAAAATACTGAGCAGTTACCTAGCAGATACGAACGAAAATGGAAAAATACTTAGTTACCTTAGCAAAAAGGAAGGACCGTGCAATGTTCGAATTATTGAAATATAAACGGAATAAATATGGTATATAATACTGAGCAGTTACCTAGCAGATACGAACGAAAATGGAAAAATACTTAGTTACCTTAGCAAAAAGGAAGGACCATGCAATGTTTGAATTATTGAAATATAAATGGAATAAATATGGTATATATTGAAATATACAGAGGATTTGTTCTGATTTCACATTCGACCTTGTCTAGTCTTCCAATCCATATTCCATTTTGTATTTAGATCGATTTCTTCATTTTAAGGATGTGAGATAGATAAAATATTTCAAGTCATATCCATATTCCTTATTGATAAAATATTTCCATTCATATCCATATTCCTTATTGTATTTAGATAAACTTTTTTCTTTTGAATTTCATTTTAACAATGAAATAGACTATCCTTCATCGCAACACAAGACTTGTGAGATATGTATTAGACAAAGTTCATCTTTGAACATGGATTGGAAGAAGCCCATTTTGGAATTTGTCATCCCTATTCCAAGATGAACTTCTTCCAAACATATTTCATCTGGAAATATAAACTTCTTCTAATCCATATTCCATCTTGTATTCTTTCCTCATTGAAACAATATAATAGAATGTTTCATTGGAATATAAAAATAAGAGTGATATATAGAGGAAGGGTTCCTCCTTTATAGTTTTTGGGTCTACACAAAAGGAACATGTGGTTAATACAAGAAGAGAGTCAAGCTCCCATTACAAAGAAGAATGTTATATCTCCATACTCATAGAGAAAGAGCTCTAAGAACTCACAAACGGTGGTAGTAAATCCATGCCAAACTGTGTTAATTGATTGTCATTTTGGGAAATTCCCATTTTGCAGACTTGAGAAAGGCATATCCTTCCTATTGACCATGAAGGAATTCTAATATTTGTGTGGACAGGAAGAAGTCTTCTTAGCCTTTGTAGTAATTACAGAGCCAAGTCAAATTCCGGCAGAGCAAACTGTCAAGAGGGGTTTCGTTTGGGTGGCGGCCCAAGATCAAAACCCGATGCTCCTGGGAGGCGACATTTAAATCCAACCATGCTAAGGGTTGGTGTGGCCAGGCCGGGTGCGATCCCCGAGTGATTTTGACGACTTAGATGCCCCTAGATCGTGGTTTCCCAGACCAAAGGTTCTCCCAACAAGTCACAGGGCACTTAACCAACAAAAAAAAATTACAAAGCCAAGATTGCAAAGTAGAAGAAAGAAAAACTTAATATTGTGTCTACACCAAGAGATAACTTGTACTTTAAAGGTGAATCTTTCATCCAAATAACAAGGTTTCAATTATGATAATGTGTGGTTATCATCTAGAGAAAACAAGAATCTACATTATACACTAGTGATTTCCTAGTCATGTATATCAAGAGTGGATTAAGGGTGGTACCCTTACCTTTTCCCTTAATTCATTGGCATGGGGACAAAAAATCTCTTATTGATCTTGATTTACAGTCTACTATTTCATGAGGTTATTTAAAGTTGAGCAAGCCTCCTCTTTTATGTTGGTTTTCATGTTTGTGTTACTAGGGTAAATACTTGAGTTATTCTTCACTATGTGATTGCGTGAGTTTGTTGGTTTAAATTATTTATTTATATGCACAATAGAATTGAAGATACAAATAGCACAATCATAAGACATTTATAGAACAATAATTGACAGATTCAAGGCATGACATGGTAAAAATAAACCAACGCATGAAAGAACGTTTAATTTTTGCATTTAAAAAGTTAATAACATATGCTTTGGTGAAATGACTTGGCCATAGGCTGAGAAATTATGGATCATATTGGTATTAAAGTGATGTATCCTTTGCAAGATGCACAATCAAACAAATAAAACATGGGTAAGTATTTGAAAAGATAAAATATGGAATAATTGAAATACATCAATGAGTAGATTTAAGAAGAGAATAAGCAGTTGAGGGAGAAGTTGTATCAATTAGGGAAATAAATTGAAGTCTTGTAGTGTGACCTCTGGACCTCAAAATATTTTAAAGATTCAATGATGGGACTACTAGTAAGATACAAAAACCCCACAACTAACACCATGAAAAACTATGATTTATTCAGTGTTCAATTTACATAGTGAGGAGAGAGAAAATCAGTGGGATGGTCACCAAGAGAAGAGGTGTATTGAGATGATGGGACTATTGTAACAAGAACAAGCAACCAAGGAAGAAATGTTGAATAAATTTCATGTAGAAGTCCAAACAATGAAGGAAAGAGAATTTTTTTCCCTTCCATAGTATATGTTTGCACCGTCACTAAGAACAAGTGTGGTAAGCACATTTAACGAAAGAGTCTTTTGGTAGCTTTGAATTTCATACTAGGGGCATAGCTCTAATTTGATGAAGGAGATGGGATATAATGGCCAAGGGATTGGAAAGAAATACCAAGGAATTTCAAACCATGTTGTAGTGGAACCCAAGCTGAAGTATGAGGCTTTCGGTTTGGTGGTAAAGAGGAAGTGTAGTGAAAAATTGTGAGCATGTTATGGAAAAAGAATGCAAACCATCTCTAAAATGTTAGGTTTAAGGCAAAATAAGACTATCAATATCACCTTTGTCAAGGAAAATGACACTGAGGAAATCACCACTTCAAGTGAAGAAAAAACAATAGTAAATGGAGTAAGTAATAATCCATTACTCCATTAATATTGTGCCAGCTTGCAAAAGGGTAGTGTAATTCCTTTTCCTTGGAGTTGGCAATGGGAACTCTTGTCTATCCATTTAGTTAGTCATTTGAATGGTTCCATTTGTTTTGAAAACATATTTCAAGTCTGCATGAGGATTCCTCGGGTGGTCTTCCGTGATGGTAAGGAAGGCCTAAGTGTCAAATAGCTTTGTAAATAAATTTATCTAAGTTTGGAAACAATATGAGTGTTGGAATTTGGTGTTTCTTATCAAATCCACATGATTACTTTGATTATGGCATGACATTCCTTGGTTCATGGGCATACTAGGTAGTAGTGCCTTGGTTTCTGGGAACAAAGCCTTAGTATGTAGGAGTGCCCTGAAAGTTTTTTAGATGGGATGGTTGTAACTCTCAAGTGCATGATATTTTTGGATGCCTTGGTTAGTAGTGCATAATTTGATTCTAACATGGACCCAACAGTCTGAACATTATGATATTTGGAAAATAAAGTGGAGTGTAATGCACGTTTGGTCACTAGGGAATGGGCATGGTGAAAGTCAGCTTCCACCTATATAAAGAGGTCATGAACATGTGCAAAGGAATTCATTAAAGGGTGGATATCAAGAATTAGATCACTCATCAACTGGAAAAAGGGTTTTGAGGTGCTAAGCCTGAGTTTTGGCACAATGAACAATCTGGACGTTGGTTGAGTCTTAGGAAATTTATATGGAGGAATTAGACTACTTAAAAAGTGTCTAAGGTATGGTATAAGTCAGTTAACATTGTTGTAAGGGAGGAAAGGGAGCTACATGAGGAAAACCCATGCTTCAGGGGTGAGACTATAGAAATATTTTGGAAATAAGAAATTGTTCCTTGGTTTATTTGTACATATGTAAAAGAGTGATAGGTAGTTTTGTTGGGATCCCCTATAGTATTATTGTAACATTCTTTATATTAATAAGTTAAGGCATCCACCTTTGGTGTCTCCCATACTTCTATATTGTGGTATCTTTACTTGTTTAATGTTATTGTTCCTTACATTGATTAACATTGGCTAAGATTTAAGGTATTGGTGGGATGCTTTAAGGCCATGGTTGGATTTGTACCTATCGTTAGAGATCTTGGTTGTGTTGATATTAGTTGCATATATAACAAGTTGTGGTTTAAGGCATAGTTATGGGAAATTCCTTAAGTAAATAGTTATAGTTTAGTTGTAGTAGGAACACATTGGTCAATCCCCTAGGGTTGAGGCAGGTCAATGTCGTATGACCTAGGGTCTCAAAAGTAAATTTTTTGGGTAGGATCTACAAGTCAATGAAAAATGGTATCAAAGTTAACTTTGGTAATATTCACCATGTTTCATGAGGAAACAAGATGCTATGGAATTTTCTAAAGATGGTTGTATCATGGTGGGTGACTTCATAATTGATTTACTTTCTCTTCACCACATTTTGGTGGGATTAGAAAGAACATAGATTTCGGTGGCAACTTTGGTAGGTGTAGCAAGGGTGACTTGAAGAAGATGTTCTTGGATACAAGTGGATTTTTTTCCATGGTGGAGTAGGCAACAAGGATGAATCAATCCATATATAACTTTGGTAAGTCATTTTTTCATTTTCGGGATTATATAGAGAAAGTGTTATTTGATGAAGGATTTCCTTTGAGTTGTATTGCAAGTGATAGGTATAAATCTCGATTCAATATTATTCATGGCTAATGCATACATTTATATATTACATGTGACGGCTGTGTTTCACCTTCCA
>LPNX010192518.1:52039-215110 GCA_001517045.1 Pseudotsuga menziesii | reverse complement strand
TGCTTAGATGTATGTACCCAGGCACATGAATTCAATCATTTGTGGGAGCAGTTGTTGATCTGGTAGTGAAGTTGTAAAAGCGTTATAAAAAATTGTGCTACAATTCTGCAAAGAAAATTCCTTGCACTAAACATTCCAAACACTGCAAAATGAATGCCAAGTCAGACTAGTTTTCATGCCCGAGAAAATGGTTTTTACCAGTTCTGGAGAGCAGGGGATTATGATGTTCGATCCATTCAAAAGAAAACTATAACAGGTGGAACGGACCATGTTTGTGTACACCCTAAATATCCAAGGAGAATTCAAAGGTTGCGGTTATTTCCACAATAAAAACAGAGGAGGAATTGCAGCCAATGAATGGTTGAGGAGTAATTGCTTGATGTGCTGCTATACATGAATGGATGCTGGAAGGAATTTCCTGTATACATGGTTGGCTTACCAGTCTCATTTCGGTATGAATATCTTATGGCAGAAACAATATTCTCTCAGTTGTTTTTGCTCCCTCGGCCACCTTTTAAAATGGTTTTTTACACTGTGGAGGGCTTCCAGTATAGGAATCTGATTCCTGCCTCTTCATGGATGGATAGAATATCAAAATTTTCTACCTCGTCATTTCCTTTGGTTAGATACATAGGTTGGATGGCATTGGCTTGCTATTCAAAGGAACACCAAAAGAGAGGACTCCTTCTCTCCCAAGATATGCAACAAATGACGAGCTTACTGTTTATTTTCTCAGATGAACTCACATCTGTCAAAACATTTAAAGGGAAAGGGAATGAAGAATTACAAGAAGCTTCCCTTTTGGAATTCGACAGACGTAAATCTGAGAAACCTATTAAGAAAAGTGATCATTTAGATCAAGTGGATAGTGATGGCTTTGTCCAAGCCCTTTACCCTGAACTGGACATGATCTTTCCAAACTTAAGAAATCAATTTTTCACATATGCAGAAGTTATGCTGGAGGCTGTCTGCTCCCATTTAAAAGCAGTCCCACCTAGTTCTATTCCAGATATACTAAGTTGGTTTTCAGAGTTTTGTTCTAATCCATTCTTGGACATAGATAGAGATCAAAATATAACTACTGATGCTAGTTGTGGCATGCTGAAAGGTGTCATAGCTTCTAATGTCAAGTGCATTATATTGCGGATACTAGAAGTAATTGTTTTGGAACATATGGAAGCTATTATGCCTGAGATACCAAGGGTGATTCAGGTGTTGTGTCTTTGTGTAGCATTTCCTATTGTGACGTACCTTTGTTGGATTCTATATTAAGCACTTTAAAGCCTCTGATTTCTCATGCTGTTGCAACAGCAGCTGCTTCAGAGCAATTGTTAGAGGATGACCTATCCATGATGAATTTTGAATCTTTATGCTTTGATGCTCTTATAAATGAGCTGAAGTCGGGACCTGAGCGTAAGAACAATAACATTCCACAAGAAGTTCTTTGTTGGATGTAACTTCCTGGCCCAAGACACTTTAAGAGAATAGGTGTTCCATCCATGAATGAACATCCTTCAAGTTTTAAGAAATATTCATCTACATTTGTTTGCAGTGACCAGTCAGTAACGTGGCAAATTTCTGAGAGAGATGAGCAAAAATTTGATCAATGTGAAGTTGATAGACAAGAAGACAGATGCCAGCTAGGAGATTATTCACAGATCAGGGATCATGCCAATGGGGCTGAAGATGGGATTAATGGACATGGCGCTAACCGAGGTGTCAGTAGTACTTTAAAGTACTTTTCATGTATTTCTGATATGGAAGAATTCACCAAGGATTTGTAGGCACTGATTTTTACACAAAGTCCAACGCTCGAGCTTTCCTGGAAATTTCATCCTCAAATGGTATCTAAATTGTCTCAAACAGCAGCAGCCTGTTTGTTTTACTCGGGATCCATGGTGCGCAGATACCAGTTTTTTTTTTATATTCAAGCAAAGTGGCTACAAGAGATGAAGCTGATTTTTTTGTCTCTGAAAGTGAGAAAAACTCAAATGTTTGGCAACATTCTCTTGAAGGTCTTGCTCAGGCTATTTTGACCTTAGAACAGAACCATTGTTGGCAAGTGGCTACTGTGATGCTTGACTATCTTTTGTCTTTGCCACCTTCATTTAGTTTGGATGCTATATTGAGCTCTATCTGTTCTGCACTTAAGTATTTTTGCTTCCATGCACCAAGAATTACATGGCTTTTGCAGACAGGAAAATGGTTATTGAAGTTGTTTGAAAGGGAATCTTTGGATTTTTCAAGTTCTGCATCTTCTTCTTTGGTTGAGTTGTTTTGTACGATGCTTGAACATTCTGAACCAGGGAAAAGATGTATTGCCCTTCAGCATCTAGGTAGAGTTGTTAAATTTTACTCACAAGAAGAAAATGACACCATGTTTTTTCAATATCAACAAAGTCTGAAGATGTATGAGGCAGTAGAAACAGAATTCTGCTCTATTTTTCTGTTTTGAGTGATTGAAGTTAAATGCATACCACGAGCTGATGGAGAGGTATTTTTAGAAACAAAAAGAGGTTTTTGTTCATATGATAACCATATACAAAAACCTCTCTAATGTTTGCAACATCTATCAAGGTGTGAAAGATTCATTTTAATCTTTGCAGCCTATTTTTCAGGGATTTTAAATATTTAATATTTTCCTGTTTTACGGTTCATTTTGCGGGGCAGATTCTGATTGATTGGAGATGAATTTTTAGAAAACAAGAGAGGTTTTTGTCCATCACGGACCTGTATACAAAAACCTCTCTCATTTTGTACACAGGTGTCACCAATTGAGAGATATGGAAGCTTCTTTGACACCTATTTTCCATAAATTCGCCATATTTGCCAGGAATCCGATTTACTATTTTTAGTCAATTAGTTGAGTTAGTTAGTTAATGTAACTGCTGGGTAGTTTCAATTTCGACCTAATGAAGGGGAAATAGAACCACTTCTTTGTAATGATAAAAGAGGGATAGAGGGACTGAAGGAGGGTTCTGATTTTTGGGAGCATCAAGAGGTTTACAAGACGGTTTTGTCTGCAAACTTGTTCAGAGATAAGTACTGTAACTCTTATAAGCATTTGCTGATGAAACTATGAAATATATGACTTTTTCCCCTTCAGTTTGTCTGTGTTGGCTTTGTTATTGAGCTTGTTTAGCTTCTTAAATGATAAATTCATTGCTAGTTAATGTGTATTTTCTGGTAATGCTTATCCTTTATGTATGAACCTCAGCATAGTTTTTCTGCTGTATCTTATGTTATATGTTATGCATCTTTATTAGTTTATGTTTATGATTTAGTTGTTACTTTTCTTCTGAATGTATTCCCTAACTGTTCTTGAAGTTTACAACCATTTAAATCATACCAAAAAACCCTAAACTTTGTTTTATTTATTGAGTTTTACTCTTGAGATTGTGTTGGCTTGTTCCCCTAGCCTTAGGAACAATTTCTGGCACGAACAGAGAGTATTTCAATTCTCTCAATCACATCATCCAGTTGAACCTCTTGATCAGGTGAAGTAGCAGGAACTTCTTTATGCGGGGGAGTTGGTGCTTCATATGGAAATTCCAAAGGTTGATCCAGAATAGGAATCCCCCCTTCAAGGTTTGGAATTTCATATTCATTTTCAGAATATGTCTTTGGATGAGGATAAATTTTCAAATGATCAAGTTGTCTCTCAATGGACTGGTCATTTTTATTAGTCTCAATAAAAATGACATCTCTGGAAATAACAAATTTCTTGTTTACCTCATCATATAGACGGTATGCCTTGGAGTATTCTTCGTACCCTAGGAAAATACATTTTTTGCTTCGAGCACCAAGCTTGTTTCTTTGCTCCTTTGGAATCAAGGCATAACAGGTGGAACCAAAAACTCTGAGATGCATGATTGAAGGGAGATGGCCAAACCACATTTCATGTGGAGTCTTGTTATCAAGAGCATTTGAGGGACTTCTATTTCTCAAATAGGCTGCACATTTCACTGCATCACCCCAAAACATTAGTTTTACATTTTTGAAAAACATCATTGAGCGAACCATAGTCATTATGGTTCTATTCATTCTTTCTGCTACACCGTTTTGTTGAGGATTATAGGGAACTGTAGTCTGATGTGCAATTCCATGTTGGCGAAGATAATCTTCAAAAGCATTTGAAGTGTATTCTTTCCCATTATCAGTACGAAGTGTACTAATTTTTGCTTGTGCTTGTTTTTCAATCAATGCATGAAAGTATTTGAATGTTTGAAATGCTTCTGATTTTGTGTTTAAACAGTAAATACATCACATTCTTGAGTAGTCATCAACAAATGTCATAAAATACTTATTCCCATTTGCTGAAGGAGTTGGAATTGGGCCACATAAATCAGAATGTACTAATTCTAATTTTCTACTTGCTCTAAAATTAGATTCATGGAATGGCAGCTTACTATGTTTCCCTAATATACATGCATCACATTTGTTCTTCTCTTTGGGAATGGTGGGCAAACCAAATACACCATTCTTTCTCAACAAATGAAGACTATTATAATTTAGATGACCAAATCTTGCATGCCACAATGAACTAGATGACAAATTACCTTCTCCATACTGAGAGAGGTAGGCATAGTTCTAAACTCTTGCAGATGAACCCTTTAGCTTCAGCAGCTTCCCATCTTCGTATCCAATCATGATGACTTGGTTGTCAGAGGACTTTCTTATTTCAACGATTCCATCAAACATGTGGATGGAATGGCCTTGCTGTCGAATCTCCACCAAGGACAGAAGGCTTCTATGCAACTTTGGAAGATAGAGAACATTCTTCAACAAGAAATCAAGGAATCCAGGCATCTTCAGTCGAATGGTGCCCATTCCCTTTGGTTTAAGACTTGACTTATTTGCAAAGTAAACTATGCCATCTATTATTTCATTAAGTTCTTCAAAACAGTATTTTATAAATGTCATGTGTGATGTTGCACCAGTATCAAGCAGCCAACAATCTTTGTAAGATGAAAGTGAAGTCAGTTCATTAATTCCAAGATTACAATGTGCAACAATACAATGAGCAGAATCAGAAGCATCTTGGTTTTTATTGTCATCTTTCTTCTGGTTCTGTTTGTCTTTGATGGAGTCCCATGAAGCCCAACACTGATCTAATGTGTGCCCAGTCTTTCCACAATGCTTGCACTGCAAATCTGATCTTTTGTTTCTGCCCCCTCTGCCTCTGAAATTTCTCCTTCCTCGTCTTCTCTTGCTGCAATCTCCCTTGGAAGGGTCTTTGGACCGATTCTTTGTTTTCTGAACAAAGTAAAGGGATTCTTCAACAAGCTCGCTTGATTTCTTGATCTTTCTAGACCATTTTGGATATATTTCCTTGCCAGTGAGGACATCACCAACAATAGATGCAAAATTGTGCATTTTCAATCTGGAATTTGCAACTTACAGAATACTTGGAAAAAATATGGGATGCAGGTTTAGATTCCTGCTCCTTTACAAATTACAATATGATTATGTAGCCTATACAAATAATTTTGCAGCTTATCAAATAATTTTGCAGCTTATCAATAGCTCTATATCATTAATTCTAGAGTGCTATTACATGAAAATTACATTTCAAATACAATAATACATCAACAAAATATCTTGCAGCAGACTTGTTTGTAGTAGCACAACATGGACTCTTCAATGGCAGGTTGTATCTTTGATGAAGTCGCAACACTCTACAGAGAAGAGATAGACCCCAACTCTGATGGGACAAGGTAGCTCGCAGTAGCTTGAAGAACTTGCAGGCAGCTCCACGCAGGCAGCTTCTCTCAAAAAAATTAGGGTTTCCACCCTAAAGAGGACGCACCAGTCTTCAGCAGGAAAATTAGGGTTCACTCAAAAAATTGGCACCAGAGGTAACGTCTCTCCACCAACCAGCCTCCAACGCAATCGTAGAAGTAGCAACAACATATATCATGTAAGAATATCTATCATAGTGAATGCATCATTATGTGCATTAAGAGACAAATGCTTGTCCACTGAAGTGCTAGCAAAAATTGCAATAGTTGCAATGAACTGTGGAAATATCTTCAACTTCGACTCTTACGTGAAACATCTAGACAAAAATATATCCGTCCCGTAGCTCTACTATCACCTGAAACTTCACGTGATTAGGGTTCTTGATATCAGCACAACGCAATCCAACGCTGAAGAATATTCTCACATCCAACTTCAAACCTTTGATAGTGTCTTGAGAACAATCGTAGTAATCTCAACGCAGTCTCAGGAAAGGGCAGACTGATAGGTATTATGCATTCTTCAAGTCGCAGTCTTCAAGTCTTCAAGTCGCAGCAATATTCTCACAAACGCAGCATTATTCTTCAACTCTTCAATGCAGCATTATTCTCACAAACGCAGCAGCAATACCGTGGTATTCCATGATGAGCGCTAGGTAAGTGGGGAAGGCGAGGGAGTGTTTCCCAACTGCCTTGCTAATGGTCATACACAGTAATCACAAATTCATATTGTAATCTCATAGGGAACGGAGTGTTTTCCAAGCACCTGCACTCATTCAAACAGATCAACTGCTGAGAAAACCCCCGATTTTTTCTATCTTGATAGAACTAGGGATTCTTAATTGTGGCCTCCCAGCTTCTGCAGACGGCTGCGAGGTTATTGTGAGATGTGTAATGCACTCTTAACAGACATTCATAAATTAGGGTTTCACCTAACTCTTGATACAAGGATTGTTCACGCCATCGTGGGGAAGAGAATCAAGGTGTAGACAAGAGTGCGTTGGTCCTCAACACAGTGGATCAATCTATACCAGTAGAATGAGAGCAAACACAATAACAGAATTGAAGGTAGCCACAAAACAAAACAAAAAATGCAGAGAATATCTCAACAAGCAGTGAGAAATCGCAAATCGCAGCATAGATTCAAACTCACAACTCACAGCTCCACGGTTCTCACCACATAACAAGCAGCACACACAACAGAATGATGAATGGAGAGCGTGGTTACGAATTAGGGTTAGGCAGGTCTCCAAGAGAATAACGCATACAATGCATGCGACTGGTAGACTGATGGAGCAGGCAGTCTGGCAATGGACTGGCAAGCAGAATGCCAGGACTGAAATGCAGTAGGCAGGAGTTATGGCAAATAGCCAAGCTCTGATACCACTGATAGGTATAACTCCCGATTCAATATTATTCATGGCTAATGCATACATTTATATATTAAATGTGATAGTTTTGTTTCACCTTCCACCCAGCCTTTTCGGCTTCCTACATCAATTTTATTTATTTATTTACAAAATATATAATCCCTACGGATTATATTCTAACAGCAAGATAGTCATGTTGAAGTGAAATCGTAGAAGAGTTGCAATAAGCCTTAGGGGTCAAGGAAGAAATATTGGAATCGGTGCTTGGTTTCATGGACTCACTTCTACATTTTGGGTCCCAGTTCGATGTTTGGACTGACATTTAATGAAAATACAAATTTTCAACATCGAACTCGAGTTGAGTGGGTAGAAAAAATTGATGAAAAATCAATTTAACGTTGCTTAAATGGCGTTTGGGGGGAATTGTACCTTAAGCTACATCCTGGAGTGTGGCTTAATCTACACTATGGGGCATATCTTAAGTGACACTCCCTAACATTGCTTAAGCTATGGTTAGGGGTTAATGTTGCTTAAGCAGTGTCAAGGAGCATTGCTTCAGCTACGCCCCAAAGTGTAGCTTAAGTCATGCTCCAAGGCATATATTAAGTTATGCTTGTCCTCTAATGTTGCTTAAGAGAAATTATGACTATATTTAGGTTTTTTTGTCAATTCCATGACATTAAAAAGTTGATCGGACCAAAAAGAGGAATATTTTTTGAACAAATTTGGGAGGTGGAGAAATTTGGTTAGAGGTAACTTTTCTTGTGGATTAATGAGATTATCCTTTCAACTAAAATTTTTCTTGGATTATTTGGAGGATTATTATTTGATATTTCATCATTATGTACTCTATCCTAGTGTATATTGGTTTTGTATTGCAAGTATGATTGTATTCTTTGAAAAAATTCTTGTTATGTTGATCTGATTTGCCAATGATACTTGTGCATCATACATTACAACATCATGATTTTTTCTGTATTTATTCTTACTGTACTAAAGAGTGGTTTAATACTGTATTTTTCTGAGATAGAGATAAATGTCATACAACCATGTCCATTAGTTTGCTATTAGATCCAAACAAAAGGATGTTATGTAGTCATTTATCAATTATGTATCCGGTGCCAATAGCTATTGTGGAAACATATGATTAGAATCAATCCAATCATGATCATGATATAATCAATGATGGGAAATGTTATTTCCCGTGTATGTAATACAAAAGGATAAAGAGAAGAAGAGTTGTTAGGGAAACAAATAGGAAACATTGCTTAGAGCATGAACACTTGGAAGGTGGAAATTAATATTATCATCCATTGATAAGATATCAAAAACATGTTTTTGTATTTTTTCAATATCAATATTTTTCTATTTTGATATTAATTGTATTTATTTCATCATAATTATTACACATACAAGACCATGAATGATTGGAAATCCACACACTACAATTCATATTAAAGATGTGAGGGCGATGAAATTGAAGCTAATACAGTGGAAGAAAATAACCACAATATTATTGAGAATAAAGGGATAAATAAATTGATCCATGACACATTTGTTTCGATGGATGAAATTGCACATGCATATTTGATTTACGAAAAAATATTCATGTGCCTCTTCTTGATAAGGAAAAAAAACCTTATACAAATACCCATCGACAAGTCTTCTCTCTATTATTTTATTGTTGGTCAACTTAAAGGTAATGAATGGTATTTCAAACATAGGAACGACACATTGGTTAAAGTATGGAAGATTTATCTATACGTAATCGTGATTTTTTGTTATTTATTTGTGATTGTACTATGCAAGCCCTTAATTTCATTTTTCCATTATATTAATTTATTTTTTCTTGTATATTGTTAGGTGATACTCCACCATCATATACTTTACCTCGTACATACTGAGAAAAGTGTGCCATTTTGAAAGATTTAGGAATGGGGTATAACACAATTGATGCATGTCCTAGTGATCATATTATATATTATGGACAACATGCATAAAAAGTGAGTTCCCTAAATCTAAAATTAATAGATATTATTTATTAGGTAACAAATAAGGTGGCCCATAAAGTTATTTTCCATATCCTGAAAAATTCCATGTTTCCAATGATTGTTGAGGTGCAAAAACATTGCAGAACTTATGGATTATCATGCACGACAAATAAGTGAATATGGTGTCATGTGAATGCCTAATATGGTTATGCATTTAGAGACATTGAGGAAATACAATATTTTTTTAAGAAAGAACCATCTAATGTTATACTTTCAATGGAAGTTGATGGTGTCAATCCATTTGGAGAGCTTAGAACCAATTACTTTGTTTGGCTAGTTTTTCTTATTGACAACAACCTTCCTCTGTTGATGGTGATAAAAGGGAGTGCGTCATGTTGGCATTAATTTTTTCAGGTACCTATTTTTAAAGAATTTTAACACCATATAAGCAATCCATTTTCTTTCATTTTTGCATGCACAAGAACTTATTAATTATGTATACTACTTTTCAAATAACTACTAGCTAAGCACCAAGTTAAAGATGTAGATGTATATCTTGAGGCTCTTACATATTAACTTTTAAATTAATGGGTTGGCGTTAGTATGTACAACATATCCAAACCTATAGGACAAAAACAATTCCAATTCCATAGAATACTTACATGGACAATTCACGATGCACCTGGGCTTACACATTTTTGTGGAATGTAATTTTGTTATGTATATTCTATATGTATCATTTATTATTCAAACTCCTTTTATTATTTTTGGAATATGACTAATACTATTTAATAACTTGTACGGTTTCAAACAAAGGGAAAATATGTTTATCTAGGATGTGTTCCAAGAACAATATCTAGATGTTCAAGAATTTTAGAAAAGGAGGTGTACAACAAGTTCAATAATTTTCTCCATAAGGACCATAAATATTGAATTACTGAAAAAATTGATTTTAATGGAAAGGAAGAGAGTGGGAAAAAACCACGAAGAATGAATCCTCAACTATGGAAAAAGTGCTTGAGAATATTCATGGTAAGAAATTGGTTTTAGTTGTGCGATTATTTGTCACTTGCATTTTTTTAATTTTCAAATAATATTCCATTGATACTTCTCAAAGTTCATCATGGTCATCTTCCATGAGGTTTGAACGATACTCTGTCATGGGTGTATCCTTTATCCATGCTTATGTTGCAACATGAATGGTTAAGAAGAAGAGTAACTCTTGGAAGATAGGGATAAAAGCTATGATGGTGGGATAGGAACAATTAGATCCAATAGGTCAAGAATATTTATAGTGCATGGGTTGATGCATTGATTTACATGTTGAATTTTTTATAGGAGAATCAAAGGAAAAACTACAACCTAATTTTGTTTCATGCAGGAGAATAAAGGATGAACAAGAGGATGGTAACATCACAAAGAGGTAGCAGTAAAAATTTCCTAAGTTCAGAGGAAAGGATTTTTCCTTTTTTCTTTGTTACCAAAACCATTTTTTCATAAGTTGTCCTTTGAGGGAAAATTTAGAAGTATTGGAAAAATTCCAAGCACAACAATGTAAGGCAAATTTTGAAATTGTGTGTTCCTTGATAGCACATTTGGGAAATTTCATGACACCAATTCAAGTACAAGATTTGGTATGCGAAGGTAGGCATGGCCTTTGTTTTGTGAGTGCAACAATTGCTAGATTTTTATCATTTAATCAATATGATCTAGGATCTTATCTAAGAGAATAACATGCCAAGAAATAATCACAAGAGACAAGAGACACAAAGTTTTTTCCTCGGGGAAACCATAAAGGAGAAAACCCTCACAACTTCCTCGGAGATAGAATGAGCACCAATGGAAAAAGTAAAACCCAAAAACACAAAGATGATCTCCGACAACCGATCTCTCTCTCACTTGTGCGAGCTCCTCCTCTCTCACTCATATGCTACAGTTGACTGAGTGTGTCTTTTAAATAGAGAGTCTCGCTTTCTATTTATACTTGTTTTCCACTTGAATTTTACTCTTACAGGGTCGACTTCTCTAGGAGAGTCTAATAACCCTAATACCACTTAATTGTGGGGACTATTGCCTCGACTTACAATCAGAGGGTTAACCTCAACTCAATTGTGGGGACTACTGCCCTGAATTACGACGAAGGGTTAACTTCAATGACTTTACATGACTTTATTATATTAATGACTCTCCCGATTGGAGGAACATCGGGGTACAATTAAATACAATATAAAATATACAAGTGAGCACATTCTGAAGTTACAAATACATCAACACTCCCTCTTAACTAAGAAGGTATTATCTTAACACAATTCATTAACACAAGTCTTGGTCACTAGATCATCATCAAAACTAGATCATCATCAAAGATGGATCATCATCAAAGCTGGATCATCATCACTGGATTATCATTAAAGCTGGATCATCATCAAAGCTGGATCATCATCATCACTGGATCATCATCAAAGCTAGATCATCATCATCATCACTACTCCCACTATCTTGATCAAATGGTGTTATCTCTCAATTCTACTCGTCATAGGAAGTTCTACAGAGCCAGCCCTTTTCATGTTGGTTGTAGGCCTAGCCTCCATATAGGTCTTCATCTTCTTAGGCTCTTATATACGACCATGGGAGGCCCATCCTACCACCATGTCGGAAAGGCCTGCCTAGCACTTATATCTGACCATGGGAGGCCCAGCTTGCCACCATGTCATAAAGGCCCAACACTCACATCTGACCATGGGAGGCCCAACCTACTACCATGTCAGAAAGGCTTGTCCAACACTTATATCTGACCATGGGAGTCCCAGCCTGCCACTATGTCATAAAATCTCAGCACTCACATCTAACCATGGGGGGAACACCTCCCGCATCCATGTCAGAAAGGCTCAGCACTCACATCTTACCATGGGGGGAACACATCTCGCATCCATATCAGAAAGGCTCAGCACTCACATATGACCATGGGGGGAACACATCCCGCATCCATGTCAAAAATGCTCTGCACTCACATTTGACCATGGGAGAAACACATCCTACCAAAATGTTAGACAGACTCTACACTTACATCTGACCATGGGAGGATCACATCCTACCACCATGTCAAAAGGGCTCTGCACTTGTATATGACCATGGGAGGAACACATCCTACCACCATGTCAGAAGGGATATGCACTTACATCTGACCATGGGAGGAACACATCCTTCCAACATGTCAGAAGGGATATGCACTTACATCTGACCATGGGAGGAAAACATCCTGCCACCATGTCAGAAGGGCTCTGCACTTACATCTGACCATGGGAGGAACAAATCCTGCCACCATCTCAGAAGGGATCTGCACTTACATCTGACCATGGGAGGAACACATCCTGCCACCATGTCAAAAGGGCTTTGCACTTGCATCTGACCATGGGAGGAACACATCTCGTCACCATGTCTGAAGGGATCTACACTTACATCTGACCATGGGAGGAACACATCCTTCCACCATGTTAGAAAGGCTCTCAGACTCATCACTTCCCCTTGGAAGGAACCTCGATCTAATGAACACCAAGATTCTTTCTGAAGTAGTAAAAATTCACTCTGGCCAATGGCTTCGTCAAAACATCAGCTATCTGCTCATCCATCGCAACATATTGGAGCTTCACTGCTCCTCTCTGCACCATATCCCTAATACAATGATATTTGATCTCGATATGCTTTGACTTGTCATGGAACACCGAGTTCTCTGACAACTTCACACAACTTTGGTTGTCGCAATATATACAAGTAGCATCCAACTGGAGATCAAATAAATCATATAGTAGCTTCCTCAGCCACACTGCCTCACAACTAGCTGAACAAGCTGCGACCTACTTTGCTTTGGCTGTACTCAGTGCTATGCAGGATTTCTTCCTTCTAAACCAAGAGATCACACCTGATCCCATACTGAAGTAGCACCCCGAAGTACTCTTCCTATCGATGGCACTGCCTGCCCAATCCAAATCCACATAACCTTCTAGGTTAATCTTTTGATTCGCCTCATACTTGAGCGCATAATCAACTGTACCCTTCAAGTACCTCAAAATATGCTTTGCAGTAATCAGGTGAACATGTCTCGGATCCGTCAGGAACTGGCTCAATGTGTTCACAGCAAAGAAAATATATGACCCCATATTCGTTAGGTACATCAAAGACCCAATAATCTGAAGATACATCGTAGCATCAACCGACTGTGATGAAGCATCACTCAATAGCTTCAAGTTCAATGCCATAGGTGTGGCCATGTCCTTACAGTCCATCATCCAAAACCTATTCAAGATCTCCATCGCATACTTCCCTTGTCTAAGGGAGATTTCATTCACACTCTTTCACACATCCATGTCTAGAAGTACCATACCCAAGTCCTTCATCTCGAACTTAGTAGCAAGTCTCTTTCTTGCAACTTTAATGAGTTCCTCTTTTCCTGTCAGGAACAGTTCATCAACATATAACAGGAGAATTACTGGTCTTTCGCATTCAACCTTGAAGCAAAGGTTGGAAGATTCTTTACTCTCAGTAAATCCTAGATCCATCAGTAATATGTCCATCATGTCGTGCCATGTCAAACCTCAGGATCTTTTGCAGTCACTCCCTCTAAAGAGGAGCATCATTCTCCCTCTGCCTTTCATACTCTATGCATTGAAACATTATGTACTGGAGTGACAAGTAGCTTCCTCTGCTACTAATATTCTATGTATCCATCTAGGGTCACTGGATACCAAGATCCTCTATCTTGAACCTTTTCAAAAGTTCTTCTCACACCTATCTGTGAGCTTGTCATCCTCTATAGGCTTTCATCTTCAACCTTGTAGCAAAGGTTAAGATCTTCATCACTCTAGGTGATCTTCAAGCTCCTCATGTATGTGTTATCCCATGGGTTCCTTCTGAGCTCATACAAGGCCTTCTTTAATTTTCACACATGAGTCTTCTTGCCATGTGTCTTAACTTCTAGTGGCTACAAATGTCTCTTCGTAGTCTATGCCTTCTTTCTGTGAGAAGCCTCATGCTACGAATATTTCCTTGTATCCCACGATGTTTCCATCTATTGCATGTTGGATATAGTAGATCCATATGGAAGATACTACGGACTTCCCTTCAAGTCTCGATACTGCATCCTAGACATCATTCTTCTTGAACTGGTACACTCTTTCCCTTTCTTCTTGGCTATTTCTTCATAGCTAGAAGGTTCTTGATCAATGATGTGACTCAATAGTGTCACATAACTGCATTGTGTCTGAGACCTCTTTATTTCTTTGAAAGTATCATCATATTATTCTTCATCTTGGATTATTTCTCGAACTGTCATCACTTGTTCTTCGGAACAAGTCTCGTCCTTCTTTTCTTGTAGGTGATTGTACACGATCTTTCCTACAAGTCAAATGCATTATTTGTATGGTTAGAAACATTTCATAAGGCTTATTCAAAATGGAGAATTCTTAGCCATAAATATATAATCATGCAACTATTTTAGCCAATACAACATTCATCCATATCTCACGGAAACTTTCTAGATGCCTTCCATCTTTACCATGACATCATTGAGATTGTGCACTAATCAAATATGGCAGCAAATATGTTTCATTCTATATAAGTAGCAACATAGATTTGTATAGCACCATGATTTACTTATCCATCACATGCATATTAGTAGTATACTGTCATTAATGTAAACAATCTATCATTCATAACACATCAACTAAGTATAAACAAATGCATAACCAAACAATGAAAATTGAATACGTATCTTTATTTGTTTCGTGGGTAGACTCCTTCTTTCAGCTTCATCATCTTCTTCATTCATAACAAAACCATTTCTTGGATAAGAGGTTCTTCAAGAATTGAGTCCATCATATTCCTCGTCGCTTGAGGGATCTTCTTTGAATTGTGAGAGCTAGATCTTCAGTTGCTCCCATATTATTTTCTCTTATTATGAGTCGAGCTTCATCTTGTGTGTGCTCTTCCCAGAGTTTGCTAAAGGTAATCAATTCCTTCGAGCACACATTCCTCGAATGAATGAATCCCATGATCCTGGGAGGCCATTCAAGGTGTTTATCACAGTTTTTGCATTATCTACTTCTTCATCCACTGCTTCAAGTTGTTCTTTGATTTGAGAGACCCTTGTAAAGTATGACTGTATGGTCTCTGTATTCTGGATCTTTACATTCTTCAACTGGTTTGTCAAAGTCATCTTCTAATTTATGTTCTTCCCTTCAAATAGCTTGGTCAATGAATCAAACATCTCTTTAGGTGTCTTTAGTGAAGACATTTGTGGTATAAGCTGATCCTTGATTCAATCAGCAATGATCCTCTTGGCCTTAACCAAGTTCTTCTTGTATAAGGCTTTAGCCTCATCTCCCTCTGGAACTAGAACCTCTCCACTTATGTAGGTGTCCAATTCATTTCCTTCAAGAACCAGTGAAATCCTATACTTCCATGCTCAAAATTTTTCAACTTCACCAAACTTGTCATCAAGATCGTGTGATAGGTCATTTTGAAATGAGAACCTCAAATGTAAATAAAAAAAGATTATATCTTACCGATTTGAGGTGTCCGGCATGGTTCCGGATCTGGATGATCTAGGGTTTGTCAGAGAAACCCTAATTTTCAAAACTTGGAATATTTATAATATTATTAGATAGAAATATGTGCCTCCTGAAGGCTAGCTGAGCAACATACTCATTTTCCCAAAACTATGACCAGAACTGCAAAATATCTAATGCCCTAGTTTTCTTCAATTTCTTCTACAAAATTTACTGATATTGTTTCTACAATATATCTAAAATTATTACTCCTATATGTTTGAAACTTTGCACAGAGGTAGCCTCGTCTGTCATATTTCCAACACCATAGGTTTGAGAAGAATTGGTTTCACCAATTGGGACTTAGGAAAGTTTTCCCAAGGTGACTTATTTCAGTACTGTTCCCCATAACGAACTTGTACGGACTACCACGTGTCAATGTTTCACATTTGGGGTATGAAAATTTTACCATAGAAAGTACAGTCTGTTCCCTATCTAGAAAATCTTGAGAAATTTCATTTGGACCTTCGTAGCCCGAGATATAGCGATTCTCCCATGGTGTAATGTTTAGGGATGGATCTTGGGAGAGGCTGGAACCCTAATTTTGATTAATCATATCTCCCAAAATATAGAGAATCGAAGGATGCAAGTTTTACACAGTGTTAAGCACGAATGTTTCTTTGGCCTATACAAATTTTTTCTTCTAAAGCTTCTCCAATATCGAGATAGAGAAAATGTACCAAAACTACTATTTTTAGTATTTTAGGGTTTTCTGGTCCGGGGTCAAATTAGGGTTTGACTTTCCCGGAGGTTTATCCACCCAAAAATTTTGATCTTGGTCTCTAATTTTTTATTTTGAGGAGAGAAATCCTATATTGTGCTCACTCAAAAATTCCTCTTCTGTGGAAATCCCTAATTTCCTAGAGCAATGACTGAAAATGCCTAGAAGCAAATTCTGCTTCAACAGAAAGATGTGCCCTTCAATGGATAGTTAGCCTAGCCGCCTTTTGTTGATGATCTGTGGAGAGAAAACCAAAAAGGAAGAATCCCTATCTTATGCAGTTGCACAATGTATTTTTCTTAGGTTATATTTGATACCATGTTATATTTTTATCATTTAATCAATATGATCTAGGATCTTATCTGAGAGAATAACATGCACAACAATAATCACAAGAGACAAGAGACACAAAGATTTTTCCTCGACGAAACCATAAAGGAGAAAACCCTACAAATTCTTCAGAGATAGACTGAGCACCAATGGCAAAAGGAAAACCTAAAAACACAAATATGATCTTCGACAGCTAATCTCTCTCTCACTTGTGCGAGCTCCACCTCTCTCACTCATACGCTACAGTTGAGTGAGTGTGTCTTTCAAATAAAGAGTCTTACTCTTATAGGGCTGACTTCTCTAGGAGAGTATAATAACCCTAATACCACTTAATTGTGGGGACTATTGCCTCGACTTACAGTTAGAGGGTTAAACTTAACTCAATTGTGGGGACTATTTCCCTGACTTACAACGGAGGGTTAACCTCAATGACTTTACATGAATTTATTATATTAATGACTCTCCCAATCGAAGGAACATTAGGGTACAATGAAATAAAATATAAACTATATAAGTAAATACATTCCAAAGTTACAAATACTTCAACAACAATGAGTGCAATATGTTAGAATATTTAGACACTTAGGAGTTAGTTAAGATCAACTTGTGTAATATATCCATTAGGTAAAAGTGTGTTTCTTTAGTACGCATTAGTATGCATTTGTAAATATTCTAATCTGATGGTCATGATATGTTCTAGACATAGAGTGATCTGACGGTTCAACTTTTGTTATATGATACATACCATTGATCCATGGCTTAACACTCGATTGGTCTATGATCTCTATTTAAAGAGCATAGAGGGTCCTTGGCTAGTTGATCGATTATGAGAAGCTCATGTAACTTTCTTTCTTTTGCATAATAAATTGTTCCAAGTAGCTATTTGGCTAGGGCCATGGACTGTTTCCCTCTCGAGAGTTTTAACCACGTGACAAACATCGATGTGTTGATCTGTGATTTATTTGTGTAAAGTGGTTTCTGAAAGTGTTCGGTCTTTTGGGAGTACCCTGTGTACCCGAACATGGTATCAGAGCTTTTATGAAGAGCCGCTTTCAGTTTTGATCAAGATCTAGAACCGGTGTTGCCGAAACATTGAAAGGGTTTCTGTTTCTATATTTTCTATGCATTTGTGGCCTATGGGAGCTATTCCATTGGGTCTGGAGCACCATTTCCATTAGGAAATAGTTTTCATTTCACCAAAAACCATTTTCGTTTGCTCTAGAAACAC
The DNA here is from genome assembly GCA_001517045.1 of Pseudotsuga menziesii. Taxonomy (NCBI): domain Eukaryota; kingdom Viridiplantae; phylum Streptophyta; class Pinopsida; order Pinales; family Pinaceae; genus Pseudotsuga; species Pseudotsuga menziesii. The sequence goes on along the minus strand of LPNX010192518.1, from coordinate 197,130 downwards.
CCATTTCGGAAAATCTCAAGGTATAATGTTACAGTGATGGATTTGTTTTTTTTTTAAATCTCTCATATTTTATCAGTTTATTATTAGATCTTTTATGTTTTAGTCTCACACTGTTGTTTTCTCTAACTGCATATGCACCTTACGCGATCGCGGTGAATCAGAAACAGTAAGGGAAAGTTTTTTTTCTTGTCTCCTCGGCTATGTATCCTCTTTGCCGTGCACCTTGTGCGATCACAGCAAATCAGAAACAACGAGAAAACTTGAAAACGTAGACTTTCCAGGTAAGCTAACCAAGATCTAACTCTATTGTGTGGAAAAAGTTTTTTTTGTTTTTGTTTTTCATTTTTTTTGTGATCTGCAAGAAAAGAAAACAAGCACGGAAAACAAGAAAGAAGAGTAACGAAAAAAAAAAAAAACCCTTCCTCTTTCCATACTTTTATGTACCTTTTAAACTTAGCTCACTTGGTCCAAAGTTGCTTTACACCTTGATAAGTCTTGAGTTCAAGTCTTATCAAGCTACTTTTTAGTGCATGCAATTTCTATTTTCAAGTTACTTTATTGTAAAAGTGCATCTCACATTAATAAAATAAAATAAAAGTGAGTCACTTAAGTCTTTTAATTTATTGCCGCACTATTAAAAAGTCACATTATTGTAAAAGTGAACATCGCTTATTCTACAAAAGTGATTCACTTCAAAGCAATTTTAATGTAAAAGTAATTGTCAAAGGTTGATCTTCAGAAGAGGGGGCTTCTTTTTTTTAGTTAGTCAAATAATATCTACCACGTCATTATTGGAGACATCTTCAACAGTTTCTTTGATCAAGCATAACTTCATCATCCGAAATCAATTTTAAGTACCGTTTTTTTTTAAACCGCATATTTTTTCGAGCTCTTTGTATCCAGACAGTTAGTTTGTATTTTTTTTTAGTCATTATTTTACAGTATATCTGCCCCTTGTGATATTATACTTATAAGTTCTAACTATTTCTCATGGAAATCTCGTATGGAGGATGTTCTACGAAGTAGGGGACTTTTCAGGATAACCTCAGGGGGAAAAACAAAACCCACTGATGATGATAAGAAAATTAAATGGGAAAATAGATGTGATGAAGCTCGTGGATTGATTGGGATGTCAATCTCTATTGATTTGCGTTTCCACATATCTGAAATTGATGAACCTGATAGAGCTTGGAAAAAGTTGGAATCTGTGTTTGGTAAACATAATGAAATTCAAGGTCATCAACTTGCGAATGAGTTGATTTCCTTGAATCCAAATGATTTTTCATGCATTCAAGACTATTTATCTAAGTATAAAACTCTTAGACTATTATGTGCAGAATGCAAGATAAAGAAAGAAGACAAATAATGTATTTATCATATTCTTTCCAAACTTGGACTTGCATATTCTGTTTTTGTATCTACATTCTACTCCATGAAAGAATCCTTGACTACAGCTAGCTATTAAGAGCCTAGCCTTGAATCCTTTTGTGATTCCTTAATTAGAGAGCAAAATAAGCTCATTCATCTTGGAATAATTAACAATGCAGATACATCTGGGAAAGCCTTATTGTCCCAACAGAAAGAAAAGTCCAAGCCTCCCAAGAAATAGAATTTTCACAATAATAAACCAAACAACAAGGGTCCAAAACCCTCTCAGTCAGCTCCTTCTTTAAAAAATGACAAAGGATCCAAGCAAAAAGGAAAGAAGACTGAGCATCATTGCAATTTTTGTGGGAAAGATAATCATGATAAATCTAAGTGTTTTAAGAAGATGGAAGCCTTGGAAGCAGCAATGAAGAAGCACAACATCAGCCTAGATTCATCTTCAAAATCTACCTCTCATGGACATGCACTTTGTGCTTCTGGTTACTCTTATACTGCATCTTCTTCTTCTACTTCAATTGAATGGCTCATTGATTCTGGAGCATCTTATCATATGGCTAAGGATAAAGCAATATTTTCTACTATGCATGAATGCAACACCAAACAAATATTTGTTGGTGATGATAGATCTCTAAGTGTTGTAGGATCTGGAACAGTTCCGGTAGAAAATGGTCATTTCAGTGATGTACTATGTTTGCCAAAAATTTCCTGCAATTTGTTATCAGTCTATCAAATTACTCATTCAGGTGAAGGTAAAACTGTGACGTTTACACCTCACCAAGTTGTAATCAAGGATTTTAAAAATCCTCAAAATATCCTTGCTACTAGAACTGTTAATGATATTACTAGGTTGTACAAATTTAACAACTTTGGGTTATCACCTTTTCCTTCAGTTTTTGTTGCTCATAGTGATAACTTGAGCAAACTTTGGCATGAGCGATTTGGTCACTTAAATTATCGCTCATTGCAACAACTATGTAAAGACAATATGGTGACTGATCTTCCGTTGGTATCTTGCAAGGATGGTGTTTGTTTCGGTTGTGTACTTGGAAAACATCATCGGGACAATTTTGACAAACGTGCATCTTGGCATGCCTCAGTTCCTTTGGAGCTTGTGTATAGTGACTTGTGTGGTCCTCTTCCATCTGCATCATTTTCTGGTTTCAAATATTTCTTAACTTTCATTGATGACTACTCCAGACGCACTTGGGTTTACTTCCTAAAACTTAAGAGTGAAGTATTTAACATGTTCTTGTCCTACAAGGCCCTTGTTGAAAAACAATTTGGTCATCAAATTATTAAGTTAAGATCTGACAATGGAGGAGAATATGTTAACAACAAATTCACTACTTTCTGCACTAAACAAGGAATCCAACAACAGCACACTATTCCATATACACCACAACAAAATGGTGTAGCTGAACGGAAGAACTGCACTTTAAAAGAAATGGCTAATTGTATGATCCAATCTAAGGGACTAAGTCTTCAATATTGGACTGTGGCCAAAAATTGTGCAAATTACATAGTTAATCGCACACCTACTAATGTTTTACAAGGTATAACACCAGAAGAAGCATGGATTAAAATTAAACCAAATGTAAGTCACTTTCGTGTGTTTGGTTGTGAAGCATGGGCTCACATTCCGGATGAAAAACGGAAAGCATTGCAGCCTAAAAGTGAAAAGTGCATATTTGTTGGATATTCTGAAGATGTAAAAGGTTATAGACTTCTTCAGCCCCATTCACATGATATAATCATTAGAAGAGATGTTAAATTTGATGAAAATATCTTAGCCTACAAGCCTAACTTGGCGGGTGTGCCATCTTTGGCCTGCGAGCCTGATTCGGCGAGTGTGCCTTATTCTTCTTCTTCCAACTTCCTTGACAGGTTTCCAACTCTAGTTTTTGATGATGACAGTGAGGATGAAAATCCACCTTCACCTGCTCATGTTCCTCCAATTGCACTAGTACAAATACTTCCTCGATGGGTCCGTTCAACATGTGAAGCAGCTAGTGATCTTGCCGGTGATCCTAGAGATCAACGTCAAACATGTTCTCAGTTTTAGAGAGGCTCTTCTCTTTTGGCTCAAGTTTCCAAGAATCATGATCCAGAAACTTTTGCAGAAGCTTCAGGAAATCCAGATTGGGATGCAGCTATGGATGAAGAATACCGTTCCTTAATGGCGAACAATACTTGGGATCTTGTTCCTCTTCCAAAAGGAAGAAAACTTGTCAGATGTAAATGGGTCTATAGAACTAAGTATGCATTAGATGGAAGTGTTGAAAGACTTAAGGCAAGGTTAGTTGCCAAAGGTTTTTCCCAAGTTGAAGGGATTGACTACAATAAAACCTTTGCCCCTACAGCAAAAATGAACTCCATCCGCCTTATTCTTTCCCTTGCAGCCTTACATAACTGGGAAGTCCATCAAATGGATGTCAAGTCTGCCTTCTTACATGGTGATTTACATGAGGAAATTTACATGGAACAACCTCCTGGATATGTTCAGAATAACTCTAGCCTTGTTTGTCTCCTTAAGAAATCCTTATATGGCCTTACGAAAGCTCCTAGAGCTTGGTATGCCAAAATGGATAGCTTTCTCCTTGACACTGGTTTTTCTAGATGCCATTCTGACCCCAATGTCTATACCAGGAAAGTAGGAAACCATCTCATCATACTTGTTCTTTATGTTGATGATCTTATCCTTACTAGTAGTGACCCTAAACTTATAACCCATGTGAAATCCAGTCTTAAGCAAAATTTGAAATGTCAGACTTAGGACATTTGCATTATTTTCTTGGTCTCCAAGTCTTGCAAACCAAAGAAGGAATCTTTCTTTCGTAGTCTAAGTATGCTTGTGACCTTCTTCGTCACTTCCACATGGAAGATTGTAAACCAACCCCTTCTCCCTTCCAGTCTAGAGTCAAACTTTTTGCCACTTGTACTTCCCCTGAAGTAGATGCCACCTTGTATCGTCAACTTGTTGGTAGTATTTTATACTTGACTCATTCCCATCCTGACCTTTCCTTTGTTGTTGGTCGTGTATGCCGTTATATGCAAACTCCTCATGAAAGTCACTGGAAAGCAGCAAAAAGAATACTTCGATATATTCGAGGTACAATCCAGTTTGGGATTCATTACAGTACAGGGGGGAAACTTTTGTTGGTTGGTTTCATTGATTCAGATTGGGCCAGCGATCCTGATGATCGAAAGTCTACTGCAAGTTATGTTTTCAGTATGGGATCTGGACCTGTCACATGGGCTTGTAAGAAACAACAAGCTCTTGCTCTTTCTTCAGTAGAAGCAGAATATCAAGCCATAGTTAATGCCAGTCAGGAAGCTTTATGGCTTTGACAGATCCTTTCAGAGTTTGGATTCGAGCAGCAACAGCCTACTCCACTTTGGTATGACAATCAAAGTGCCATCAAGCTTGCCAAAGATCCAGTTCTACATCAGTGCAACAAACACATTGAGCTACACATGCACTTCATAAGAAATCTTGTTCATGATCATGTTATTGAAGTGCTCTATTTCCCTATAGATGATCAAGTTGCAGACATCTTCACCAAGTCTCTTACAGAAGCGAAGTTTTCTAAACTTCGGTCTATGTTAGGAGTTCAGGAATGTGTCCTTAAGGGGGGATAGGCTCTAATGCCTCCTTCCTTCTCCTAATAGTGTCACTTTTTGTAAATCCTTCAATCCTATCCCAAGTTGTTCTTAAGGGGGGATGTTAGGATATTTAGACACTTAGGAGTTAGTTAAGATCAACTTGTGTAATATATCTGCTAGGTAAAAGTGTGTTTCTTTAGTATGCATTAGTATGCATTTGTAAATAGTCTAATCTGATGGTCACGATATGTTCTAGACATAGAATGATTTGACGGTTCAACTTCTCTTAAATCATACCTACCATTGATATGTGGCTTAACACCCGATTGGTCTATGATCTCTATTTAAAGAGCATAGAGGGTCCTTGGCTAATTGATCGATTATGAGAAGCTCATGTAACTTTCTTTCTTTTGCATAATAAATTGCTCCAAGAAGCTATTTGGCTGGGGCCGTGGACTATTTCCCTCTCGAGGGTTTTAACCACGTGACAAACATCGGTGTGTTGATATGCGATCTATTTGTGTGAAGCGGTTTTTGAAGGTGTTCGGTCTTTTGGGAGTACCCTGTGTACCCGAACACATTAAAGGTGGAAGCCTTAATAAAAATTAATGCAACCTGTAACTTTGTAAGTAAACATATTGATAAGGGTATTCACCATAAGTTTGAGAGAAACATGGCCTCATTCAAGGTGTTACACTCAATAATGTAAGTATAAATATAAGAACCTTTTTCTACACCTTTGAAGGTTAGGGAATGGTGTTGTGGGAAAACATATCCTAGTAACTAGGTCCAGGGATACTAAATAGATCAAAGGAAGATATCTTATTCTAAATTCCTACTCAATCAATCACCTTTGAATTCAATGAGGGAGGAAGTGAACTTACCCAATTTCCAACAATTGCACAATTTGTAGGTGCTTGTTACTCCAAGTCTTGTCCTTCAGTTGAACCAATGCTCTTTTGTACCTACAAATAACACAACCAACAAACCTTTCTCAAACAAATTTGGCTATTGAATGGAAATAACAAAAGTTAATATCGAACTGATTATTAGCTAAGTAAATTGATTTACTCAAGTTACAATCAATTCTTTCCAAAATACCACATGTAAACAATCACACAATGAACAATAATATTTTGGGGAATGGAAAGAAGAGTGATATTATATGTAAATAAAGAGACAACTATAAAGGAAAATATATCATATGAGTCCTTGGTGCAGCAACTCTGTCACCATCCTAGGTTCTCCTTGATTGGGCCACTAATTGGTCATCATCCACTCTCTTACCTGATCTTGGAATAAAGTGGTTGACTATAGGAAATCAAAACCCCCACTCACCCAAGGAAAAAGAGAAACTTAGAAAAAAGGGAACTCGAGGGGAATTCGCTGTAAAATCCTAGGGAACTCATATCCTAATCCTCCAGCATGTAAGTACAATAATGGTATTGGTCCCCTCATTCAAGTTTAGGACTTTGTTGCAGCTACAACTTTTCCCAAATTTCTAAAAATTTTGGACCCTCCTTGTTGATTTTGTTGAAGGCCATTTGTTCCCACTCTGCTACATGTGTGGATTGTTTGAGTCCAGTTTTTCTTGCTTTTCAGGAATTTGTTTAGGTTTGCAAATGTTTTGGACTGTAGTACTTAGCAGGTTTTATGATGTTTTATCATTGCCAAGGTTTGGCCGAGGTTTAAAATAGGATTTTCAGTTGCCATTTTTTTGGAGGTCAGTTAGACATTGCGCCGATAATTAAAGCCTTTCGATGATCCCTCGTTTTATTGTTGAAAAAATATCTCGCTTTGCAATGTTTTGGAAGGTGTTATGACTCTGATCAGAGGTCGAAGGCTGATTGAGGTCCGCCGTTGTGGCCCCAGAGTAGACTAACTACCCGTCGGACTGCTTTTCCTTTCACCGATGTCTTGTTCTATTTTTCTCCAATGTTGACTAGTCTGCGGATTTTCTTGACCGTATAACTTCCGCCGTTGCGGCTATGTAACGCACTAACTATCCGATTCTTCAGAAGATCCGACCCCAGACGTTTTATTGCACCAATTTTGGTTTGTGTTCCGGAACCCCTAGACTATAGGTTACCCGTTGTTGCGCCTGTGTAGCTCACTAACTGACCGATGTCAAGTGTTCCGATTCGTCGATGGGGGTTTTCATGTGCCCGTTTCTTAATCATTTTCCCACCGATTGTTACGAACTCATAACTGATTTCATAAATGACCAGTGTGCCTTGTTTTATCAGGTTGAAATTTTCACATGAAAACCCAGCTCCGATTTTCTTTTCTTTCAGTACTCATTTTATTGGTATTAGGGTTTATGTTTATTGAATATAGACAGAATAAATGATGAGTTTTCATTTGATCGCAGACAGACATGGGAGATTTTCTCAGATCCCTTTGAAGATTATTGCGGTGAAGAAGATGCAGTTGGAGAACAAAGCATGTTAAAGCATAAGGAAGCAGAGTTGTTGCTCGAGGAAAAGAAAATAATAAGGGTTTGAAGAGGGACCAAGAAATGGTAGAGTGTAATCATTAAAGAGCAAAGGCCCAGGCTTGGGTTTCGTCAGTTACCTAGCTATGCCCGTTTTTATAAAAAATTTTATTTGAAACGTAATGTTGAATTATGAGCATTCGCAAAATGACAAGACTGGAGATTGAAACGGTTGGGGGGCAACCGAAAGGTTTTGAGCTGGTTCTTGTATAAATATAGAAAAGAGATAGGGAGGAATGGGGGGACTTTTTCCCAGTGAGATTTGTGAACTACTTGTTGTAAGAGGAACTATTTCATTTTGCAATAATAAAATTACAATTTTTCCTGTTGGAGAAAGTGCTATGTGGAATGTTCAAATGTGATGAAATGAACAATGTTGAAGGGGAACTATTTCGTTTTCAGCTATGTTTCATTAACTGTGAGATCGTTCTAACTTTCTGAAACTATGTTCTTGTATGGATGTTCTCTGGTTTACTCTGTGATAATTTCCACTATGAGTAATGAATGTTTTAATAGATGATGAGCTATTTTGTTGTGCATATCTTTATTCATGTTTATTTGTTTTGATTCTAAGAATAGCTATTTGTGATTTATCTTAACATATGAGTAGTATTACATTACTCATTAATTGATAATCTTGCTCCCTAGGGACAGCTTAGTTAATCTTGTTTTTTTTATTTGTGTGTGATTTAGATGCGAGAGAGTCTAAGACGAGAGGTAAGAACCTGCGCATCACATTGTGACCACTCCTCGTATTCTTTATCAATCTGCATCTTAGATAGGCACTTGCATATCATACTTAAATTCAAAAATACAAAAATATACACGGTGTACTAGGTCGCAACCAGAAAAACCCTTTGTTTTTGTTACTTGACCTACAGTAGCCGGACCGCAAACCGGACGAATTCCCCATACCAAACAATCACGGGCTAGTTTGGAACGTTGACTGGGGAGAATCCCTTGCTGTTGTTGCCTACGAATTTTTAGGCCTCAACAGTTTCTAGTGCTAGAAAGAGGGCCACCAGTGCTTGGCTAGCCGGGGAAATTCATTTCCTCGAAGTTACTCCACCAGTGATAGTTTTGAAAGCAGTTTATTTCTTGATCCAAATACTAAAGAGAATAGAGAACATTTGTTTTCTGTAGACCACCAATTAGTTAATGATATGAGAAGACACACACGGGCCTATGTAAAGAGTATTGGAGGATTACCTACTATCCCTAATTTACCCCGAAGAGAATACAAGAAGAAAGATCGTCCCATCTTGGAAGATTCAGTGTTGGTTGGAGATTTGGAAGAGTTAGTAGAAGTAGCATTACAAGAAGTTGTTCAGCCTTTGAATCAAGTAGGCCCAAACACACCTTACTATTCTCCTATGCATACTCCTGTTCCCTCACCTCCTCACTTTCCAGCCAGACTCATGGCAAGCGTAAATGCAAATCAGCCACCTAACCCACCACCTACTTGGAAAGCCAGATCACCCCTGAACTTAACACCTCTGTTGCATGACTTACCTCAAGATTTTGAGAAGATGCTGCCCAAGTTTGATCCAAATGAGAAGATGTTAGTAGATGACCATTTACAAAGTTTCTATTTGGCAATAAAAGGATTAAGGGCTGGGGAACATGAGGATGTAGTTTGTAGATTTTTTCTGCATACCCTTAAAGGAGCAGCAGCATCATGGTATTTTGGTTTGCCTGCAAACTCTATCCCAGACTGGGATACCTTTGAAACAATTTTTAGGAGTAAATATGCAACCCAAAATAATCATGCGGCTCTCATGAAAGGACTATGCGCTTTAAAGAAAGAAAGAAAAGAGAAGGTGCATAGTTTTACCCAAAGATTTGCAGCTTATCTTAAGAATTTTTCTGAAACTGACAAACCCTCGGATAAAGTTCTGATTGAGTATTATACTTCATCTCTAGGGCTCGATTTGGCCATGTTTTCCAAAATGAAATCCAAACCTATGCTAGAAGAGACTTATGAAGAAGCGGAGAGAGTAGAGGCTAAAAAGAAAAGCATCGAAGATTATCCTGAGCAGTCAGGAGAAAAAAATGTTGGGAGAAAAGCTTTGTTATTCACTAAGCCTAAAGAGGAGCAATCGCACGGTTTCGAAGGAATGGAAAAGATGATGCAGAAGCTCTCTAACAGAATAATAGACTTGGAAAAGGAAAAGGAAGCCCAAAATTTTTATAAGCCTTATTACAAGAAAAGGGAGGATAACAATCAATCCCAACCCCCTCCGCATAGTCCTGCATCGATGAACTTAACAGAGGTGGGGATGGATAACTTTTGCAATTTTCACCAACAACCCCATTCTGAAAAGAATTGTCCTTAATGGATAAATTCAATGACATTGGTAATGAATCGGCTGTTGGATTTAAAATTAATCAAGGATAATGATGAAGAGGGAAAAGACAACAATAAATTAACAAAAAAACAAGAGATTTATGCCATGGTTTTATGGGATTGTGTATCATTGTTTGATACCGAAGAAGAAAAGGATCCGAGACATGAAGATATCTTGGAAACAAATGTGATGACGAGAAGTCAAGGATTGATTAAAGAAAACAGTCTTATGCTCCCAAAGATTAAGAGACTTCAAAAGAATGTAAAGAAATTTCAAAAAAACACCTCGGCTAATAAAATTCTAGATTTTACCACCACCAGTCAAAATTTGAAACAGATCAACATGCCTACTAAGCCCATTTAAGAGAAGATCAATAATGTCAAAACAAACCTCACAGAACATAAGATGGATTACGACATTGTGGAGGATATCAAAAAAATGAAGGCAAATATCTCATTATTTGAGATGTGTAATGTGTCGCAGCATAAAGAAAATTTATTGAAAGCACTTGAAATATCAAAGGAGAAGCTTACCACTGACAATCAGCCCCAAGAAGAAGAAATTGGTGAAGCAAGTGTGGGAGGTAAGCCTAAATGCAAGACTCCACCTTTTCTCCTTACTTTTGAAATTTTCAACCACAACGTGCACAACTGTCTAGTAGACTCGGGGGCATCAGTAAATGTTATGCCACTGTCGGTCTGCAAAAAGATAAATGGAAAACCTAAACCATCTACCTGGAGGGTCATTCAGTTGGACAGAACGAATGCGAAGGTAATTAGGGAAATGGAGGATGTTCTCATTCCCTTATCTTCAAATGATAAGGTATGCCAATTCATTGATATTGTGGTAGCAGACATACCTGAAGCTTATGGACTTGTTTTGAGCAGAGATTGATCGGCAAAGATGAGTGGATATTTTGCTTCGGACTGGTCACATCCGTGGCTACCTTATAAAGGAAGCCCAAATCAAACTAAAGTTCTAAGAGAGCCCCACATGAAACACAGTGTTACTCAATTCGAAGGTGAAAATGAACCAATGAATTCTGTTTTGGGAAATTTTTTTATTGAGCTAGCACTGGGAAACTATCAAGTGGAAGAAGCCAACGATACATCAAATGCTTGACCTGATCTCCTTTGATTTTCATAGGATGATGAAATTGATTGTAAATAGTAGACTTAGTTGTAGATGTAGATGTTCATTCATGCACAGTAGTGATAGGATATTTTTGGACGCTTTTCTTTGATGGGTCTAAAACTTTGGAAGGGTCGGGAGTCGGTTGTGTCCTGATTGATCCTACAAAAAATAAACATTTTCTTTCATGTAGGTTAGAGTTTGAATGCACCAATAACACAGCTGAATATGAAGCACTAGTTCAGGGACTAAGAAAAGCAATTGAGTTAAAGGTAGAAAATCTGAAAGTGTATGGGGATTCTGAAATAATTGTAAAATAGATTTGAAATCAAATACATTGCATTTCCCCTCATTTAAAAGCTTATCAAAATGAAGTATGGGATTTTCTCAAATGTTTTCATGCATTTAATATTGTATCGATTCCTAGACTTAAGAATGCAGTAGCTGACTTGTTGGCCACCTCAGTTGCAAGGCTTGTGCCCTCTAATAACTGGTGTTCCATTGAATTGCTTTTGAGGCCCTCGGTTCCATATATGATTACCAATTTACGAGTTTTTTATGATGATCAGCAAATTCTAGAATGCTTGACAAATGACGAGACCTTCAAAGGGGCAATTATTGATGATGAAGAACATCAAGCCGAGCTAAAATTCAGTAATTTTATTCCTAAAGGAGTCAGGACTTTAGAGCGGATGTTTGATCTAAATGATAAATTCAGAAGGCTAGTGAATGTGAAGACTCATAGCTTGACTCTATAGTTCGAGTTGATTAATTTAGGGACTGAAATTGAGCCTAAATATGTGAATTTAGGAAAGTGTTGCTCTCGAGGTGAAAGGAATAATTTCATCAGTCTGTTCAAACAATACAAAGATGTTTTTTTCCTGGACGTATGAAGATCTGAACACATATGACACCAATATTATTCAGCATGTTATCCCCATCAGATCTGGGGTCAAGCCCTATCAACAGCCTTTAAGGAAAATGCATCCAAAAATGGAGCCTCTAATTCAGAATGAAGTAAAAAAGTTGTTGGATGCTAAAATTATCTTCAAAGTTAGACACTAGAAATGGGTTTCAAATCTGGTACCAATAAGAAAGAAATCTGGAGAAATTAGACTATGTGTGGATTTTCGAAACCTAAATCGTGCTTTGGATAAAGACAATTATCATGTCCCACCCATGGAACAGATATTGCAAATAGTTTCAGGTTCTGAATTATTTTCTTTATTAGATGGATTCTCTGGCTACAATCAAGTGTTAGTAGCTGGAGAAGACAGACTTAAAACTACATTCAGAACCAAATGGGGGACTTTTTCTTATAGAAGGATTCCCTTTGGACTCATAAACGTTGGAGCTACTTTCCAGAGGGCTATGGACATAGCTTTTTGCGGTCTGATTGGCCGCAGTGTTGTAGTATACCTCGATGATATCACAATATTCTCAAAGAAAAGGGAAGAACACGCATTCCATCTAAAATAGATTTTCAAACAGTGCAGAAAATATGGTATCTCATTAAACCCCAAGAAGTGCGTGTTTTCCATTACCGAAGGTAAGTTACTGGGTCACATGGTTTCTAAGAAGGGGACCTCCATAGACCCAGAGAGGATCAAAGCTATCGAACAGATTCCCTTACCCCATAATAAAAAAGGCATGCAATCATTTATGGGGACAGTAAATTTCGTACAAAGGTTTGTGCCGGATTTCGCTCAAATTGTTAAACCTTTGCAGAAGATGGTAAATCAAAGTGTACAATTCAAGTGGACTGATGTACAGAAGAATGCATTTAGTAAAACAAAGACATCTGTTGTGCACGCACCCTCCCTCAAAAGTACAGATTTTGAGAAATATTTTATTTTGTACACTTTCGCATCTAATGATTCACTAGTAGCGGTGCTTACCCAGAAGGAAGATGGGGGAGATGAGTTCCCCATATCATTTATGAGCACTAGTCTGTAGGGAGACAAATTGAAATACTCAGCTATGGATAAACAAGCTTACGCGGTCTTTAAAGCGGTAAAACAATTCAGACCGTATATACTTAAGAACCGAACAAAGGTGATAGTTCCACACCCAGCTGTGAGGTCTTTTTTCGTACAAAAAGAATTAGGAGAAAGAAGAGGCAACTGGGTAACAACTTTACAGGAGTATGACCTCGAATTCAAGCCAGCCTCCATAGTTAAAGGGCAAGGATTGTGCAAACTAATGACTAAAAGTAAAGACAATCAAGAAAATAACTGGGAAGACGAAGCTGAGTTACATTTGATGGATGTATGTCCTCTTTTCACAGCTCTAGACTCTTGGTATCGAGACCTTGTGCATTACCTTCAGGAGGGATTGTTACCGGAACATTGGAACTCTAAGCAAAGAAGAGCATTGTGTCTTAAATCAGCCTCATATCAGACTATTGAAGGAATATTATTCAGAAATAATTATGATGGAGTTCTTCTTAGATGCTTAGAGAAAGAAGATGCAAAGAAGGTCATGATAGACTTACATGATGGGCCTACTGGAGGACATTTTTCTGAAGGCACAACATCCCATAAAATTCTCAGAGTCGGATATTATTGGCCCACACTGTTCAAAGATGCACATGCCCATGTCAAAAAGTGCGACATTTGTCAAAGGTGTGGTGGAAGACAAGCTAAAGCAGCAGGAACATTAAAGCCTGTGACAATAACAAAACCGTTTGAGCAATGGGGAATGGATATCATTGGAGAAATAAAGCCAAATTCATCTTTGCAACACAAGTATATTTTGACAGCAACCAACTACTTCACTTGATGGGTCGAGGTCATTCCATTGCGTAAAGTGAATGAAGATGTGGTCAGGGACTTCTTGCAAGATCATATTATGACCAGGTTTGGGGTTCCAATTTCTTTAGTTTTTGATAATGCTACTTATTTTTCCTCTATTAGATTAACGACATTTGCTCATGAAAAGGGAATTAAGTTGCATCATTCTGCAAATTATTATCCACAAGGAAATGGTTTGGCTGAATCTACAAACAAGAATCTGATTAGAATCTTAAAAAAGACTGTGATAGAAAACCAGAGAAGTTGGCATTCATCATTACCAAATTATTTAGGCTGATAGAGTCACCCCCAGAATGGAAAAGAAGCCATTATTCCCCCCAATATCATGCTACCCTCTTCCATAATAGCTCAGGAGTCAAGAGGATCAGATAATGAAGTCTTGCAGATAAGAATCCATAATCTTTTGAAGGTAGAGGAATCTAGATCCAAGGCCAGAGAATGTTTTAAACAACAACAATAGGTAGTGAAGAGGTGGTTTGATAAGCACAAAGCTGGAACAAAAGAATTTCAAGTAGGAGATTTGGTTCTTAAGTGGGATCACCCTCATGATGAGAAGCGAAAGCACACGAAGTTTCAACAGTTATGGGTAGGCACTTTCCAGATTGCAGCAAAACTTGGCCCCTCAACCTATAAATTGCAAGATTTACAGGGATGGGAGGAGAACTTACCAGTAAATGGTTTAGTTCTTAAACATTATTTTTCTTGATTTTTGTTTTGTTTTGTACATAAATAATTGATTTGTTTTTCCACTTTGATTTGTTCCTTTCCTTTTTGTTTAGTTTAGTTTTCTTCTGATTTCAATAAAAGAAGCAAACTTTTGGTTGCATGGAGAGCATCAGAGCCCTTGATAAACTGAGATTTTTTGGGCATTAGACTGTATCTTATTGTTTGAATCTGATGGATTTTCTTCTAGTAAGTAGTTTTCCTAAATGTCTATGAACACATTGAAGTCTAGCGTAATCCTTGAAATAACTTAGAATCAAAAGGTCTAGAATACTATTTCGAGGCTCCATCCATTTCAAATCTAAAACATCTTAGGGGGTGACATCAAAAGACCCATGGAAAGGGGAGCAGGGTAAACAGTATATTATATCTAAATGATCCCATGCCAAGAATTGAAATCTAAAAGGATAATAAGAGTCAAAACTCCTAAGAAAGCAGTATTTATTGAAACAAAGTACTGAATTATATGAGTACAGATTGCCAAAAGTTCTTCTCCGTCCGTGAGCTAAAAATTAAATGCATCTCTCACACAAAAGGACACTATGCATAGAAGAGCCTAAATAAAATTTAGAATGAAAGGCATGAGGAGGACTCAAAAGGAAAAAAATTCCAGAAACGAAAAGTGCCAAGTGGCATGGGAATGGGGAACAAACGAATATTTCTGTTTACCATGTGTTACAATCCTGTGGTGTTTAAGCTGGAAGCTACCCAAAGACAAAGGTAAAATGAAATCCACCTACTTAGCCTCAAAAGAGTTATCCTGACTTTGAGATCTTAGGTTTCATTCCCTAAAATTGGACTATCATCAATGATTACAAGTACATATATTTGGCATTATCGGAATCCAGACATCTAGAAGAATTCAGCATGTTGGTTTTACTGCTAAACAGTCTGTTTCTTAAGGAGGAGTTTATTCAGAGATCTGGGTTCACTAGTGGACCTCCAACTGTTGCAACTGCAACTTTTCCCAAATTTCTAAAAATTTTGGACCCTCCTTGTTGATTTTGTTGAAGGCCGTTTGTTCCCACTCTACTACACGTGTGGATTGTTTGAGGACAGTTTTTCTTGCTTTTCAGGAATTCGTTTGGGTCTGCAAATGTTTTGGACTGTATTACTTAGCAAGTTTTATGATGTTTTATCATTGCCGAGGTTTGGCTGAGGTTTAAAATGGGATTTTCAGTTGTCATTTTTTTGGAGGTCAGTTAGACATTGTGCCGATAATTAAAGCCTTTCATTGATCCCTCGTTTTATTGTTGAAAAAAGATCTCGCTTTGCGATGTTTTGGAAGGTGTTATGACTCTGATCAGAGGTCAAAGCCTGATTGAGGTCAACCGTTGTGGCCCTAGAGTAGACTAACTGCCTGTTGGACTGCTTTTCCTTTCGTCGATTTCTTGTTCTATTTTTCTCTGATGTTGACTAGTCTGCGGATTTTCTTGACCGTATAACTTCCGTCATTGTGGCTATGTAGCGCACTAACTATCCAATGCTTCAGAAGATCTAACCCCCAACGTTTTATCGCGCCAATTTTGGTTTGTGTTCCGGAACCCCTAGATTGTAGGTTACCCGCCGTTGCGGCTGCATAGTTCACTAACCAACCGATGTCAA
The DNA here is from genome assembly GCA_001517045.1 of Pseudotsuga menziesii. Taxonomy (NCBI): domain Eukaryota; kingdom Viridiplantae; phylum Streptophyta; class Pinopsida; order Pinales; family Pinaceae; genus Pseudotsuga; species Pseudotsuga menziesii. Next base: position 181,027 of record LPNX010192518.1, on the reverse strand, counting down.
GTGTTTCGATTCTCCGATGGGGGTTTTCATGTGCCCAGTTCTTAATCGTTTTCCCATCGATTGTTACGAACTCATAACTGATTTTGTAAATGACTGGTGTTCCTTGTTTTATCAAGTTGAAATTTTCACATGAAAACCCAACTCCGGTTTTCTTTTCTTCCAGTACTCATTTTATTGGTATTAGATTTTATGTTTATTGAAGATAGCCAGAATAAATGACGAGATTTCGTTTGATCGCAGACAGACATGGGAGATTTTCTCAAATCCCTTTGAAGATTATTGCGGCGAAGAAGATGCAGTTGGAGGAAAAAGCATGTTAAAGCATAAGGCAGCAGAGTTGTTGCTCGAGGCAAAGAAAATAATAAGGGTCTGAAGAGGGACCGAGAAATGGTAGAGCATAATCATAAAGAGAAAAGTCCCAGGCTTGGGTTTCGTCAGTTACCTAGCTATGCCCATTTTTATAAAAGTCTTTATTTGAAACGTAATGTTGAATTATGAGCATTCGCAAAATGACAAGACTGGAGATTGAAACGGTTGGGGGGCAACCGAAAGGTTTTGAGCTGGTTCTTGTATAAATATAGAAAAGAGATAAGGAGGAATGGGGGGGATTTTTCCTAGTGAGATTTGTGAACTACTTGTTGTAAGAGGAACTATTTCATTTTGCAATAATAAAATTACAATTTTGCCTGTTGGAGAAAGTGTTGTGTGGAATGTTCAAATGTGATGGAATGAACAATGTTGAAGGGGAACTATTTCGTTTTTAGCTGTGTTTCATTAACTGTGAGATCATTCTAACTTTATGAACCTATGTTCTTGTATGAATGTTCTCTAGTTTATTCTGTGATAATTTCCACTATGAGTAATGAATGTTTTAACAGACGATGAGCTATCTTGTTGTGCATATCTTTATTCATGTTTATGTGTTTTGATTCTAAGAATAGCTATCTGTGATTTATCTTAACATATGAGTAGTAATACATTACTCATTAATTGATAATATTTCTTCCTAGGGACAACTTAGTTAATCTTGTTTTTTTTATTTGTGTGTGATTTAGATGCGAGAGAGTCTAAGACGAGGTAAGAACCTGCACATCACATTGTGACCAATCCTCGTATTCTTTATCAATCTGCATCTTAGATAGGCACTTGCATATCATACTTAAAATCAAAAATACAAAAATATACACGGTGGACCGGGTCGCAACTGGTAAAACCCTTTGTTTTTGTTACTTGACCTATAGTAGCCGGACCGCAAACCGGATGGATTCCCCATACCAAACAGTCACGGGCTAGTTGGGAACATTGACTAGGGAGAATCCCTTGCTGTTGTTGCCTGCAAATTTCCAGGCCTCAACAGACTTGCTTTTATTCTTGGAAAAAGTGGTTTAGGAAGTTGAGTTAGTGCAACTAAGTCCATGTGAATTAGCAATGACCTTCAACCACTCAAACACATGTGTGAGCACACATGTTTTTTTTTTATTTTCGAACTTTTAAAAGGCATATGAATGTTTTTAAAAGGAAACATGTGGATACAAATGCTACTAATAGACAACCTGTGTATGTAATCCAAAATTGAGTTTTTGAATGAATTTTTCACATTTTGATGTCCAAGAGGGCTGTAGGGGGGTTTTAGCATCAGTGAGTTTGAAAATTCTATAACACATTCCACTTAATGTATGACGTTAGAGGAGAGATTTGATGGCTGAAATTCATTATAAATATATTGGTATCTTGATGACTGGATCGAGTAGGTTTCACCAAAATTGAATCAAGAAAGATATTTGCAACTAAAAACCAAGGATCAAAGCACTCTCTTCCTGCGATGGAAATACCCATGCTCAAGTGTAAAAATACATGGCTACCAAATAGATTTCATTTTATATCCATGAAATATATAAAAATGGTGAATCATGGCCATGAAAAAGATACACATTGGATCCATGTTAAAAGTAGATCATAGCCACAAACAAATAGTCATTGGATCTATGTCTCATAATATAGTAGGAGAAAAATTGGATCTTGAGTAAGTGTAAACTAATTCTCCATGTAGTACATATGCTATATATTATATGGTATAGTCTTGTGCAACTTAGACAGTATTAAATATGAGAGTTCTATTGAATCCTAAGGTCTTCCTTCCAAAACCGCTAATGTGTACATGTTCTTACCATGTGAAAAAATGAGTTGAAGTTGAACATGGGGAGCACCATTTGATTACCGTTCATTGATGTATATCTTTAACAAACACAAGAAAACCTATCGATGATGATAATGGGAGTCAAGATACTTAGTACATTCTAGAAAGTGTAAATAAGGGAGTTTTTGTTGAACACTTGTAAAGTATATCAATCAGGGGACATTAATGAATTCCCACTATCAATGGAAAGAGAACCTTCCAATGATGATTGCAAGGCATAGGGTACTAAAAATTCTCTAAACCTCATTCCTAGAGAAATATTAGCTAGTGCCAATGGGGATAGATCCATTGGAAAGGAGGCATTGAGGCACCCCCCATCAACCAACATGGACATATATTAGAAACTTACTCGTTTTGTATAGGTCTTGGACAAATTTTTGTAGGAACACAACACCAGGTACGTGTCTCACATGCACCAGATGTGAATAGTGCACAAAAGGGACCCCCTAAGCAATAATAAATAATGAGATTCATTCATAAGGACAAGGAATTCCACCAATGATGAAAATAAAATCCAAGATACAAAACAAATCCCAAAATTTTAATAAAGGTCTTGCAGTCAAACATAATGGGGAAATCCATTAGAGGAAATTTCAATTTAAAATGGGCCTTTCAAAAATAATACAAATTCCATGTCATCATGTATTAGCCAATCAAAATGCTTTAAAATTCAAAAAGGGAGCACCTCTTAAACAATTTTTTAATATAAATTTGGGGATAGGTATCATAAAAAAACTACTTTTTTTGCTCGTATTTTCCACATATCTCCCTGTGTTTTCACTCAAATTTCAATTGAGAGAGCTTGTTGGATGCGGAATTAAATTCCGCATCCAATGAGTACCCACTCGGCATACTTTTTATAGGCCCCTCTACCCCAAAAACAATAAATAGCGGAAAAAATGTGATGATGACATCATCATCACGTTTTTTTCAATATTTCTTGTTTTTGGGGTAGCAAGGCCCGTCAAAAGTATGCCGAGTGGGTACTCATTGGATGCGGAATTCAATTCTACATCCAACGAGCTATCCCGATCGAAATTTGAGTAAAAACACTGGGAGATATGTTGAAAATACGAACAAAAAAGTAGTTTTTTATTTTCTTCCTCCAAAATTGATAAATGTTATTTTATTATTTTAACTATTATTTTATTATTTTTCCTTAGGAGGCACATTTTGAGTTGAAATTTCCTCTAATGGTTCAATTAGAGACCAATTATGAGGTGTCATCTGATGAGAACAAGGTGCCCTACCAATGATGTAAGTAGGGACAAAGGTGATATTGACTCTAGGTCATATTCTTAGAGCAATGTGTTGTCGTTGAGAAGAAGTGAACCACTAGTGAGAAGTGATCAATGAGGACCTTCTTTAGTAGCACACATATGAACATTGGATGAGATTATATTGAGAACAACTTGATAAGGGGGAAGGTCGACATAAAAATTTAAAGGATCTAAGGAATGGATAACTCATGTTTGAACTTCCTCTGAAAAAAAACATCAAACATTATGTAACTTGAACAACAATCATTACGCATGGATAGAACACTATATAAATTCAGCAATGCATGATTCAATGAAGACTACTCCATAGTGATCTGAAGAGTAATCAACTGAAGGAGCTCTGGACTTGAATCATGGTTCTACTTCTAAGGTCAATACTACAACCCAATTTGTGAAGATAGACATGATACAAGTTCTTTGTTCAAAGGCTACATGATTGTGCTACTTAGGACACACTTAGGACATCAAATTTATTTTTCCCCTCTCCCTTTATATAAATATTTGTTTTTTGTGTCTTTTTCAAATTAGAAAGCTTGAAAAAAGACTAACATAATGCTATAGTACAAAGGAGGATATGAGTGTTGCATGGCATGCAACTAAGTTACAAGCTCACAAAACATATCTATGCCCAAAAAAAGGTGAAAAAGGGATGTGAAAGATGTGGACACTCATAAGGCATGTATCCTATGGTAATGGTTTCAATAAGTAGATACATTAAGTGTATAAACTAGAAACCAATGATAATGCATAAATAGTAATCGATGGATGGAAAAGAACATTGGGCATTAGATTCAATAGTGCAAGCAATGGTATGCAATGTAGCTACACAAATGAAACAAAATGGTGGGGTTCCCTATAGGGAATGACCCCCAAAATATGAAGAAGAAATCACATGAATTCAACACATAGTCATGGTGTAGATAGAATGGACTCCTAAGCCTATAGAAAAATTTCACACGACTTCAACACATAGTCATGGCGGAGCTAGAAGGGACTCTCGAGCCTATCACCACAAGGAAAATCCCTTGTAGTGGAGGTCATAGAGGAGCATTTTAGCATTACAAGATTGAAAAAATAAATAAATAAACATATTCTAGAACCTTCTTCAATGGTAGAGGATGTTTTAACGAAGGTCATACCGAATAAAAATTATATCAGGAAAAAATCGATGACCGGATGTTTTAGTGGATGGTTTTTTATCGGTGTGTGTTTTTTTAAAACAAGAGCATCAATGTGTTTTCTAACAAAACACACAGGTGTTGAACATTGTACTGTATCCACACCGATTCATTCAAAGATAAAGAGCACCATAATTTTCACAATTTAAACGGTGTGTTAGTGCTCGCGTATCAATTATACCCACTAGTGCTTTTAAACACAATAAACACACCGGTGCGAATAGTCACACCATGTGCACTGTAAAAAAAATTGTGGATTTTAGCACATGGTCATTTGATATGAGTGTACCGATTCATATTAACCAATAATACACACCGGTGCGTATTAACCAATTATAAACATATGTACCTATAAACCAATTATACGCATTGCTGCTTAAAACAAATATAAACGCATCGGTGGCTCTGTCTAAAAAGTGAAAATATTTATTTTAAAATTCAAATGTGCGTTTAATTAACATAATCGTATTGGTGCTCCTGACTATGGTAAACTCCTCAGTGATCCTAATAATAGTATGCACACCGGTGCGTCTTCTGTTACCAATCACACCGAATATGATTATTTGAACATTGGTTACTAACATTGCAACCAAATATATCAATTCCAGTGATTGTGTTTGTGAGTTTTATTAGTGTCCTGGTAGAGGCACCAGAGAACCATTAGTTATCAAAAGCACAACATATGATTATTTGAATAGTGATTACTTACATTGTATATATATATATATGAAATTGAAATATCATAGATATAAACATCAATTGTAATATTTAATCATCCATACATTTAATTAACAATTTACCGTTTCACGCGTAACATTTGACAATAACATTGAAGAATGTAATTGAATAAAAAAAAATATTTTATTATACATCAATAACATTGCCTTTATCATTGAAAATAGCACAACATAGAGATAACAATAATCAAAATGTCAACATGTATGTAATTGTTACACCTATTGGTAACCCGTTGTTTTTCAATTTGGACAATATGTCCAGTACATTATTATACTGTAAAATGTCTGATTTTCAGACAGTTATTTCAAAATATATAGCAAGTTACAACAGCTTGCATTAACATCAAAATTAAATATGGATCATAATTCTTCACTGAAACTGTTATCAGTGCTTGAGCCACTTGCATCACTTGGGTTATTTTGTAGAATGTTTTGTTGATTGGATCGATTGTTGTCCTCTTCTAGTTCAACTTCCATATGCAAAATAAAAATAAAGTGTATTGAGTGTATCTACATTGCCGACAATAATGAGAAATAAAATAGATAGTATACACGAATGTAAATTGAAAAGCGGTGTACTTGCATAGAAATAAGTGAGTCATGAATGATACACATTCCTTCAAAACCATGTCTCATGCCTTCCATCAACAAGTCTTATGTTGGCTTCATTCCATACATTGTTTCCTGCAATTTTTATGCCCCAACACATTAACTAATAATAGATTTAATATAAATTATTTGTATTAATTATAAAATGACAAAAGTAAAAAAAATATAGATACTTACAAAATCCACAATTAATTCTTTATACACCAACATGAAATCACAACCCTTGATTAACCCAATGTCTATCAGTTCATTTGATGGTTCTTCTTTGTATGTTAACACATGTTTGAATACATACACGAATTGGTAGTGAAAACAAAAAAATAAAATATACAAATCACAACCACTATGAAATCTTAATTTTTATAAGGAAATCACAAACACTCACAAACTTTGCTATCAACTCCTTTCTTCCCTTCCATCCTGTATTGTGTGCTAATTGGGTTCCATTTTCTTTTCTTTTCTACATTAACAAAACAATTGAAAAAGAATATTTAATGATGAATTAATTAATAATATTTACATAATCCTAATAAAAAATGATTTCATACATTTGAAGCATGTTTCTATTGAGATGACTCCTCTTGCGATGCAATTATGTCTATTTCCTTGACCATCTCCTTGTACATTTTTTTGGACACCCCTACTGGCACATTTCGCATATCACCTCGTTCATCCTCTTAGAATTCCATACTCTTCCTCACAATGTAAAATCACTGCATTAATAAAATTTTATGTTGATATGAAAAATATATAATGTAGCAAAACTAAAATTATTGAAGGAATGACACTTTGTAGTTGTCATGCAAACAAATAATTTCTATATAAACATGTATAGGAATATTACATTTCCAATGATTATTTTTTGTTGTTGTATGTTTTTTCTATTGCAAGTATGACAAATCTCATTGACCATTGCTCTGGGAACACCTCTTGTAGTTTACATATGATCTGATTTTTGGGATCATTTGATTAGTTTTTGCATTATAAGTGAAATTATGTATGTATGTTCTTTCCACTATATCCCTCACAGTATTATAAAATTATTTTCCCCTTCTATTAAGTTCCAACACCACTCCAAATGAGCTCAGGACCGATTGATTATCATTTGCATCTTCCATGTTTGCTTTTTCTTATGATGACATTGACTTCTTTGTTGCCAGTCCCTACATAAAAGTCAACATATGTGTATTAGATTATTTGAAACATATTAGTGAATAATCATAACTACATTACTACTCAAATTTAATGAAATAATTCATATTCACTTCTTTTTTGTTCACCTAATTTATCCATCTGCAACCTTTCCATCAATGTTTTACACTCTTCTGGACTTAGATAGGTAATAATCTTAACGAGATTCCTCATTTTTTGGCTCTACATTTTACACATTAACAAATACATATTAGTGAAATTTCCAAATAATTCAAATAAATTAATCTCAATACAAAAATTAATTAGAACCACTTGCATTCTTCGTAATTCTGGATGTGCTTCCACCATGTTGAATGAAATTTTTGTTCATTGAACTCATACCATGAATTTCTATCAATAAAAAACCTAGAACATTAAATACAAAATCTATCAAAATATTATCCAAACAAATTATAGACCATCAAAAATAGAAAACAACTCTGAAAATGGTGTGTTTTATAAATTCAAGAGCATTGGTGCATATACATATATAAACGCACTAGTGTGTTTAGTCACATAAACTCAATGGTGTGTTTGTACAACATAGCAACATTGTTTGCGTACTTCGTCCTTGAATCAATTTTTCGGCCATACAAAGGTGCAATATACAAACAGAATTGCACTGTGTACATCGTTACACCATTATTGGTGTTATTCTGTATAAATGCACATCCATAAAGAAAAAACCAGAAAAAACAATTTGTGTTGTATTTGGATAGCAGTGTGCCATTACGACACGTGCACCTGTGTGTTTAGGAAAACAAAACACACCAAATTTGACGCATTCATTTTTTTCAAAATAAAGTAAAAAATAAAAAAAAGGGGCCAGCACGTTATAGTTTCGATCCAAATAATGAACCCATTTTGCCCAAATATTTATATATATATGCATAAATTAAACAAACCTAAAATCCCTAAAAGGTGAAATCGTAATTTTTCAAAATAGTACAGGGATTTAAACCCTATTCTAAAATTTTGCAGCCACAACAAACGAAAAGAAGCACAGAGAAGAGAAGGGTTGCAACATTGAAGGTACATATGAAGTTTTTTTTTGGTTCTAAATCTACTTGATTTCTAAATAAGATGATAACATCTACAATATTATTTACATGAAATTTTTACTATGCAGGGTTTTGTCTCATTCAACATACCTGACAAATTTCGATCTTTAGAGTAATTCAGTTGCTCCAAAGACCTCTCGCGTAAGTCCCTGTTTGAAAGCTCTCCCATGAAGTTTTCGGCAAAAGAATGAATTAATGTTTAGGTTTTTTCCTTTTAAAGACACTTTTGAATTACTTTTTCAAACTTAAAATTGCCGCCATTTTTCACTTTGGGGATTTAATAGTTTGTGCGATTTTTTTTTTGAATTTTCAACTTTCATCATTTCGATGTGCCCGACTCTATAACACATCAATGCGTCACTACGTAATAGACACCACTATCCTGCAACTTCAAGAATTAAGACAATGCATGTATACTTATTGCATGCACCGATGCAGTTCTATTTAAACAACGCACCAGAATTTAAATAGTTGTAAAAGAAATGCATAAATATCCTCTACAAAATGTAGCGTATATTTTCTACTGTAGGAGCTATTGCGGAGGGTTAAAATTCTTGTTTATCAGTAGGAATAACTATGTATAATGCATGTATAAATATCTGCTACCAAATGTAGAGGATATTTTCTCATGAGGGAGTTTTTGTGGATATTATTTTCATGGTGTGTTTGTAGTTGTTGCACACAGGTGCGTTTATGGAGTTTGAGCGCACTGATGCATGTATATTTAAATAGACGCACCACTAAAAAATTTAATGTTGGGTTTTTGTTTTTCCACCTAAAACTATATATTCATCTCAAGTTTTCTTCTATTATTTAATGACAACAATTATAAAATTTCATAGTATATATATGTTGCTTAAACTCACCTTATTCAAACATAATGGTTTCTAAACTATATTGAAAGTCAGATTGGAATATAGTTCTTGAAAAAAATATAAGATTGTACATACATATTTTGATTGTTTTTTTGGCTCAAATACAGAGATAAAAATGTGTAATATCGAATGGTCAATTCTTCAGATTCCTAATCTTTCCATCATGTTCAAATTTCAATGAGTTCTCCCTTTCCATAGTTAAATTCAATGAAGTGTAGGATCATCAAACCTGCAGAATTCAAATGGAGTATAATATTGTATAAGAGAGAGAATAATTGAGTAACTTAGATCAATAATTCATGGCAGATAAAATGTTGATCATGAGACCAATAATTGGAATAATAATCATAATCCATTAATTAAGCTATAGTTAAGTACTAAAATGGTAATACATATAGGAGACTTCGAATACCTAAGATAGGATTTGAATCTACCAACTCGGCCTCACTCCGGAGCTAACTCAGTGTGGAAAAATCACCACCAGAGATCAATAATGCAACTCCGGAGCACTAAAACAGTTCACAACCAGTTAACTAATGAGGGTAGGTGAGAAAATACACCCTACTTCCCCTGAATCATGGAAACTAGCGCTAGGATGAATGAGAGTGATCTAATTTATGTGAATCATAGCATAACTAGACTTAATTGAATACCTACTAGAGTCAATTGTTGGATACTATCGGTGGCACTCAGAGTGGGTTCCTAAATTATAGGGATTGGATCCTAAGGAACCTAAACTCATGCAAACAAGTGCAGTAAGTGGCAAATGTCCCCTAGGTGTGTCCCCCATGCACTATTGGAGTGATAAGGACCTTCTAAGCTAGGGAATTGGACAAACAGCTATGTTTTCAAAGGGAGGGTTAATAATAATCCCAACACTCCCCCTTAATACTGACTTTGGACAACCTGGGCCCTGAAAACTAAGAACAAAGGTCACCCATACAATCTAAATGCAAAAAATAATAATTTCTTAATAAAATCGAGGAAATGGGGTAAACCTCATGGGAGGAAACCCCCCTCAAAATAAGCACGAAAATCGAGATCAAGCTTTCATATCAAGAGAAAATTTCTTCTTGAATAAAAAACTTGTGAAAATATTTATGCAACATGCATTTATGTTGAGTAGTGAAGCAGTGTGCTGGTCCTTATGCACACTAGTATCCTACGATTATGCATGTGAACCTATCCATGTTCTCCTAATCCAATGATAGACAAGAGAAGGAATGTTGTCTTTGTCTATTCTTTCTGTAGGAAGAGTGACATGATCCAATTTGTTCTTCAGTGAGAAGAATTGTTGATCAAACCTTACCATCATGTAGCATCTCTCTGGGAGCTTGTTGCACCTATTTAAAGGAAGTGAATTTGCTTGACATAGCGCAAGGAACTATTTTTGAAACTAGGATCTTGTTCTCCTCATGTCATATGGCTCTCTAGTCATGTTCCCATCTTCCTCAATAACCTTTTGTTCCCATTTAGGCCTAGAATTGGGAGTAGGGACCAGATTTGGATCTGGATCACTGTGAACTTCATCTTCAATTTCATAAACTGATTCAAATGGGTCCTCTCCTGTCACGTCCCCACCCCTAATATCGACGATGGAGAGGACGCGACCAACGTACTACTGTCGTCAATCAGGAGAAATAGCCCCATGAACATTAAAACATAATAATTAAAATGCATTGATCATAAATGCATACCTAGATGTGTAAACCATGCAATCTACAGCTAAAGCATACACTTCATTCAACACATACATGATGTTCATACTCATTAAAACAAGCAATGTTCATCCTGTTCAAGCATTTGACATGTTCATGATAATCTACGATGGAAATAAATTTACAGATTTAAATACAAGAGAATACTTATCTGGAAAATAAGTTGGCCTGCAACTAGCTACGTTGCTGCAACGTTCCACCCAACCATAGGCTAGTGTGCTCATCAATCTCTCAGCATCACTGCCACCCCTAATTTGGACTGATTTGGACATGATTCCACAAGGCACTAAGGAGATAACAGGCTCACACATAGCCCAAAATCAAATCATCCACAGTCAAGCCAACACACCGTTGGGTTTCACAGATTGCCCAACCAATCCAATAATAAATTGGGTTTTACAAGCTGCTAAGGAAACTAGCCAACAATACATGGGTTCCTTGGACCTTTCCAGCCAAGCCATGCTTGCATCAAACACAGTCATACACAACCATTGGGTATGAACATAATGTTCCAGGGAACCAAAACGAAAAAGGAAACGAGGGTAAAACAACCCCCTGACAGTAATTTCAATTTCCAAGGACGTTTTGGCCCTAACGTGGCCAAAACGGACTCAGCAACACCTAAGAAAATGTGGGTCTCTTCTTCCACTTGCCAGGCCTTACCACAAAACATTTTCCAGCTTGGAAACAATGGCGAAATGCATCCAAATCGTGGGGGAGGGAACCCACCCATCGATCTTTACAAAAATGAATTCCTGATCTTGAGAAATTGAAAGAAACGGCTTCCCATGTGAGGGAAAATTCACAACAAACCAAAAATGATTTTGCAACCATGAACAAACTGGTAAAAATTGGGGAAAAACACCCTGTGACTAAAATCCGGCCTCACAAACATTTCTAGGCATTGTAGAGGCTGATATGACCCCCATCCATGCCCAAATCGTGGGTCTCCTTTGCCCATTCGTTGCATAACTCCACAAAAGAAAATCTGGGTATGCAAAAATAGAGAACCAACAGAAACATGTGGAGGTACTTACTCAGCAAGATCCTACTGCATGAGGAGGACAAAACACCCCTTAGAAACCCCCGAATCATCCATCATTGTTGCACATTCACTCAGCAAAACCCCAAACCAATTTCTGGGCATGCCAAAATGGAGAAACGACATCCAAACGTGAGGGAGATAGCTTCGTCCACCTCCTCCTGCTTGAGAGAGCTTCCATGTGAATGGAATGGGTGAGGAAATGAAAGGCATGGGTGTATAATGGCTTGGGCATGCCTTCCCAAGAATTCACTTGCCCCACAAGTCAAAAACACACTTTCCAAAAATGGGTGACCTCCCAAATTCGAATTTGACCTCCATACCTTCCCCATCCCAAGGAAATAACTTTCTCCACCAACCTAGAGGTGACTAGACACAAAAGACAAAAAGGGGTAGTTGAACACTCTATGGGTTTTACCCTAGACATTTGGATTTTCCCCAATGGCTCAAGGTTGAATAATTCCCCCTCCCTATTCCTTGTGAAATCATGCCCGCATCTCTTTAACATTGCAACGCATAGCTAGTTGTGGTATTTTATTAATTTGGATTTTACATGATGTCTCAAAACACATTGTTCCTGGCTAGCACATAAACCATCGGCATCGATTTTAATCGCCGATAACATCAAACACTAAACCCATGGTGGGGCCTTATCCTTGAGCTCCACACCATGATTTAATACAATATTCACATCATATGCAATTAAGTACCACGGGGTCAAAACTGGGGTGTTACATCTCCTTCAGATTCTGAATCTAAAACACTAATGGAAACATTATCATATGTAAAAGGTAGAATGGTTTTACCTTCCCTTTCAAATGGAAGTTGATATTGCACTGAATTCGAGTATGGAAAAAAGTCTGGGAATTCATATGCCTTAGAGGTATGGTTTTCAACAACTTTCACTATAATATTCCCAGTTGAGATATTTGAGATCTACACAGAGTCGAGACAAAATACTACTCACTTTGGTGGGATAGTATGTGTCATCTGGTATACAGATAACAAATTTGCAGCTAAGGAGGGAACATAGAGTACATCTTTGAACACTCCATGCTTAAACTTAATTGAACCCTTTTCTTCAGCTTGAATTTGAGTGTCTTCACCCATGTGAATACTCGGACCATTAGTAAGTTGTAATGAAATGAATGATTCTTTGGATGCAACCATATGATTGGAGGCTCCTGAATCAATGAGGAAGGCATGTGATTTTGAACAATTGGATTTCATTGCCTGGCATCTCTCATCATGATCTTCAGTCTCGTCTCTAGAGTCAGCGTTATTTGTGCCTTTAGGGAAGGAAATATTTTGTTTCTCAAGGAGTTTTTTCATCTGATCTATGGTCTTCTTCATACAATATTTATTTATATGGTTTCCTTTCTTATAATAGGAGCACTTTCCCTTGTCATACCTTTGATGTTTGTCCTTCATAGAGCCCAAGGCTTCATCTAATGGATCAAACTCATTGTTAGTTTTGAATTCACTATTCTTCTTTTATTTACCTTTCTGCTTCCTTCTTGCTTGCGCATTCCATATCTCACCAGCTAAGAGAGCTTGATTTGGAGATGCTTTGAGAGCTCCCATGTATATTAACTTATATTGTTCTTGTATTAGAGACTCTGTGAAGGAATCAAGGGATGCTATTCACCAATTAGGAGTATTCAGTCTCCCAGAGTGAAAGGTAGATACAAACACTGAGAATTATGGGCCAAGTTTGCTTAGTATGGAGAGCACCAATTGCTAATCCTTCTTCTCAATCCCACATTGCTTGCATTGCATGACCAATGATTTGAATCTTGATAAAAAAAATGTTGTGTAGTTTCAAAGTTACTGGGTTGTAGTGATATCAACTCCTTCTCCAGGATATGGCCCCTCATCTCATCTTGTTTTCGAAACAAGGATTCAAGCGTATTCCATAATTCTTTTGGATTCTTGAGTCCATCAAGATTCAGAACAACAACTCCCTGGAGATGTGGATGCACATGAATATAAAATATTCATCAAGCTTATTCATATGATTCGATTTTTCAATTACTGTTGGAGTTCGGCCTCTCTTACCATGGTGATCTTGTACATACCCTTGTTCCATAAGACAATTTGCATATATTCCCTCCAATCAAGGTAATTGAAGGGTGTAAGGATTATGGCAGTTAGAGTTGTTGAATTCTCCATTTAAAAGCTATATTGATCAACAATTATTTAGAAATTCTTTGAATGTACCTGCAAAAACACTGCAAAACAAATCAACTCGAATCAATTTAGACCAAACACTCTCCACTTCGACATGTGCACATTCTTTTGCTGCATTACACCTCGATAGACTTCTCTGGGAAGAATCCATAGAGAGTAAGGCAATAATTCCAAGATTTATGTGGAACCCAATTGCTTATGGTGCATTAATGGAAGCTTATGAGGTTTGTTGTTGGCTTGGATACCAGCTCTGATACCATGTTAAATTCAATGAAGCATAGGATCATCAAACCTGCAAAATTCAAAAGGAGAATAAATTTGTAGAATAGAGAGAAGAATTGAGTAACTCGGATCAATAATTCATGGCAGATAAAACACTCATGAGACCAATAATTGGAATAATAATAAAAATCCATTAATCAGTATATAATTAAGTAATACAATGGTAATACATATAGGAGAATTAAAATACCTAATATAGGATTCAAATCTACCAACTCAGACTGAATCTGGAGCTAACTCAGTGTGGAAAAATCACCACTAGATCTCACTAATACAACTTTGTATCATTAAAACAGTCCACAAACAGTTAACTAATGAGGGTAGGTGAGAAAATGCGTCCTACTTCCCCTAAATCATGGAAATTGATGCTAGGATGACTGAGAGTGATCTAACTGATGGGAATAAGAGCATAACTAGACTTAACTAAATACCTACTAGAGTCAACTGTTGGAGACTGTTTGTGGCACTTAGAGTGAATTCCTAAATTATAGGGATTAGTCCCTGGGGCACCTAAACTCATGCAAACAGGTGCAATAAGTGGCATATGTCCCCTAGGTGTGTCCCCCATGCACTAGTGGAGTGATGAAGACCAAGTCTAATATAGGAAAATGGACAAATAGACTATGTGGTCAAAGGGAGGATTAATAATAATCCCAACATCCATCCCCAGTAAGTTCATCTTTTATTTATATTTTGACTATCTATTTGAATTTATGTTACTTACCCATGTGAATATGAAATTATATTGATTAATTCTTTATTGTAGGATTTCTATTCAAGTTTGAGTTCCGATGCAAAGACATTCTAGAGGTTCCAAAACACCATAATATCTTATCAGGAGAAAGATACTGCAAGCAGTTCGTAGATGAAAATGGGCAGCCACTTTACCTTACAAATTGTAACATGCCATCTTCAATTCACAATCTGGGTTCATAGACGGTAATTTTTTGTGAGATAGAATTTTTTTATGACACCCCAGTAGTTTGTGGTTGTTCAATATGCTAAGGGTTGAAGAAGAATCCTTAGTGTGTAACACTCACCCATTATACCAATGATAGATTACCCAATGTTGATGGTCTAATACCCTCTACTACAATAAAGAATCCAATAAGCGATATAAAAACGAAACACATGAACTCTTCCCTTTGCTCTTTTTTGAAAAATTTGGAAGGCAAAACAACTATGTTTCATCCTAAATTGGCGAACCCCTCTGCTTATGTTCAGTCAACTGAAAGTTCTAGTGATCCAAAGTATGATATGAATGTCACCCAACCCATCTCTACTAGAAGATCCAAAAAGTTACATAAGTTGGGAGTAAAAATGTCCAAGTACACACAAATGTCTGTCCAATTGCTGGAGGGTAGCATTGATTTATCCCTTCCTATGAATTTGAAAATCAAATATTAAACTTATTACAACCACTCTTTGTATGGAACTTGGTCGTCTTCTCTAATTGTGCCTAATTTTGGGACTGGAATCTTCGTTTGTGGTAATCATTTTATGATCATGGAGTCTAATATTGATGCTGCAAATCTTGGGTTTTTTATCCTTTCCATGTACTTATTCCTCCCAAATAATTGGTAGCACTTATGCCATTTTGTAGTCCTATATATTTCCAGTTTGATTACTTGAATATTGTTAAATACAAGCATAGAATTTCCATGTATAGTATGTGCATGGATGGTTATGTTTATGGGAAATTTAACAGGAAGAATCTATTATATATATATATATAATGTCATCCACACACTCATGGGAATATTGCAGGGTTCATAAATAGTTCTATGCGCTTTTTATTTTCTGCAAATTGCTAATTTGAAAAACACTTCAATGACCATGATTTCTTTATGAAAAGTAAAGCATCAAGATTTGTTGTTGTACATGCAATACGTAGTATGTTTCCTGGTGACAAATTGTTAATAAACTACAACTTTCTGTAAAATTAGCAAAGTTGCATGATCATCAAGCTGGGTTGAACCTCACATTGAAAGAAGAATGAACAAGGAAGAATTCCAGTGCAAGAATTGCCAAAAAATCATGATGAAATTATTCATACAAGAGGCAAGAATATGACAGCATAACAATAACAAAATAATCATTAACCTGCATTTAATAGATCCATGATACCATGAAGGGAATGTGAATCCTCTAGGAGTGATTTGAATCCCTAACTCCAGACATACTCCAGACATGCCTAACCTTGGAATAATCACCACTTAAGACTCATTAGTGCAATTCCGTAAAACAAAACACCTCGCAATCATTTAACTGACCAAGGTAGGTGAGCAAAGGTGTGCATCTCCTTAAATAATCCAAAGTGGCACTAGACTAACTAAAGGTGAACTAAATGTGGTCAATCGAAGCATAACTCAACACAGACTAGGGTGAACTAATGGTGCAACTCCCATGGCTCAGTGTGGGATCTTAATATCAAGGGATCAGCCTTTGGAGCTCCTAAACTCATACATGAGGGTGAATCAAGTGGTAGGTGGACCCCAAATAACTTCTCCATAACACTAATGAAGTGGAAAAATATTCCTAAGCTATGAAATTGATATTTGTACTATGGTGCACAAAGGAGGATTACAATAATCCTACCCCCCCCCCCCCTTAATCCAAAATTAGACAACCTGGTCCCTGGAAACTGAGACTAAATTTCACCCATACAATCTAATGCAAAAAATTAACTACTCAATAAACCAACGAAAAGGGGGAAAACCTCATGGGAAACCTCCCCCTGAAAATGAATAGTGAACCGAGAACAAAAATGAGTCAAACCTTCACACCAAGAAGAGGCCTGATATAAACAAATCTATTTTTAGTGAAAGGTTTTGTGAATATTCTCGCAACATGCTTCTCCATAGGGAAGCAATGCAGAATGATAGTATTACTATGCACTAGTTCTTGGATGTTGTGCATATGGACTTCTATGTGTTTGGTCTGCTACTTCTGTACTAGATCACTAGAAATTTTAATTGCACTTTGATTATCCCGGAAAATGTCTACTATAGGAGAAGTATGAATGCCAAACTATGTCAAAATACCATGTATCCAAACTTCCTGAATAATTGTATTCACAGTCCCTTGATACTCTACTTTAGCCGAAGGGAGAGCAAGAGTTGCTTGCTTCTTACTTGACTAGCAGTTTGGTCCCGCTCCCAGCATGAACACAAACCCTAAAGTATATTTTTTGTCAGTACTATCTCCAACCTAGTCTGAGTCGGTAAATCTAAACTGATCTAGTTGAGCACCAATTGAATAGTGAATCCCAAACTCTCTCGTATCCTGCACATAGTGCAATATGTGCTTTGCTTCCTTCCAATGCAGCTCATGTGTCTCTTGTATGAACCTAGAAACAACACTCACAACATATGACAAGTCTGGTCTCAAATGAGTTAGGTACAATAAGCTACCAATCAGTTGTTTGTAGAGAGTACTATAAACCAAGGGTGTAGAACCGCCTTCTTCCAATCTGATTCCAGATAAGAAGGGGAAGGATGTTGCTTTGCAATCAAACATATGGAATCTCTTGAGAAAATATCCTATGTATCTGGACTAAGTACCACTACCAAATGAGAAGGACTTGTTATGGTATATGCACTCTAGAAATTTTGACATTATTTACTAGGAAGCCACTTCAAGATGTTTACGGACCATTCTACTTTGAATTACTTGGTCAATAAGCCAGTGTTGGGGACGAGAGATCTGTCGATGGATTTTTCTCTTCTAATAATTTGATTTCGAAATTATTGTAAATCCAGGAAGAGTGAATTCAAGGTTAGATAATGAGGAAGAGTCCACTTGTTTAGATGATAATATTCACGATGCACAATTTTTGCAGTAAAAATGGTTGATGACCATTACGAAGACATTGTACATTTCTTGACTATAGGGTATGTGCTAGAAGGATTCAACACAACACAAAAGAAACAGTTGGTTTTGAAAGTTGTAGACTTCCAAATGATAGTTGAACATTTATATAAGATGGAACGAGATGAGATGCTCTATCGCTGTGTGTTGGAACATGAGCGACTAATGGCGTTGAATGAAGCCCATGTTGGAATCGTAAGGGGCCACTATGCGGGAAATGTGACAATGCACAATATTTTACAGGAAGGATTATGGTGTCCTACCCTTCATGCAGATGCTATGGATTATTGTCGCAAATGTGATATTTTTCAACGTATTGGGAAACCATCACGAAGAGATGAAATGTCATTGGTACCACATGTAACTTTGCAGGCATTTGATAAATAAACTATCATTTTTTTATGTCCCAATAATCCACCAGGAAAACAGACAAGTGCACAATATAATTACACCGACATATTATTTAACCAAGTAGGCCGAAGCAACACCAACTAGAGATTGTACTTTCGCGACTACTGCAAGTTTTTTGTTCGACCATGTCATGACCAGGTTTGGAAGCCCAAAATTTGTAATGTGACTAGGGTACACATTTTGTTAATCAGCTGATTGAAAAATTAGCTGAGGAGTTTCAAATTCAGCACAAGAAGACAACACCATATCATCCACAGGAAACTTGCATTGTCAAAGCATTTAACAAAATCTTAGAAAATGCAATGACTAATATCTGCAATGTTAATCATGATGACTGGGATCACAAATACCAACATTATTATGGGCTTATCACATGACATGCAAGAATATGAAAATGAATACTCTGTTCATATTGGTTTATAGATAGGAGGTTGTTATGCCAATAGAATACATTGTACCCAGCCTCAGAATAGCTGCAATTACTGAGATGACAGATGTCGGTGTAATTAAAGAAATATTATCTCAACTGGTACAGCTGGAGGAAGACCGCTTCATTTTAGTCTATCATCAACGTGTCGAGAAAGAATGACAGAAGGCTTGGCATGACCGCCACATTAAGTTCAAGAAATTCCATCCAGCTGATTTTGTTCTTCTCTACGACAGTAAGTTTTTGAAACATCTTGGTAAGATCCGTACGCCTTAGTTGGGACCATATGTTTCCATTCATATTATTAATGGAGGTGTTGTTTAGTTACAAAATTTAGATGGTATACCCTTTGATGGGTTGGTAAATGGGATTCAGTTGAAACCTTATCGGGATAGTCATACTTTTCTCAATTGAATAGGTATTGATTGACCCCCCCCCCAAAAAAAAATTGAAGTCGTGTATGTAAGTTTGAAATTCTATCGCAAGATAAAGGTTTGTAGCAGGCTACACGTCTCTCACAAGTTAAAATTTTGTCGCAAGCTTCAATTGGGTTGCAATTAAAGTTGGGTAGCGGGAGATTCTGGCGACGTGCTTTGTATGGTAACACCTTAATGATACCACGGTTTAGAAGTTCTTGAAATAATTGGTCGCATTTCCATTCAAATCTTTCCATGCATATGATTTTGTAGATAAATGCATAACAACTATATGGAGTATTCTTTTGAGCATCTGATATGATGGTGTTCTTTTTATCTTATAATTTGATGTAGATTTATGATATTTCTGCATGCTTTGATATCGTTTTATTATTTGTAGCGGCAACTACTAATGATGGGCTTACTTCCTTGTCTGATGAGCTTGTCTTTAGTTGTTCTCAAGGAACCTTTTGATGTTGAGATTCTAGAATATCTTGAGTTATGGCCACTGGAAGAGTGTTCATTTCTTTGTTTTTCACAACATCTTTTGGGTTTTCTTCTTCTACGTTATCCTGATTAAGGTCATCCTAGACTCTTTTATTTTCATCATTGCATTCTTCCATGACTTTAATTTTTTTGTAATTATTGTTAATAATGAATTCATTTTTACCTATATTTTTTGTTTTATTATTACAATATAAGGTAGCATCATTTTCTTTACAAATGATATTGACATTGTGATTTTCAATAGAAATTTTGATCTTTCATATCCTTGTATTCTACCTCTTTTGTTTCATCATCTGTGTTATCGTCTTCCTTAACAAGTCCTTGTTCTGGACTTCCACTAGACAATTTTATTGATTTTTCAGTTGGCGTATTAATGTGCCTTATTTCCCTACCCTATAAGAAGCCACAACGAAATTCTAGTAGATGTACATATTTTTTACTAAGTATCTTATTTTGAGGTTTGTAGTTCGGGTGTCTTTTGTTATCCCTCTCGGAGTCTAGTGGCGTGGATATTTTTTGAGGAGGGATATAAGGAGGCAGTCGTCGTGGCCTCCCTTGTTCCTCTTTACTTAGGAACATGGGAGTCACAGTCGCTTCTTTTGTTGGGAAATCCAATGCAGTTTCCATATTTCCCTCACTTGATAATTTGGAGACCGTAACCACTTCTACTATCATACGTGCCATATGAGTTTCAGGATTTCTCATGTTTGAGAAGTGAGATGTCGTAGTCACTTCTTCTTCATAGGATTCTTCATCATTTTCTCTCAACATTGGCTTGGTTTGAGCAATAAATTCTTCAATGTCTGATCTTTCTATGAGTTCAACCTTGATTCTATCTTCGCCAATCGTTTCTTCTTGGTTGGTTTCTTAACTATTTTCATTTTCGCTTTCCTTTTCACATTTTTGTTTCAAATGGTATTTTATCATTTCTTTCAGAATTTTAATGTCTTCTTCATATTTTCCCACTTTTTGTTTACTTTCTCAATTCCTTCAAAAAATGTATCCTGTGATGATGACATTTCTACATTCGAAGTCTTGAGAATTTGAAAAAAATAATGAATAATAATAATAATTAATTAATTAATTAATTAATATTACTATTATTATTGTTTTTATAAACTATATATATTGTTTAATATATAGTTTTTTGTTTGTAAATTTTATATATATTATAACTATTATTATTATTTAACAATAATAATATTATTATATTATTTTTTTAAATGGTGGATTTTAGGGTTTTAAACCTTAGTGGTTGGCATAGAGGGGAGAATGGTTGTGAGGATGCGTAGATGCAGGTGCGTGAGGAAGGTGTGGACTTCAAGGTAGAAGCGTGATTGTGGAAGTGACAAGTTAAGAGGGGAAAATGCAAGTGTGAGCGGATTGGAGTGAGTAGGAAGAGATGGGGTGAGTAGGGCAATAGAGGAATGAAGGCTTTTGAATCCCAGAGCCGAATCTGAGCTAAGCGTCGAGTGTGAGTGAGAGCCTGAAGCTATTATACCACTTGTAAGGTAATACCTTACATATTTATCTAGATAAATAAATATGTTTTTATAATTGAATTGATGATTTGCATACATAGTATCTCCGCATATATATAGTACATAATAGTGAAGAGTTACGTCTCTTCTCATGTCGTTTTTGCATTTAGCATATACAATATTTCTTAATTTAATTTCTTAATCTAATTTAATATTTTATTTACATTTTATTCTATTATGTATGTTACATGCTTTATGTCAAATCTGTAATCAATGCATAATAATTGCCTTCTTTTATGGTAAACGAAGTGATTTCTTGAACGACGATTTATCATAATGACCAAAAAGATCTCAGCATGTGAAAGGATTAGACACCACATTTTTCAATTTATTGTAGATCCACGTGATTAGATGACTTACTGCATATGTAAACCTATTTCATTCTCAGTGGAAATTTGTTGCCTCATTGTATTGAGGTGTGAAGTTTCTTGAAGCAGAATAACTATCTGCAATTCTTTGAATCCAAAGTTTTCTATTATGGAGATTCATGTGTTGAGTTCAAGAACCAATTGAGGTTTAGGTGTGAAGGCTCCCCCTATCATTCCCATTGTAGAGGAGGCCTGTAAGTTTGTTTCGCAACCCATCCCTATCAATCCACCAAGGAAGAAATGGAAGACTGGACATGTCATTCTTTCTAAGTAGAGATTCAAAGAAACACGTGACACTGAAGCTTCAAGGTCTTGTTCAACAACAATATTGCATGGTTATATTCCATTGTAGAAGGATGATGCTCCCAATGTGGTCATTCGCAAGAATTCCAAGTATCCTCTATTTAAGCTAGTCATTCCAAAAGGTGTGATGTTACGGTGGATATTATACCGAACTTGAAGAAACTAACATTCACAAACCATGATTTCAAGAAAATAAATGAACTCTAGATGTCATGGTATATGACTTTAGTACAACTAGTCGAAGGCAAGCCTATTCAGTTGGTCCCTCTGGAGTGGGCTCATGGGTTGGAGAAGTCAAGCATCCTAATATCGTTTGATGAATATGCGCCACTTTGGTCATAGTGTTGAGGTCAATGCATGCGTGAAGCAGTTGTTGGTATGTTTCCATGGGGGATCCTTATGGTTGGATAACTATATTTCTGTCGATGTCGACTTGATTTCTACCATCACTGGGATGCCTAAAGCAGGGGACCCCCGGGATGAAGAAAACCCACCCATTTCACCTCACGACAACAATGAAGAATCAAGTACAACACCTAAGGATCCAGAATTGGGGGGGAAAAGGAAAGCTTTTGAAGAGAGCAAGAAGAGTCCTGAAAAGAAAAAGGTTTTCAAAGACCCCCCTGGTGGACTTACTGATGATGACTATAACTTATTGGTCGATAAAATGGCAGAGGTTGCGGATGAAACATGTTATAGAATTGATACTTGGCACAAACGGTTGATTGGGGGCATTACCGACTTACTTCAAACTCTCTGTGTCGTGGCAAAGGAAGTAAGGATAGCGGTTAGTGAGGGCCTGTTGTAGTCGTAGTCATAAGAAGTCATCCCTTCTAAGGACCATCCATCTGAAATACCGCTAACTCAAATGCATCATAAGTTTCAAGTATTTCCTAAAGCACTGGACTTGGGAACACCCAAATACAATAACATGATTCATGACATTAGTTATGTCAGGGTCGAACTCTCTGTGGTGCTCATGTTCCTACTACATAGCATTCAACAAGTTGTAGTTGGCGAGATTAAGAAAAGGTAACATATGGTGTATGAATAGTTGAAGCACTTTAAGATCATTGTATCCTCTCTCTATACGAAGTTGGAAGAAACAGAGTAGTAGACACAACGATGGCAGCAGGATAGGTAGAGACTCGAACAAGACTTCACATTCGCTTTCCATGAAATTCAAGAGGTTGGAGTTACACCCGACATGCTCCCTGAAGCTTGGGTCATTAGGCTAGGGGAAGTGGCTACCGAATTCCGCTAGATAATTACAAAACTATAGGATAAGTTGCTTCCTAGTACAACCCCTAAAGTACTGGAAGAGCGACGAAAGGTAGTTGGCGAAAACGTGCAACAAGTTCAGGAGGATAAGGCACTTTGTGTTAATGAATATGTGCAGGTTTCCCATGCCTGGGAAGCCTTGATGGATGATGTTGAACTCCAGATCATAACAGAGAAACTTCATGCAACAAAATCCAATCTGGTCGAGTTAAGGAATTCATTGAAAACATTGCCTCTAGCCAAGAAGATGAGTAAGGGAACTCAGTTCAAATTCTTATAGCAGCAGGTTGCTAAGCTCCGAACATAGCAACAGCGAAGAAATGATCATGTTGTAGAGCTTCAGGATGAAGCAAAGCAAGTCATAGGGACCATGGGACCATTCATCTAGTGCATGTATAGGTGCAACATGCTGTGGAGGTGACAAAAGTGGAAAGTTCTGAACATATCAGTTTTGCAAAGGTAAAGGAATATGTTCAACGACAGGAAGAGGACGTAATGAAAATATTCCAATATTTTCAAAATATGTTGACGTGACAAAGGTGTATGGCTGAAGTGGCTCGGGATGAGCCACATGTGACTGTTTGGGTCCTGTTGGCCCTAGGGAAGTGAGTAATTTATGGTCTGAAAGTTCTGAGGAATCCGGTCACAGTGTGAAAAGGGATGCGACGAAGCGAAGATGGAATGGGTGAGATCCAGAATTTTGGGCAATTTTTAAGGAAACATTAAACATATGTGGTGAGTTAGTTAAAAAATTTGTCTGCTTATGGGTAGTGCGAACGGGATGTAAAATCGGTCGTTAGAGCCTATAAAAATGAAAAAGGGTTTGGATTTAAAGGTTGGTTATGTTTTTGGTTTTGGAGGCAAACAATCGAGAGTGATATCTGAAGAAGTTTGTTGTAAGTCATAGTGCAAAGAGTGAATAAGCATTGTGAAGGGCATGTAATGCCGATCCACAAGTTTTGTGCATGGATCTAATGTAAAGGTGATTTGGGGAGATGTATGTAGGTTGTGTGCGCAAACCAAAGCGTTCAAACATGACTTGTGCCAGATGAAGAGTGCTTTTGTGGTTTTTTCCCTTATGGGTTTCCACGTTAAAATCTTTGTGTCAAATGATGTATATTTATTTTATGTATGAATCATTTTGATTTTGTTGCGACAAATAATGTTTATGATGAAATAGAAAAATAGTGCTGAAAATATGGTAGATTTGATTTAGATTTGTTATGTTTCTATATGTTGTTGTTATTTGCCGATGATTGTTCATCTATCTGCATCCTTGGGTAGTCTATCGATTTCTTCCATGGAGAAATCCCCTTATTTCATACAGAATCCTGGTTCTTGCAGTCCCTGTAGGTATATGGGTGAGATTTCACTTGCATCACAGGTGTTGTCGATGGGGTTATGCTCTGTTGGGTCGATGCCTTGGATTTTGTTGGTCGGGATGGAAGATTGAACTTGGGTTAGCCGAAGCGGGCCAACAATATGGAAGGAAGCTCCAGAGTCTATCAACCACTCAATCTAGCTTGTATGGGTTGCCAACAATGCAATCAAGGAATCTCCACCATCATCCTAAGAAGAGTTTTCAGACTCGTATTCATAAACATGATCTTCCTTCTTATTCTTTTTTCTCTCTCTCTACCTTGCAATCTATTCTAAATTCCCAACCTTGCAGCAGTTCCATCATTTTTCCTTGGACTGTTCAAGAAACTTATGGCTTCCTCAAGATCTGAAACTACCCCTTTTTTCATTTTTACCTTTTTCCTTTAATGTTTCATGAACAACCAAGGCGTCCTTAATGGATTCATAAGTTTTTCACCTCACTTCCTTTGACAGTAAAACAACCATGACCTTATCAACTATTAATGTCCTTAATGCTTCTAATGGCCATTATTAGGTTGTCTCATGAATCTGACAAACACAAAATGATCATACAATGATCCTCCCCATCCATCTTCAATCTAATTGATATCAATTGGGTCATAGTAATATTAAAGGAATTCAGATGCTTGGTAACAAAATCACCATCACCTATTTTCAAGGAAAAAAAGGAAAAGTTTATTAACCAGGGATATAGTTTGGTACAAATTCCCCAACTTCTTTTAGAAAGATGTTGTAGTTTTCTCTTATAAAACATTTAATAACATCAAATCAGCCAAGCAAAGCCTAGTGAGGCTTCTCGCCTTTCGCTCTAACACTTCTCGTTCTTTATCTTTCATATTAGTGGGCTTAGTTCCAAATACCACAACCCATAGATCTTGATCTACTAGAAAATCCTCCATCTTGAGTTTCCACGGTTCAAAGTTCATGCCTACATTAAACTTCACCAGTTTCTACTCTAATTGTGCTTTCCATTTCCCTACAACAAGATTTTCATGTGTGTGCAAAATCCCACTCAAACAAAGATTAGATCAAAATCCTTATCCCTAACACCTTGAATCTTAGGTGATTAGGCTCTTATACCAAATGAAAGAAAGTGCAGAACGCAATTCTTGAAGTAATAAAAAAGAGAAGAATGTGGATAAATCCAAATAAGCACAATTGAAATAATGACCAACAAAAAAACATAAAACCATTAGACAAAATTTCGAGAGGAAACCCTTTTGGGAGAAAAACACCTCACTCCAAAGCACACACAAGGTATTAATCAATAACTAAAAAAATGTTACAATATATTAGAGAGTCGCGCTAGTATCATGACTTCACAGAATTTTTGGCATTGTAAGCAATTCAAAGAAATTTTGGCAACATAATAACAAGTTAAAATCTCTAGCTCCAATTATAATACAATAAATAGGCATAACAAAACATATAAGCCAATTATTATTACTTAGCATTCATTTCATGCTATTTACTCTCTACAACAACTCAAGAATTACTTAATAAGTAATTAAGACACACCTATCACAACAATTACAACTTCTTTGAAATAAACAACATCAAAATTTTAAATGTAAGTGAAAATTTTAGGAACTCTTGGCTCCATAAATAGTACACAGCCACAATATATATATAAATATGATTTATTACTTACTTCGTTAGTTAATTCTATTTTAACTAATGAGGTTTAGCTTAATTGGTTTGTGTGGGTTTAGTGGCTACCAATTCTTAAGTTCAAATCTCATGGAAAAGGTTGAAATTTGCACAAAGCTAAGTTGCCTAGTGATTACTAGGAACTTTTATCTCTATTGGCACGAGCTTTGTTGGCTAATGACTACTATGAACTTTTATCTCTATTGGCAGGAGTAGTGCACTACCATCCACATTAATTTCATTTGCCTTCAACAGCCTTCAGACTTATGAGCTCTGGATCAATAGAAGCACATTGACCTTCAACAAAGTTTATGGGCTCTGGCTCAATGGAGGCACGTTGGCCTTCAACAACCTCCAGTATTAATTGCTCTGGCTCCATACAAGCAAAGGCCACTAAAGAGACTTAAACCTTGATGGGACGTAGCAACCCCAGCCAAACCCAATAAGCAAATGCTGGACAGCTACATTTTGAATTGCTTGCTAGTCACACTGTTTGACAGCTGCATTTTGAATTTCCTCTCAACCCCAACGCAACTTGTGTCATGGCATTTTTAATTCAAAACAAATATTATAAAATGAGAACTTGATGTGGCAATCAACATTAAGGAAACTAAGACAAGGAGCGCAAGCTCTGGTTCGTCTTGTCCATTGATTCAAAGATAGGCTTCCGTTTGGTTTTATACATCCAAAGATCCAAACAGTTGTGCAATGGAAACCTTCATGCAGGCACGGCACGGCACAGATCCAGTTTTAGAAGAAATCTGGAACAGAAGAAATAGCAGTGCATGTTTAGAAGGAAAATAAGTTTTGATCAATATATGAAATTTATTGAATACAAATAAAACATAGACACAAACATACAAAAACGCTCCTGCTCCAGGTTACACAAAAGACCAAAACTCCCATCTTTGCCCGTGCACAGATGAGTATTTTCCTCCCAGCATTGAGGACTCTACAACATGTGCGGATCTGCAAGGAATTAAGAAATACACAACTGCAATAAAAGCATGATAAAATAGCATGTGTCTACAATGCCTATGGATGCATAACAATGTAGCGTTAGTTCATAAGGAATATATGGATATATCATTATAAATAGCCATTGGTTTATATACAAAATGACTTGAATCTCACACCAACTTACCATTCTAAGGTGGCAAAGTCCAATGTATATCTTATTTTATTAACGTCAATTGTATAAATAATACTAACTTAATAACTCAATAACATGATAAAATAGCATGTGTCTACAATGCCTATGCATAACAATGTAACGTTAGTTCATAAGGAATATATGGATATATCATTATAAATAGCCATTGACTTATATACAAAATGACTTGAATCTCACACCAACTTACCATTCTAAGGTGGCAAAGTCCAATGTATATCCTATTTTATTAACGTCAATTGTATAAATAATACTAACTTAATAACTCAATGACATGATGAATGTGTACACTGGTCTTTAATATAAATGCAACGTCCTGTAAGTGTAAGTAAAAATTAACTAGGCAATATTCACATCAACATTGTTGATGCTTGGCTTTATAATATTCTCCAAATGGATTCAAACATAGTTCACTGTAGCCTCCAAACATCAGCATACACGTCCTAAAAGCTTTTCAAAATCACAATCATTAAAATCATATGTTTATATTTCCAATGCTCTTCCTTTTAACGGAAAAATGATGAAAATAAATAATTCATAATGATATATAAATAAATTCAAAATTTAATTGAAATGTATACCAAAGCTACAAATAGTTTTTTTATATTTTGACATACATCAATAATTTAGTAATAGTATCTGCTTCACTTTTATCCACCGATTAAAGAAAATACATATTTTTATCGTTTACAACACTATTTAAAAATGTCTTAACGTTACGATCAGGACAAAGACACCTTTACCACAATGTTGATAAAGGGCACCTAATTTTACCAACTGAGGACCAGACAAACCATAATATTTATTAAGTTCTTTACTATCAGGACTAAACACCCTACTCTGAACCTGTGGATAATGCCATGGATAACATGCCTGCAGTCATCCAAATCCTGCAAAACAGAAATTCACATCATGAATGCAGTTAATAAGCTGGGAAGTTTGTAAACATATTGTCAATTTAATGGGAAAATATGGACTGTTAACAGTGCAGACACAACCATATGAAAACCAAGTTTTATTAACATTAAAAATTAAGCTTATGTCTTGATTTCTTACCAGTAGACCTGCATCCTGTGTAGGTAAGTATTTCAACCTGCATCCAGCCAATCCAAGCTGAAATGTGCTTCTACAACTTCGACTTTAAGCTTCATGATGGCGGAGCTCTTGACAAGACTCCATTGCTGCCCAATCTTCTCATCGCAGATAACATGCTTTAGAGATCTCAAACCTCCAACTGATTTAGGCAGCTTCCTAAACCGAGAACACTCTCTCATGTCAAGCTCCTCAAGTTTATTTAATTGTCCTATTTCCTCAGGAAGCTCTCTTAAGCACTCACATAGCGAAATGTCCAGATATTCCAGCTTCCCAAGTTTTCCAATAGATGCTGGAAGCTCTTTCAGACCTAGACATGCAGATACCCTTAACATTCTTAAAAAGCTGAGCTTTCCCAAGTTATCAGGTAACTTTTGAAGAAGGTGACAGTTAGTGATAGACAACTTTTGAACAGACGACATGTCACAAATACTAGCGGGCAGTTCCTCCAAATCACAGCAATGGTCCAAGTTAAAATCTAGCATTATGGGAAACTTTAGGCTTGACTGGGTGCTGTTGAACCTTGACATAATTCCAAGCCCTTCACATAAACTCAAGGATAGCTTCTGCAATTTCTGTAAGACTTTACTGTGCTCTTGAAGTGGGGGCACAATCAACCTTTCCAAGTGAATAGTCTTGAGCTTAGTGAGTGAAGATAAGGCTGGTAGACCGTTCACCGTGGCTCTCCTGGACCCATAATTGTATAGTATGAGGACTTTCAGTTTTTTCATAGAACTTACAAACGATGGAAGAAAGTATTGGCTTGCAGAAAAGAGTAAAACCAAAGCCTCTGCCTCACTAAAACTCATTTCACGCCACTGATTCTCTTCCATGGCACCTACATAGGTAAACAACAAATGCAAAGTTCAATTAGAACATTATAGGTTATTGAGCACGCTATGAAATCATTACATATCTTTTCTAAGATCTTAGATATCAATGGCCAACACCTAGAAATTGGCCTTCTGATCAGTTATGCAGAGTTCATGCAGATCACATAGTGATAAACTGTAGGATAAGATTCACCTATGACATGCACAGAAAATCTTGATAAAGAATTTATTATTATAATTGAATGAAGATGGTGAATACAGGCAATGTTCGACAAAAATAAACAGTTTTCTCTGGAGTTGATCGCTTAGTACTCCTCAGTAGCAAAACTTGAGGGCGTTTTGTCTATAAAAGAAAGTAAAGAAAAGTATCCTGGTACGTTATTAACAAGTTCATATGAAACTTTAGGATGGACAGTGCAGTTCCAATGGAAATGGTTCCAAAACAACCATTTTGGTGATAAAGAGCCCCATGAGATTTCCTTAGTAAGGCTCTCTGGTTTCTAGGCCTGCTCCATGACCTACACCCTGTTTGTTTAAATTTATTGGTTAGAATGAACACAAGGACAAGAGATGAAACAGACATTCCAAAATAATCATTTGGTGACAAAGAGCCCATAAGATTTTCTTGACAAGGGTCTCTGGTTTTTAGGCCTGGTCCATGACCTATATCCTGTTGATTAAACTTACTGGTTAGCATGAAACACTAGGAACAGAGAAAAGAAACAGCAATTCCTAATTCAATACATTTGTTCCCATGTTTTGAAGAAAATAAGCGTGTACACTTTAAGAAAGCTTCTAAAATTACCAACCAGTGTGAAGGGAAACTATTTGAGCATCAAATGCTTGATTCTTGAGCAGCTCCCATTTTTCTGGCAAACTGTCCTGCTTTCTAGGCATAAGCAGCCTCTTCCTACAAACTATACTGTCTCGGGATGCCAAATACAGGGCCAAGTCTCGCATTACATCATGCTGAGAAAAATACAGCTCAGAAGCACTTCCATAATTGATTGCTTGACTCCTACTAGGTCTGATTACCCAAAACAACACAATGTATAAGACACAGGGAGCCAAGATCGAAGAACTTGAAGCACAATAAACAGATGATTACCCAAAACAACACAATGCATAAGACACAGGGAGCCAAGATCGAAGAACTTGAAGCACAATAAACAGAGGAGAAGGCACCTGAGATTGCTTGTTAAATTCAACAGATTTCTACTAGCAAGTTCTAACAAAATGACAAAAGCATCGTGCCATTCTATCTTTCGCACATAAACCCAAATGTCCAATAGTGCATCAACAGATATTTTCCTGTCCTCCGGAAATGACCCCAGGTCTAAGAAGCACTCTCGTGCTTTCTCATTCAGGACATCAATGCTGGTCTCCAAGCATCTATGGAGCCCTTCTTTGTGATAAACCGATATTGGTACCCCATTTAAAAGCTTGTTCTTGGCACTTTTCCACGCAGGTTGAGGCTCATTATGCAGAGAGCTTCCGATCACCTTCAGAGCAAGTGGTAGGCCTTTACATTCCTCTTGCACCTGTGATTCATACATCAATAATCATAAAGTAGAAAGTGCACCTATGATCCATACATCAATAATCATAAAGTAGAAATCTAATGTGTGGAAAACCAATCAAACATATATGTTGTTGTTGTTGAAAGCATGAATCACTGGTCAAATATGCTTAAGTTCATTTACAGGTTTTGTTTAATGGCTCATGAAGATGAACTATGGCTTTTTGTGGGAACAATGATCCTCTTAAAGGACTATTAAGTATATATCTAACATCTATTTTACTTAAACATCAATTCCATTGGTTAACCATAGAGAGAGTATTAATGTGGAATGATGTCCTAACACTGGTGATAGCTTGTAACTAGGGAGATTTACAGTGATTGCAATCATTAAACCCAACCAAACTCACACGAAACTTAATACAGTGATATATTGCATATAAATAGCATTCCAGTAGTGTAAAGCATGTACCTGCTTGACTAGACGTTCATCTGCAGTATTTGGAATTGATCTCTCTCCAAAAGCCCAAAAACAGAAAAGAGACAGAGCATCAGCATCATCCAGCAATGGTAATTCATAAAGCCAAGTAACTGTTGTTCTGGGGATGGTAGAGCAATCTCGAGTTGTTACAATGGACTTATATCCCTCTCCTTTAAATAACAAATTTTCCAAATTTGCCATAGACCAGACATCATCCAACACCACCAGAGTTGGCTTGGCTCGCTTCTGTAGTTGTTGCTGCAGCTGCCTATGTGCATCCTCGACATTCTGAAATTCAGGTTTCTTCCTCTGAATAATCTTCTCCCACATGCTCTCTAGTATTCCCTTAAGGTTGGGGGATTGTGAGACTGTGAGAAAAATTATATTGTTTTGGAATACACCTGGCAAACATAAAGAGACAAGTTCTTAAATATAAATTCCATAATCTGTTCAAGAACAAGTCCTTATGTAGTTTTATTATCAGCCAAAAGCACTCAAGAGCTTAACAGTCAGAAAAGCTACAACATAATTTCTGTATGTCCAGATATCCATGCTATTCACAAGCTATAGAGATGGCACCCAAGCTGGCTGCCATTAGAATCCAGTTTTCTTAATCTTAAACTTGTTACCACCAAAAGCTTATGCTGCCAGACACCATTTACAGCATTAAAATGTGCCCAAGCTACAACACAATTTGTAGCTTAAACAATGTAAAACGAAAAGAAACATCAACAACAGTTGGGCTATTTTTGTAAAATTAAAAAGCTAAGAATCTATTGTCTTGATTTTTTCCAAGAGAAATCCAGTGGATGCTTCTCCATATTTGTGGATGGTAACCCTAATAAACCTGTCTGTGTAGCTTAATGTGTCTCGCGAGGGGAATTTAAATAGGGCACCTGTTGACATGCAACTGGCTAAATACCCAACAATATTGATGACAACCAGTTAAGCTAACCCCTTGGCCTAAGAATCCATTGTTTTGATATCATACATGGCTCTATATTAGTTTGAGGGTTACCAATTCAGCAAATAAATCATACATGTATGAAACCCAAGGGGTTACGAGGAAATGACAACGAATCTTCTCCCACATGCTCTCTAGTATTCCCTTAAGGTTGGGGGATTGTGAGACTGTGAGAAAAATTATATTGTTTTGGAATACACCTGGCATACATAAAGAGACAAGTTCTTAAATACAAATTCCATAATCTGTTCAAGAACAAGTCCTTATGTAGTTTTATTATCAGCCAAAAGCACTCAAGAGCTTAACAGTCAGAAAAGCTACAACATAATTTCTGTATGTCCAGATATCCATGCTATTCACAAGCTATAGAGATGGCACCCAAGCTGGCTGCCATTAGAATCCAGTTTTCTTAATCTTAAACTTGTTACCACCAAAAGCTTATGCTGCCAGACACCATTTACAGCACTAAAATGTGCCCAAGCTACAACACAATTTGTAGCTTAAACAATGTAAAACGAAAAGAAACATCAACAACAGTTGGGCTATTTTTGTAAAATTAAAAAGCTAAGAATCCGTTGTCTTGATTTTTTCCAAGAGAAATCCAGTGGATGCTTCTCCATATTTGTGGATGGTAACCCTAATAAACCTGTCTGTGTAGCTTAATGTGTCTCGCGAGGGGGATTTAAATAGGGCACCTGTTGACATGCAACTAGCCAAATACCCAACAATATTGATGACAACCAGTTAAGCTAACCCCTTGGCCTAAGAATCCATTGTCTTGATTTTTTTCCAAGAGAAATCCAGTGGATGCTTCTCCATATTTGTGGATGGTATCCCTAATAAACCTGTCTGTGTAGCTTAGTGTGTCTCGCGAGGGGGATTTAAATAGGGCACCTGTTGACATGCAACTAGCCAAATACCCAACAATATTGATGACAACCAGTTAAGCTAACCCCTTGGCCTAAGAATCCATTGTTTTGATATCATACATGGCTCTATATTAGTTTGAGGGTTACCAATTCAGCAAATAAATCATACATGTATGAAACCCAAGGGGTTCCGAGGAAATGACAACGATGCTTCCATGAATGTTTGAGAAGCCTTTCCTGGAACATAAGAGTCAAGGGAAGGCTTCACAAACATTCATAGAAGCATCGTTGTCATTTCCTTGTAGCCCCTTGGGTTTCATACAATTTGGTTTTAAATATAAAGAGTGAAGGAAGCTTTAAATAAATAGTTCACAAGGCACCATACTTGTTAA
Source organism: Pseudotsuga menziesii (assembly GCA_001517045.1). Taxonomy (NCBI): domain Eukaryota; kingdom Viridiplantae; phylum Streptophyta; class Pinopsida; order Pinales; family Pinaceae; genus Pseudotsuga; species Pseudotsuga menziesii. The sequence continues at coordinate 147,192 of LPNX010192518.1, read as the reverse complement.
AGTTATAAAAACGAAGTAACAAGTTAAGTAGATTTGATTACGGAGGAAAATCCCATAGTTAAATGCACTTAGATAGAAAAAACATAGGATAGATGACTTTTTCACTTCATGTTTAAGCAAAATTATGCCTAAATTTTTTTTTGAAATGGATCACTATTGAACCCTAAATAAGCCCATACAAAAGTATGCTCCCCATAATTTGTTCGATCAAAAGCATTTGGCAATATACCCAACTTTTGAGAGCCATTTTTCTTTGCCCTCATTACTATTCCCATCCATGGCTTGTCCCTTGAGATCTTTGGCTTGATAGGTTAAGTAGAGCAAGAGAAGTATTATGTTCCTTTTATATTCTATATCTAGATATTATTGTGAGTTGGAATCTCAATTTTGTCATTAATAACTGTTTATGAATGTTGAATGAATTATAATTCTTATTTGATTTATGAAAATATTATGATTTGTTATAATTGGTTATTGTTAAAAGGTTCTTAGACTCTTAGATCAGGTGGAGTTGAGAGATTTTTTAACTAATTCTCTTATATTTAATGTGTGGTTGAGATATTTTTTACTACATTGTTAGTGTGGTTAAGACAACGTTTTTATTTATTTTAAAGAATATATATATATATATATATACACTATTGAAAATTTTTTATGTATAAATATAAGCTATTAGTAAATCTTGATGTATAAATATATATGCCATTGTTTATTGAATAAAGAAGTCAACTAACTTTGGTTGTGTGAGAATACATGTCAACTCTCCCATTTTCTTATATGTATTTGTTACGTTGCACTTGTACCCAACAGAGCTTCAGGTATACCTCGGGGAGAGAGGGCCAATTTTTTGACCAAAAAGGGTTTTTTTGAGCGATGGACGTCATGGTTGGATCCTTTGGTCCTCCTTTAAGAGTACTATGGCTTAATGGCACTATTGACTGACCTCTAAAGAGGTTTTTAGCCTCAAGGTTGGTGTTCAGGGCCCTTAAGAGTTGACCACTAGGTCTCATGGCTCTATATCCTTCTTGCACGCTCTGGTGGCCTCTGCTTTAGCTACGAGACACCCGTATTTAGTCGTGGCCACTTTGTACACCCTCCTGGCCCTTCAGTCAATGGGTCCTTGCTCTCCCTGGCCTTCTTACCTAGAGGAATACATATTCCATGCCAGGTCGTTTATGTGCTTTGAGGAGGGAGTTGAGGTATTTTACAACATTCCAGGGGTTCGATGGGGTATAACACCCTCCCTCCACCTCACTTCGGCCTTTCATTCGGAGTGATTCGCTTATTTGAGCATGGTTTGGCACCTGGGGATGCAAATACCCCAAGTAGCCTACCTTAAGCCTACCTTAGGCTATATTTTATTATTATTTTCTTTTAATTTTAAGTTGACATTTAATAATTATGAATTTACTTGTTTTAAGGCATGTTGACCTGGATTTTATTTGTAAAAGTGAGTGTGAGATCATATAAATAGACCTCCTTAGTTTCATTTGTAAATCATAACTTATGGGACAATACACTATGCACTTGTTTTACCCCTGTTAGGGTTTCTTTGGATGGATGTGCTCCTCTTGAGGAATTTTTCTGTTCAATGCAAGCTATTTTTTGGTGAATCTCTTCTTTTGGTGATGCTTTGATTTGTTGGATGAACACAAGCACAAGGAGGTCAGGCTTCTTACCCTTTTGTTTGGATGTTGGTGGATGTGCATGTCTGAGTCTTAGTGGTAGCCTTAGAGCTGCACTTTGCCTTAGGATAGGCCATTACCTTCCTTCTTGTCAACTTAGCAAACAGCGGCACATCTCCTTGCAAGGGTGACCTAGGGTTTCTCCTTAGATTTTCTAGCCTAGTTGTTTAACCTAGGACCCTTCCTCACTAGGCTATCCTTTCTCCTTAGAAGCCCTAGGTTGAGTAGGGCTTGTGATAGGGTAGGGTTTCCCTTGGCTCTCACACCATTATCATTTTCAAAACCTAGTTTCCAGGGTTAGTTCTTGGTTAGTTTTAGGCCTGTAAAATTTATAAAAATCTCATAAAAATCAAATATTTGGCCTCCCAAAATTCTTTGGCTCCTAAAATTTTGGACCCTAAAATCTCGGGCCCTAAAATTCCGCGTCCTAAAATTTCGCCCCCAAATTTTGAGACCTAAATTTTCGAGCCCTAAAATTCTGCGCCCTAAAATTTTGGGCACTTAAATTCTACACCCTAAATTTTCGTGCCCTAAAATTCCAGGCCCTCCCTAACATTTCGCACCCTAAAATTTTGGGTCCTCCCTAAAATTTCGCGCCATAAAATTTTGGGCCCAAAAATTTTGCGCCCTAAAATTTTGGGTCCTCTCTAAAAGCTTAGCAAACCTCATAATTGATCTATCTATATATAACTACTATTTTCATAAATACTTGCATGAATGAATGACACATGTTACTTGTATTGTTGCTTTATATTATTGTGATAAATTACGTTTGGTTAATATCTGCATATCACTATTACTGCTTGTACATGTGGGCTTTAAAAGTTTAATTACTTAGTAAAGATGTAATGCATGTATTTTTGCTAATTCCTACATATTGCACTTGTTATTGGCTTATTGTAACAAATTAGCTATGCAATTGGTTTATCCTTGGATGAGTGAACTCGTATTATTCATATCCTCTTCTAGACTCCATTAGGCACTTGTCATTAACCTTGCACACACGCAAGATATTATTTGGTGTCCAAGTGTCTTCTGCAGAGTTCCATAGGGCTCTCCCCTAGGAGGTTTCGACTTCCGAAGAAGTTAGGAGAAGTGACTAAGGTGACAGTGGTCACTTTCTCTGCATATGCTTGGTGGTAGCTTGGACTGCCATTTCAACTGGTAACATTTTGGCGACGTTGTCGAGGACCATTTCAAAATTTGAAACGCTTGATACAGATTCATTCACACCCTAGAAAGAACGACACCCGGTAAGAAAATTTGAGGTAAGTCTTTCTGGGTATTTTGAAAATATTATTGAAGACTAATCTTGTAGATCTTACCTGGTAACTCCAGAAAGAAAAGCTCAACAAGGATTAACACTTTGGCAAGTCTTGAAGTCCTGATTATATATGATTGCATACATTTTTTTGGACTAACCTACAGGCTTACCTGGCGACTCCACAAAGAGCTCAGCCCATCCCATCTATTAGGTACGCCCTTGTTTTATTTAATACTTTGACGACATTTGCTTAACTGACTGTAGGTTTCTCTTAGCAACTCCTATCAAAGAAAAAGAAAAGAAGTACTCTATAAAGACAGGGAAGCCTGACAAGATTGCATCCAATTATAAATTGTGGATGTACATATGGACTTCTCATGCATTCCAGGTTTTCCACACAAGTATGCCATTCAAGATGGTGGGAAGGTAGTGCTCCCATTGCTCCAGCAATATAAGTACCATGCGGCATCCCATGTGCAAGCATTCATGCAATTCATCCGGGGAAGTAACATTGCGCATGAAGACATCAGGATGAGGCTATCTCTGTTATCTCTTCACCTAGAGGACAATTTGTGAGTCATAAATTGGTATGAGAGTTTTCTTCGCAAAAGTTTTTTTTCACTCAGGCAGTTCATTAATGCATTCAACATGGATTGGGATTATGATGTCAATGAACAAAAAAGAAAGGCCATGATCGAAAGAATATGGGAAGAAACTTTGGGAAGAAGCTAGACTCAAGATGATGCAAGAGAAGGAGCCAAAGATGATGTTCCATTCAAGTTTGAAGATCCTGATAATCTGACTGCTACATAAATGGAAATTGGTTTCGTTCCTCTTGATCTATCAGCTTTCCCAGGATATTCAGATGAGTTACCTAAGGTATTCTTTCATTCCTTCAAGGGTGAGCATGATAATTCCACGCATCATGTGGAATGGTTTATGACTATGGCTTCAGAATATGGTATTAAAGAAGAAGAATATGTTTACATGCGATTATTTGTCTTTCACCTGGGAGGATAGGCCTTGGCTTGGTTTGTGGGCCTAGATAAAGGAATGATATCATCATTTGCAGAATTGGTGGAAACATTCTGTAACCAATGGGATTGAGGGCGCCGTGACGAATGGATACCTCATGTCAAGCATGCGAAGGACTTGTTTAGTAAGGAATCCCAAAGAAAAGATCAGGTCGAAGCAACCATTGTTCAAGGTCTAACTAATGATATCTTAAGCACGATAGATAAAGATTCCCAAGCAAATGAATATGATGATGGTCCCATATATGACGATCCGAAAGTCCTAATTGAAGAAGTTGAGGAACAAAAAGATAGGATGAGTCCTCCCTCCCAATATACAGAAACTCCTTATGACATACTAGATCTTTGGGAACATAATGACGGGAATTCTAAGGACGATGTTTATTGGACATTTATGGTTCCGTCGTTTTATGGTTCCTCGAGACCATGTAGCGTTGTATCCATACATTGCAGCGAGGAAGAGCAGCTTGATGAAGTTACTCAGGAAGAGACAGAACTTGACACTATTTGGGACAAGAAACTCTCGATCACCTCCAGCAGTTGAAGACATAACTTATGAAGACCTTGTTGAAAGAGATATGATCATTCCTTCCCCTTATGAGGTTAATGACGAAGAATGGCTCAACCCTTTCGCCACCATAATTGAAGATGGAACAACACCAGACTTTGCAGATAGTTTTTATATGCAGATGGCCCATTATGATGAAAAGTTCAAAGATTTGGGACCCCATATCTCTAGTGATTCTTCCATGATGTCTCTGTCATGCTCATCCTGCAGCAAGGAAGCATGCCGCACAGAGGATTCTTTTGTAGATATGATGAGCCTAGGTTATCACTTTCAATTTTGCCCCTCAAGAAGCATAGAAGAAGTTGTTCAGCCTGCTTTACCCTACGTCGGTAAGACCTTGATGATACATCTCAACAAGACCAAGGAAGGTAGGTGGAAAGGTATGGTTTTCATCCCTCGATTTCATAATATTTATTGTTTATCTTTTCATCTGAAGCATGAAGGTATAGATTATATTGTTAACAATTTCAAAATTTTAGGGATTATTGGGGTTACTAACATGATTGTGGAAAAGATAACCAATATACCTGTATGTACAAAGAAAAGCTTGAGTAAATGCAAAGATAGGTTGCGGCTCACATATGAAGATTTGAGAAGTCCAAGTCCACGACTAGTCTCCCAAGTTCAGGATTCATGGGCGAGTTTCAAGCCAAAATTTTCTAAATATATGTATGATGGAGGTATCCCATACATAAGTCCATTGGAAGAATGGATCAACAAAGCTTGCCAAAGTGATGCTTCTCTGTGGCACCAGTTTCAAGTTTTCCAAGTTCTTAAGAAGGTCCCGCTTCTTGTACTCATCGAGATAAAGATCCTGGCACAAACTCAACATATCATCAATGAGGTATTGTCTTGGATTACACTAAAGGACAAAGGTAAGATGACAGGTATGAATTGCTTACTTAAATGGTTATATTCGTGGTATGATTTCACTTAACCTATTTTGGATACCGGGTTTAGGTTAGGTTAGTGGCATTAGGCATACTTCTGTGCATTGCATTTGATGTCTTTTTATCCTTTAGTTAGTTTTTATTGTTCTTAGTTTATTTCCCTCATTTAGCGGATAAGGCAGGACGAAAGTGTTTGCCCTTAGATGCTTTTAAACTCTCGGACATTTGATATGTGTGTAGGCCTACAGGTACCAGTAGATTCACAGGTTCTCAAGCACTCTCGGGAAGAGCACTCGTCCTGCAGTTGGAGGCAGTGTTACGCTACACTTGCACCCAACACACATCCAGGTGTACCCCAGGGAGAGAGGGCCAATTTTTCGACGAGAAAGGGTTTTATTGAGTGATGGAGGTCATGGCTAGATCCTTTGGTCCTCCTTTAAGAGTACTATGGCTTAATGGAACTGCTAACTTCCCTCTAAAGAGATTTTTAACCTCAAGGTTGGTTTTCGGGGCCCTTAAGGGATGACCACTAGGTCTCATGGCTCCATATCCTGCTTGCACGTTCCAGTGGCCTCTCCTTCAGCTACGAGACACCCATCTTTAGTCGCAACCACTTTGCACACCCTCCTGGCCCTTCAGTCAATGGGTCCTTTCTCTCCCTAGCCTTCTTACCTCAAATGAAGGCATCGTCCATGCCAGGTCGTTTTTGTACTTTGAGGAGGGCGTTTAGGGATTTTACAGCATTCTAGGGGTTAGATGGGGCATAACACCCTCCCTCCACCTCAATCTGGCCTTTCGTTTGGAGTGATTCACGTATTTGAGCGTGTTTTGGCACTTGGGGATGCAAATACCCTAGGTAGCCTGCCTTAGCCTATATTTTATTATTATTTTCTTTTAATTTTAAGCTGACATTTAATAATTATCAATTTACTTGTTTTAAGGCATGTCGACCTGAATTTTATTTGTAAAAGTGAGTGTGAGATCATATAAATAGACCTCCTCACTTTCATTTGTAAATCAGAACTTATTGGATAATACACTATGCACTTGTTTTACCCTTGTTAGGGTTTCTTTGGATGGATGCGCTCCTCTTGAGGAATTTTTCTAGTTAATGTAAGCTATTTTTCTGGTAATTCTTTGGTGAATCTCTGCTTTTGGTGATGCTTCTATTTGTTGGATGAACACAAGCACAAGGAGGTCAGGCTTCTTACCTTTTTGTTTGGATGTTGGTGGATGTGCATGACTTAGTCTGAGTGGTAGCCTTAGAGCTGCACTTTTCCCTAGGATAGGCCATTACCTTCCTTCTTGTCACCTTAGCAAACAATGACATGTCTCCTTGTGAGGGTGCCCTAGGGTTTCTCCATAGTTTTTCTAGGCTAGTTGCTTAACCTAGGACCCTTCCTCACTAGGTTAGTGTTTCTCCTTAAAAGCCCCAGGTTGGGTAGGGCTTGTGCTAGGGTAAGGTTTCCCTTGGCTCTCACGTGGCTCTCACACCATTTTCATTTTCAAAACCTAGTTTCCAAGGTTAGTTTTAGGCCTCCAAAATTTATAAAAATCTCATAAAAATCAAATATTTGGCCCAAAATTTCCGGCTCTTAAAATTTTGGGCCCTAAAATTTCGGATCCTAAAATTCTGCACCATAAAATTTCGGGCCTCCCCCTAAAATTTCGGGCCCTAAAATTTTGCGCTCTAAAATTTTCAGGCCCTCCCTAAAAGCTCGATTGTCCTCATAATTGATCTATCTATATATAACTAATGTTTTCATAAATGCTTGCATGAATGAATGACACATGTTACTTGTATTGTTGCTTTAGATTATTGTGATAAATTACTTTTGGTTAATATCTGCATATCACTATTACTACTTGTACATGTGGGATTTAATTACTTAGTAATGATGTAAACAGTAATACATGTATTTTTGCTAATTTCTACATATTGCACTTGTTATTGGTTTATTGGAACAAATTAGCTATGCAATTGGTTTATCTTTGGATGAGTGAACTCTTCTAGACTCCATTAGGCAATGGGCACTAACCTTGCACACATACAAGATATTATTCGGTGTCCAAGTGTCTTCTGCAGAGTTCCATAGGGCTCTCCCCTAGGAGGTTTGGACTTCCGAAGAAGTTGGGTGAAGTGACTAAAGTGACAGTGGTCACTTTCTCTGCATATGCTTATCGATAGCTTGGACTGCCATTTCAAGTGCCATTTCAACCAGTAACACTATCTCTCCCAGATTTCTGCATGTTATCAGAATGGGACTGAATTGAACTCCCTCCAGAGAGGACCCAAAGACATGGATGCTTGTGAGAATAGTCTAATGTAGGATTAGATTAGCTTAGGCGTAGGAGAGTAGATAGTTGTTGTTGTTTAGAGTGAATTGTTGTATGATGAACCTCTGTTTTCCAATCTATCGTTTGACGTGATCTGTTGTCTTTAGCGTTGGCGAAAGAATCGGAGAAGGCCACATGTGAACAATGCCATCTGAACTTGGCAGCTGCACGTAAGGGGAGGAGCTCGCAGCAGCTGAATTTACTAATCTAGTGCTTGCAAATGGCAGCCTGGAGCTCTGCAAGCCTTGGATTCAGGGATAACGAAGCGTGGAATCCATACAAGCAACTCAAATTCGGAAGGTTCCGACGGCTCTTTTCGTATCTGGAGGCAGTCTCTGAAAGACGAAGCAAGAACAGGTTTATATTGAAGTAAAAACAGTCACAGCGTGAGAAACGGTTGGAACGGGCCACGTTTAAGCTCAAGGACCTCGCAACAGAGGATCTTCCAGCACAGTACAGGCATCTGCACCAGCAATTACCACTTCTACTAATCATAGTATCACAGTACAGGCGTCTGCACCAGCAATTACCACTTCTACTAATCTTAGAATCATAATTTTAATAGGAATACATATAAGAATACGATTATGATAATGAAAAAATAAGTAACTAAAAATATCTAATATAAAAAAAATAGAAAAAAAAATATAAGTAAATATTTTATATATAATATTTTTGATTAAATATAGATTAATATGAATATCTATATAAAATTAAACATATATAATATTTTTAATAAAATATTAAATATTAATTATTAAATTTTAAAAATAGACATATTATTTATACTCAAAATTATTATTTAAAAACAAAAATATAATATCTTTAGTGTGAGATAGAAAATCCTTAATTATTTTAAGAAGAAAGTAAATAAGTATTTACCACTACATATGGAATTAATTAATGAATGATTGACTTGAATTACCAATTATGGAATTGAATGGTATTTATTTTATAGTGATTGAAAACTAGATCACTTTGTCATAAGACTATTAGTTTCCCTAAAGTCTATGGAGGTGTACATACCCTATCACATTTGGAATTGAACCTATGACCTTTCAAAGGACACAGACCCTTAACTGTTAGGCCTACTTAGGTTGTACATCTTTCACATTCTTTACAACAATCTACATAGTTTAAGGCATGAGTCATATATGCACCTTTTGGCACTTTTTTTCAACATTGGAATGGTAACTAGACCAAATGACATTGGTTATGTTTGGTATCAATTTGCTACTATAACTCAAGGGTTTATCGAAGGGGACCTCTATGGGGGAATTTATCATTCTAGCCTTATCACAATGGATTAATGTATTATTCAAGATTTGAACATGGGTGAAGAGTGAGAAACTTACCTCTCAACCATTTAAATTGAGGATGCTAAAATGTTCTTAAAATAATTTATCATAAGACAATATAGAGAAATATGGATTTTTAAATAATATTTTATTGAAAGTTTCTAAAATAATACTCTTCCCTAAAAGATTTTATGATTTTCTTTATATTATTTTATTGAGACTTATAGTATTCTCTAAACCTAGTTAGAGATTGAAATTATTAAAGGAGGACTTTAATTAGCAAGGAAGAAGTTCAAAATGATGCACCACTCCTTACAAGGCCAAGTATGTTATTATTTAAGAGGTTGAAGGGTTGAAAGGAATTTGGTGAAGTTATGTTATCACTTCATCTTCTTTCAAGTTGTAGAACACATTGATATTTGATGTTGCCACATTAAATTTGATGGTAAATCTCTGGTTTTATGGTTGTTTGCACATTTTGCTGATTGTTTTGCATTTTGGAGATTGTTCAACCCTCTTTGATCTATTGATGTAACTAAATTTGTTAAAATAAAGAAAAGGTTGCATGTTAATATAATTCTAAAGACTATATGTTGTTCTCTTTTGCATTGATGGCTACATGATATACTAGTTGATGATCACTTAGAGATGTAATGAAACCTTTATGAGCTTTTCATTCAATTTATGTATTAATGTGGTTGATTTAATGCATAACTTTGTTGATTTCTCCATTACACTTTAAATTTCTTCATCAAATTATGTTCTCTAAGTTAGTAAAGGTTTTTCTTTTTGAATGTTCCCATTTGAAACACTATGTATAAGAGGCTCTCACCCTTGTGTATTTGAAGCCTAGCCTTCCCCTAAGTCATTTTGAATGATTTTTCTTAAGTTTGAGTCGACATAAGTTTAAACCCTTCCATACTCACAACCAATCACCATCCACCTTTTATGAGTTTTTTCAACCCAAATAACATGAGTTTGTTTTTTTTAGTCCAATGAAATTGGAAGGCCCATCATTGCATATGATCTATTTAGCTTAGTGTTATCCCTAACCTTATTTTAGCTTCGAACAATAATTTCTTTGAAGATTTAGTTCCCAAATAAAGAGTGTATCTAACATTTGATAACACGGGATTAACTGAGCTAAGGTATGCTTGCACAATAGACTTTGTTGATTAAAATGAAACCACAGCTTTAGGATCCTTCAATTTGTGATTTATCATATTTGTATTTTGCAACTAGCTGAGTTAGTCGATATGGATGTCGATTTATGACATATTATGATAGGTTCCCAATGACATGGAAATAGAAATTTCGAAGATAGGAAAGAAACAAGCAAATGCTCGAGAAGTATTCAGTACTCAAACCTAGTATTAACATAAGGAAAAAACCAACACCAAAGAAGAACTCAACACTAGTGGTACCATGGGTTTGGGATCAACAAAGTAATTCTCCAACCTTTATCAAAACAATTCCCATTTTTAGCAATATCTTGAAGGGATACCTTGATGTAGAGATAAAAATGAAGTAGCATGTTGATAATTGTTTGACCTTAATAAGAAAACAACAACAAATAGATAGGGATTTGCATAAAAGGAGAAAGACTAGTACCAATCATATTGTAATCAAGATTATTGAGACCAATATGATTGATGTGGGGAGCATGGATTCTATGGCAACTGCATTTTTAGTTGTGATAGTGGCTCAAGCAAATAAACCCCAAGTATCTAGTATAGCAAAGGAGTTAAAAGAAAATGAGAAAGAGACAGGTTAATTAAAAAAACAAGTCAAGTATTACAAAGCATCCCAACAAAATGTGAATGAAATCATTGATTATGCTTTGGAACTTTATAAGGAACTGTCTTTAATACTAGTAATTTTCTTCAAATATATTTTATAAATGAAGGAGACCTTAGATGAAGCGTCATCTTTAACACTATAGTTTGAAGAATGGAACAACAATATAGATAGGTGGCAAGGATACTTAGAAAATTAAATCCTTTGACAATATGAATTCACAAGAAATCTACCACTGTTACTAAGATTACAAGTCAAGTTCCAAGAAGATCAATTAGATAGGTATTGGCATTGGTTGCTTGTAAATCAACACTAAAAAAGTAGTGGAAAATATTGGAGAATTGCTTGAATTCACTAAGGGATACTTCAAACATGCACTAGAAGTCATCGAAAAGCACAAGATACCAACTTTAAAATATAAAAAATTGTGCCTTATCTAGATTCAGTCTCCTTATTGGGTAATTCACAAACAAGAGAGGCACTCCCTAGCACATATACCATGCATACCATGCATAAAAACATTTTTATTAAGAAGTGTATTAAGACACCAACTAGAGAGAAATCAATCTTTTAAATACTTATTTCTGGGATGAATAAAAGTTGTAGAGAGCTTCAACATGGTTTGTGTGTAATCCTCATACTTTTGAAACCCTATCATTTTCCAAAGTGTTTGTGTTGGAAAAAGTATTTAATCAATCAAAATATTATGTAGAAGAGTAAAGAGATGTAAATGATTAGAAGTTTAAATAGTCAAAGAAGATGGAAAGTCATCGAAGTTGAATCACTTAAACTTCATGGATGCAAACTATATTCATTGCATGCATGCCTTTTTCATATTAGTAAGCAATTAGTACGTGGAAAATACTTTATTTTAAATTTAATATGAGGATATTAATTTCCTATCATGCTATGGAATTTTTATTCGACTAAGAAGTCATGAATGATGGGTATCTATTTTTCCATACTTGTCCAAGGCTTGCACTTAGCCCCACCTACTTTCACAAGCACAAGTGCACACAAACACCAACGCAAACACTAATTGGTGGAAGTGATATCACCACCTTAATTTCACCAAACCAACATGCCATAATGAACTATTTCTTTGTTCATATTCTTGTTCCTTGGGTATAGGGTTAATAAGTTTACATCTTTCACTAATTGGTATTTTGGTGTTGTTTGAATTAAGTGTCATTGACTATTCATGCTCCTTTGTGCTCTTGGTTTATGCAACATTGTGTTTAAATTATAGACTCTTTGTTATTAAATTTAACTTTTTCTTGAAAACTCAAAAGTTTATACATTTCTATAAACTCATAAAAATGAATCTAACAACCAAAGCTACAAATTGAAGGATTTTCTATTAAGGGTGGAACCATACTTGGAGGGTTTTATTTCAACAAATCCATGTGCAATAAAAAAGGGTTAAAAGTCACTAACTTTCTCATTCCATGGTAAACTATATTTAAGGTAGAGGATAATTAGGACGGGTAACCTTTTCATAAAGCTTTGGTTATTAAGTACAAGCCATTTATCAATCATTGCTGAGCATTTATTACTGCATGATTTAACATGCTTGAGCCAAAAGAATCTTGGATGGATAACCTTCCTAACAATCTTGATATTCATATATTATACTGATGATTAATATTCATATATATTTATTTATTTTTCAGAAAGAAAAAAGCATGTCCTTGTTATTCTTATTAAGAATCAAAGGTCATCAGTACAATCATCCCATAATGGGTTACATTAAGTGGAGAAACACATGTGAAACCATGTGACACTTCGAGACCGCTGCCAGGGGGAAAGGTAGAACAGTAAAAAGAAGATTCCCATCAGAAAATTGTCTCATCATAAAAGTGGTCAGTCGCTTCAGCCTCATCTACCGAGTGCCAAAGGGCACTGATTAACAATCTAAAAGTGATCGCTCATTGAGCAGAAAGACATAAAATATAGAGGGGGTTAAGCTCCCCTATCCATGCTCAAAAGAGATGAAAGGTATCATGAGAGACCAATTGGTTCTCAAAAAATTCTGTAAAACTACCAGTACCCGGAGAATATGAGAGAGCAGTTTTAGAGAGACGGTCAGCAATTCGATTGTGCTCTCGGTAGATGTGGGTGAACAACAGATCCTGAAAGCTAAGAATTAGCTTTTTTGTCTCCCTGCACCAGTGAAGGAGATCTGGAGGGGAGAGAGCAGTCGATCCCTTTGCCTAGTTAATGATGATTTGTGAGTCACCGTAAATATGGGATAAGGGGATCCCCATCATCTGGGAAGAAAGCAAAAGAGCCCATAAAATGAGCAATTCTGCTTTTGTATTTGTGCCATATCCAACCCCCAGCGCGAACTCAAAATGATGAGACTCATTTAAGTATAAGCAACACCCAACACCAGCTACCTTGCAGTTTGAGGCACCATCAATAAATCCACGGGGAAAGTTCTTACAAGGAGGCTTGCCAATCACTTTGCTTTTTTTAAAACATTGAATGACAGAGAAGAATAAGATTGTGCTGAGTAAGTAATCTGCTGGACAATACTATAAATATTCCTTTTTTTCCCCTCGAATATAGCCTGATTCCAAGCTTTCTAGATTATCCCCATCATATGGAAAGGTAACAGACAGAGAGGCGAGGACCTAGGTAAGATGCTAGTCCAAGTTCTTAAAACAGTCGCGAGAGATTCCTTTGAAGGAATGGCAGGAATATGATATTGATCACATATATGATCAGCGATAGTTTTCCAGACATAACAGATTGTGAATAAGTGATCTACGGTCTCCCCTTCCGAACAACAAAGAGCACACATTCCAGGACCAACTTTCCCCCTTTTCTGTAGATTCTCCCAAGTGAGAATTTTGTTCCTGAGAGCCAACCAGATGAAGCAAGAGATTTTTTTTGGGAGAGCCCTGTCCCACAGTAATGCACAGAAAGAAGTGTCCACCGGAAGAGAGTAAGAATGTACAATACAGTCATAAGCATCTTTTGCAGAGATTGTTCCCATTTTTTTATTATAATCCCATACAAGAGCATAGGATCGCGCGGAGAGACGAATACCTCCACATAATAAACCCTTTGTATATACATTCCAAGCTTGTTTAAAAGTACCTCCAAGATCCAAATCATCAGCTGTATACCAACAGCTCCGGGCATTGGAAAGAGAGTTATGAGCCTGTGAGAGGGTACAAATATCCAAATCCTCCAGGTACAATCTCAGGTCTTCGAGAAGACTGAAAGACGCATGTGCACCTACAATCGGATCCACACCTAGCAGAATGTTTTTACCATCCCCCGCCTACCAAGCCAAGTGATTACCCATCCAAGGGAGAGTTTGTAAGAAACCTCTCCACATGATGGAAACACAATGCGAACTGAATCATTTATTCCTGAGCCATTCTATCACCGTGAGGCTTTTCAAATATTTTGAGATTAGAACTTGATGCCATAAGCCTTCGTTATGGAGAACCATCCAAAGAGTTTTAAGGCGCATGGAGATACTGAACCAATGAAGGTTTTTAATTCCCCAACCCCCAAGTTCCTTGGGCCAAGATAGATCCCGCCAACTGACCAGGTGATATCTACTTTTGTTTTCAAAAGAACCCCAAAGAAAGTCAAACATAATACTCCTGAGTTTGTGCAGAATCAAGGCCGGGATAGGAGCTAATCCCATCCAGTAAACTGGAATACTGGATAGGACCGATTGGACAAGGATCAATCTACCTCCAAGAGACAAAAGCTTGTGAGACCAATTACAAATCATTTTTTCAAACTTTTGAACAAGCCAGATCCAATCATTGACTCTGTAACTGAGTGGCTTCAAGAAGTAACCAAGGTAATTAAACCCAGTATGTAATGGCATCACCCTGTAAGGTAGAACTCTAACTAAATCATTAAGACAGTCAGAGGCAATATTGTTATAAAGGAAGCAAGATTTTCTATACTGATGCTCATGCCCGAAGCTTTATAGAAAGTCTCTAGGATAATATCAAAGGCTGACCAATCCAGAAGAGTACCCGAACCCAAGAGAATCACATCATCCACAAAGAGGAGGTGTGTTAGTGCTAGGGAGGGAGAGATTCTAATACCCCGGATAAGTCCATTTGTCCTGGCATCCTTGATGAGAAGACTGAGGCCCTCAATGACAAGGATAAAGAGGAGAGGGGATAAAGGACAACCTTGGCGAATGCCTCGGGAAGCAGAAAAAAAGCTCGAGGGAGTCCCATTAACCAGCACCGCAAAATTAGCCGAAGAAAGACATCCCATAATCCAATTGACAGTGAGAAGAGGCACTCTATTTTGGATCAGGATTAGCCTGACAAAAGTCCAATCAACTCGATCAATAGCCTTAATTAGGTCCAGTTTAAGAATGAAGGCACAAAGATTTTTTGTTTTAACAGAGTGAAGGACCTCTTGTACAATTCCAATAGGTTCAGAGATCTGGTGATTTTTAAGAAACCCAAATTGTTCTTGGGAGATACTCAGATCCAGGAAGGGATTTATCCTTCCCGCAATGACCTTTGCAATAAGTTTGTACAAAAGGTTGTATAAAGAGATGGGCCTAAAATTAGCAAAGGTCCGAGGCTTATCCTTCTTAGGAATGAGAGCTAGGAAAGTCGAGTTTAAAGAAGGAGGAATAAAGCTCGAGACCCTATTCGAATCAACAGTAGACAATAAATCAAGGCCCATGAGATCAAAGTAGTTCAGGTAGAATTCCATTGGCCATCCATCCGGGCCCGGGCTACGGTCTTTTTTAAAAGACTTCAAAGAGAATTCGATTTCCCCCAGGATGACAGGTTAGGAAAGGAGGGAAGAGTGTTCAATGGGAATCATCTTGGGAAAGAGCAAGACCACCTTAAGTTGATGAGCCAAACAAGTACCACCACCATCCTTAAAAATACTAGCAAAGTGTGCTTTGCCCAGATCCTTTAAAGCAACCTCCTCTTCAATACAATTACCTTCAGAATCTTCCAGAGACCAGATCGAGTTTTTGTTTCGCCTCCCTGAGACCACTGCATGAAAATATTTGGTATTTGAGTCACCTTCAAGGGCCCATTTTGTTTTGCTTTTCAATTGCTAGGTAAGCAGGTCATGGTTCAAAATTTTCTACCTCTCAACTCTGAGAAGAGTCAGATGTGCCAACTCCTCCCTAGTAAGGATACCATTTGATGGACCAGACAGGATTGATTCTATGGCCTGGTCAAGGCAAGAAGAAGCAAAATCCATACACACCAATTTGTCTTTAATCCATCCCTTCGTGTCATGTTCGAGGTTGCGCAGTTTAAGGCACAACTCCTCTATACCTTGGGGGTTGTCACTAACGTAGTTAGATGACCACCACTTCAAAAACTAGTCATTGAAGTCTGGGTCATTGAGCCAAGAGCGATTGAATTTGAATGGGTAGGCACATGAGCCTCTCTGCTTGCTCCATTCAAGGCATATAGGAAAATGGTCAGATAAGTCCACACATTTGGTCCAAGTCCGATGAATCCACAAGGATGGAATCAGGGATCGAGAGATAAGAAAACGGTCAAGGCGCTTACTAATACCCTCATTACCCACTCTACCATTGCGCCATGTAGGCCCAGCTACTAGAGGAGCCACATCCACAAGACCCACAGAATCAAAGAGGGATAAGAAGAGGCTGGAGAGGGGGTCCATGGAGGCCTTTGTACCCCAGATCTTGGAAGAGTGTAGGGTGAGATTGAGGTCCCCACCTAATACGAGATTCGGTAGGCTGAGAATCCCTCCACAATAAGCTTTATCCCAAAAAAGTTCACGGTCACGATAAGGACCATACACATTGAGGATGTGAATAGGAATAGACATCCCACGAATAGTAGCCTGTAACAGGAGACTAGCACAGGTCTGATAAGCCCTGCAATTTGCCTTTGATGGGTTCCAGGCAGAGAGAAGGCCACCCGAGAGTCCGAACACACTGATTGCACATAATTCCCAGGAAGGAAGGATTTTTGAGAAGGCAAAAAGTGCAGGGGATACGCTACACATAGTTTCCTGAAGAAGGATAAAATCAGGGTTAAGGGTTTTAAGAAGTGCACGGAGGTTTTGTGATTTGGTCTTACCTCCCAGACCACGTATGTTAAGGGAAAGGATCATCATCAAGTAACATTCTTTTGGGGAGACATCGCTCTAAGTCCCCTAGAAGAGTTACCTTTGGCAGCATCCTTGATACAAACATAAAGATGAATGTATGGTGGAGAGGCCGAGGAGAGGTCACCCTTAATATCCCTCTTCCCTTTGGATTTTTTCTGGATAGTTACATTTGCAAATCGGATGGAATTGAGGTGTAAGGTGGAGGGAGAAGTGGGGGTAGAAGCAGTGAAGATAGAAAGGGATTTTTTGAGTGTAGGGTCAGAGAAGGAGGGAGAGGAGGTGGGACTGTGGGAGGGAGAGGTGTGACACGGGAGAGGTCTAGAAGGTGTGAGAGGAGGAAAATCCTCCAGCGAAGCTAGTGAAGGCATGGACATATCCATCCTAGGTGGAGGTGGATCTAGTAAGGGAGCCTGTGTGTGGGCAGGGCTAGAGATAAGAGGAAGGTCCACCGAGGCCTGTGGTAATTCATAATCATTTGGCAGTGTGTCGGCCGTGAGAGAAAGGTCCTGTGCCATCAAGGGAAACCGAGGAGGGGAAACCGATAAAGAAGACGAGGATAACGGGGGACAAAAGATTTATTATGAGTCATAATCAAATCATCTACCGCCTCTAAAAAAGAATCAGAGACAACATCAGTGGGAGAAAGAGGCTCAAAGGAGTTACCTAGAGGAAGACGCTGACCCACTGAAGGGTTGGCCAGAGGGGAATACGAATGAGAGTCCACAATGCCCGAGTCGTCTCTTCCAGAAAATCTGTTAGGACAAGAGTTCCTCAAGTGTCCCACAGCACGACAAAGCTACATCTAAAGGGTACGTGGAGGTAATCGAGCCACTGGATCAGTAAGCGCTCATTACATAATATTTCCACTTCAGCTGGCAAACCCCGAGAGATGTCCACCTCGACAAGAATCTTGGCGACCCACATTGAAAATTCAGAAACTCTCAAATACTTTAGAACTTACCAACACAAGTTCTCCAAAATGTAGAACTTAGCAGAATGTGGACTTGTTGCCTCCGTCCAGTGTGGAATAACTCAATCTCTTCGTATTTTTAAAAAAATTGTATAAAAAAGATGGAGCAATGCCTCAATGTTTCACATTTCAGATTGACAATAACTGAAACTTAACTGCACAAATTATCTAACATATAGTATTGAATTATAAACGAAGAAACAAGATCAACAAGCAATTGGGCTTTTCGAACAAGATGAACAAGAAGCGAAAGAGTAAACAGAGTGCATATTAGGAAATGAAAATGGTTTGAACAACTGGAAAACACCTTTGATTTCTTTATCGTTGCAGAGAGCCCATGCCATAGTAGTTTTGCCAGCACCTCCCATACCTTTCACCCCGACAACAGACACCTCTTTCTGGAGTAGAATCTTCTTTAAATTCCCAATATTTTTTTTCAAACCCACTACAGAATCAGGCGTTACTAACCCATCATAACGACAAGGAACCTCGTCAAAGTCTCTATCAAACATGTCATCTGCGCGCATTTGTTGAAGCATCACGGCATTCTCGAGGGAATCATTGGTGAGCTTGGAGATTGTTTCATTCATCTTGCTCTCATCGTAAAGAAGATCTCGAAAACTCTTCAGCTCTGTTATCAGATTCTTCACGTCAAGAAGAATGTTCAGAGGCATCTGGTACTGAAGAAAGTCAGAAATCTCCTTCTCCAGCTGCTGGATTTGAGAAGCATATCTCACGTGATGAAAAATATTAAAGACGCTTGTCTTCTCACACTTGTTGACCAATTCAACGCCCTTCATTAGGATGTTCAAGAACTGCTCGTAGACTGGATTTCGCTCAGTCTCAGGCTTTTGTAAATCCAACAGATAGATCTGCTGAAAGATCTGAATGAGGCCTGTGAGCAGCACATCTAATCTACTGCATGAGTTCTTGCAATTAACTCTATCCATCACAAAGAGTTAGAAAAATGATAAGCAGACGCTTCTAATATACTAAATTCTCTGAAAGTATATATGATACCAGCTCCTTCAATACGTAAGTGTTCTCAGTATCGCGATACAGTGCCTGCATGATCAGTGAATGAGTTTTATAACAGCTGGGAAACTTGGCGTGAAAGGCATGGGTTGGTGTGAAGGCTCGTAGCAAAACACGACATTGACAATGGGTTGGTGTGAAGGTTCGTAGCAAAACAGGTTGCAATTTCCTGGCATCACAAACGCAGCTTCATTGCAAAACAGTTGCTATTTCCTGGTATCACAAACGCAGCTTCATTGCAAAACAGGTTGCAATTTCCTGGCATCACAAACGCAGCTTCATTGCTTTACAGAGGTGGTCTCACAATGAAAGTCACACATCAAACATATTAATATTGATGGGACAACGCATGTTCTTTATTATATAGATAATTTTGGTTTATTTCTACTTTACTCTTTTAAGTTTATTATTATTTTTTCATATGGCAAATAGAAGTTGTTAAGAATACAACATCTATATGTCAGATTTTAAGGGTGTTTGAATTAATTTTTATGATAAATTAAAATTTTCAATGATAAAAATTAAAATTTTTGTTAAAATTATTTAATGTTATTTTAAAATATTATATATATATATATATATATATATATAATATAGGATATATATATTAAATATCCTATGTATATTATAGGATATATATATTAAATATCTTATAATTATAGGAAGGGTTAGAATACTTTCGTATTGTCATGGCAAAAATGCTTTGGTATTGTCATTGGTTTAGTCTATGTTTTTAATATATATATTAAATATCTTATAATTATAGGAAGGGTCAGAATACTTTCGTATTGTCATGGCAAAAATGCTTTGGTATTGTCATTGGTTTAGTCTATGTTTGATAGATTTTGAAGTGTAGTTGTATGTCATTATAAAGTGGAAATGAAAGAGAAACTTGAATGGCAAGGCACATAAGAAAATTAACACGAAGTTATATCATATCACAAGTCAAAGTTAAAGGTTCATATAACTTTAGATTGAATATTAACTAAATGTAAAATTAATGTTTAATATAAATAAAATATAAATATGATGTATTTGTGTGAAGGTAAAGTCATTTGTGAAGATAGATCGATTTTTCTTACAACAAAAGATTAACTCATCTTCTCCACAAATTGTTGTAGATGATATTTTAATGGAGCATCGCAATTCGAAGTCATTATTGGAGGAACACGTGCTATTCTATGGATAGCCATTATTGGAGGAACGCGTGCTATTCTATGGATAGGTGAATTTTGCCATTTCAGATTAAAAATGAATTATGGTATGGTCACAAATAAATGATGTGAACTATGGACGCTATGGATGATGTCATTCTTTGCCCACTCCATTGGTATTTCATCTGGATCAGAGTTGTTGGGGACACAAAGATCATCATTGACTAAGTCAATGACATAAATGTATGTTACAGGTTACTCATCTGAGTCCATGCAAGCAAAAGATCAGGGATGTGATTAGGTCATATGTGGAGATACATTCCTTCATATATATAGGGAACTCAACCTTGAGTCGGATGAATTATCTAAGGTGGATTTTCTGGAAAATCACTGTATAATATATTATTAGAAGCTTTAGGGTGGCTAAATACTTTATCAGGGACACATCCAAATCTTCCACTCATAATTCACAACATTGCACAAGGCCACTTATCACATCATCTCACATGTGTTGTTTCTGTTTTTGTAAGATTGTGGTAGCAATCTTCTTGTTTGACACTTTTATAGTAGATATCAATTTTCATATTTAATTGGACATTTTATTTACAACAATTTTTCTTTTTGTCAATTATATATAGTCATATTATGTCACTGATATTTGTGGACATTTTAGGTTTCCATGATGGGGAATCATGCATGGAGCACATTCAATACTCTAGTTGAATCTCATAAATAGTTTTGATCTTTGCATAGATCCATATGTATTTAGATCCTCTACTTTTGTTGCATATCATGTTGAATTCTTTTCAAATAATATATTTGAATGATAAAATTACTACATGACTATCATGATGGGGCTATATATTTCTTTATATTTGCTCTGCCTTTTAGTTGGTTGGGTAGGTTTTTTGGTCCAAAATATCTATTGTATTGCGCTCAGTTTTATTGGAGTATTTATGATGCAAATGTATGACTATTCTATGAAAAAACTTGTACTAATTTTCGTCAAGCATGGCATATACTATTGTGAAAAAAAGTCATTTGTAAAATTATTGTTTAATATAAATAAAATATAATATGATGTATTTTTGTGAAGGTAAAGTTTGTAAAAAACTTTTATGATGATGATGGTAGTGGCTATTAAAGTTTGGGTTTGTGTTGGAAAAACTTGAAGAGAAGCATTCCTAAGTCACTAGAGTTTTGTTAAATTAAACACTTATGAATTGTTCAAGGCCCATCTTCATTATGGAATTTATAAAAGTTGATACTTATTTTAGCCATATTGTCAACTTCTTAAAATTAAATGTAAAATAATTTTTTTGTTATACATATTTTGTAGACTTTTTTCTCGATACCTCAATGATTTAAACATTGTGTCATTTTAGTGAAAAATAATTTAAACTAAATTTTAAACAATTTTGGGTTTCCTCTTATCATTTATGTTAAATGACTTTTATTTTATATTGGGCACCTAATCATAACCATGATCTAAAACTTACTTATATGAATTGTGTTTTATTTTAATAATAAATAAATATAGAAAAAAATACTATAGAAAAATAAATAAAAGTTATAAAAAATCTAGAAAAAAGTAATTTAATTTATGAACAAATTAAAGTCATAATATTTTTTTAGAAAAATAAAAGGAATGGATAAAAAATAAGGATAGAAAAGTAATTTAATTTATGAACAAATTAAAGTCATAATTGATTTTTATAAAAATGTAATTTATTAAAAAGAATGGATAAAAAATAAGAAATAGAAATTGGTAAAATCAATAAATATATAATAAGTAATTGAATAATTAAAGAAAAAATTTAAAAAATAAAATAAAAAGTTAAAATAAGGTGATGGAAAAAGAAACTAAATAATACTTAAATATTCGTATCCATGTGACCTTATCACTTTTAGTAACTTTATTAGGAAAGACTTATTCTCATATAATACTTTCTGGGTTAATGGTTATTCCATCTAAATGTAGCTATGTTTTGTTATCCATCCAAAAACAATTAATCGTATCCCTATTTCTTCTCCCCAAGGCTACATAAGAATGCTTTACATTTACGAAATCACTCATCATATTGTTAAGATTTTAGTTAAAAAAACTTATTTAAAGTTTAAAAAAAAAATTAAGCAAAAAAACTTATTCAAAGTTTTACAAAAATTTTAAGCAATTTTTTTTAATAAGTATTGAAAGTAAATTTAATCTTTTTTATCTCTCAAGCTTTCTATTGTTTTTGTGAGCTTACCTTTTTATGGAGGATTGAAGTGGTGGAGGCCTAAGTGGAGGGACTCGGTTTCTTGGTTCTGGCGAGGTGCCAACAGAGGTTGTCACGCTGTATCTACATTTATATTAATAAAAATATCAATTTTTCGTCCAAATTTCATGTGCAATTATGTATATTTGTATCCATGGGTGTAATTACTTTATACATGTTTAAATGGATTACGCTAGATTGAATGCGTGACACTTAATATATTATGCTTGGATATATATTTGTTGTTGAGGGTAAATTGTAGGGATAAACTTTTGATCGAGAGCTCAACGATGGTCGTCTTTAAGCATTCAGTTTAGGTATGGTTCCTATCCCTTAGTTGTTAGTTTCTTTAATTTATCTAGCATACTTGAGAATGGATTTGATTTATGGTGTCATACTGTTTGTTGTGGTCCACCCCAAGCTATAGGAAAATTTTCTTCGTAACACACATCTTGACATAGATATATGGTAGATTGGGGGATGATGCAGTGGCAAAGTGTCAACCATTTTCTTGTCGCTAAAGAGCTATTGGAAAACATGGCTAGGTACAGATCATGGGTGGATCCATGTGTATTATTGCTTCATCTCCCCATTGTATTGTATATGGACTTGTCCTTGATTATGTATAGGTACCCTTTTAAGTACAAGCATTCTATAGTGAGTGAGGTTGAATTCATTAAGATGGTTCAGGAGAATTGGCAGTCCTTTGATGTAAGCGAGGATCGATCAACAATGGAACACATAGTTTTAACGCTAAAGTTGTTAAAGGAGGTGGTATCAAAATGGATGTGGCAAAAAAATAGGAGGATTGATCAAGGTGGTTCAAGAGAATCAGCATTCATTTGATGTAAGCAAGGATTGATCAACAATGGAACACATAGTTTTAAGGATAAAGTTGTTAAAGGAGGTGGTATCAAAACGGATGTGGCAGAAAAATATGGCGATTCAAGCAAAGTTCTTAGACTTTGAGGAGTGTATAAAGGGCATTTATTACTAGAAACCAACAGGGTTGTTCTCAAAGGAAAAGATGAGAAGTCTTGGTTCTTTAGAAGCTAGGAAGTACAATATTCTATCTATTGATGAAGAAACTTAGAGATTAAAAGGCAAGGTGTGTTGGTTGTACCAAGGGGATTGCAACTCGAAATTCTTCCATAAGTTGGCATACAAAAGAAGACTAATCAATTCCATTTGGGGGTTTGGAGGCTCTAGTGGGGAGGTGCGTGGTACGTAGGAAGAGATAGAAAAGGAGGTTTATTTACATTTTAAGGATTTCCTCTAGGAATTGGGAGAAAGCAGCATAAATCACCAATTAGAGGTAATTTGATAGTATCCCTCCTTTTTTACTATTGAAGAATGTAGGAGAATTGGGGAACTCGTGTCTTTAGAGGAGATAAAGAAGGTTCTCTCAGGCTCTTCTAAAGAACAAATGCTAAGGAAAGATGGTTGGTTCATTTAGTTTTTTGTACATTTATTTGATATTGTTGGCCCAAATATTTTGGCAGTGGTGGAGGAATCGAGGACTATAGGTAGAATCAAAGGGGTTTTAAATGTAAATGTTTTGGCATTAATTCCAAAAGAATCATGTCCCTCTATTTTCAATGATTCCAGGACAATTTCCCTTTGTAATCTGGCATACAAGTTGATATCAAATATTATTGTTGTGAGGATTAAAGCAATGTTGTCAAGATACATTTCCAAGGAGCAATTGGATTTCTGTTAGATAGACATATATTGGATGCGGTGGGGGTGCCACTAGAAGGTATGCATACTATTAAGGTTTGTAGGAAAGAGGCAATACTGTTAAAATTAGACTTGGTGAAGGCCTATTATCAGGTTGATTGGGATTTTTTGAGATTGGTCCTTCTTCAAATTGTGGGGGGGGGGGGGGGGGAGTGAGAAAATGGATAATGGCATGTGTAACTGTTGTATATTATACTATTTTGGTGAATGGGTCTCCAATTGATATTTTTTGAAGTTGAAAAGGGTTAAGGCATGGTTGCCCCTTATCCCCTTTATTGTTCTTACCAGTGGTAGAAGGTCTAAGCTTGATGATTGAGAAGAAGAGGTCAGTGGGATCAATCAAGGGTACAAATATTTATGTCAATCAAGTAGTGACTCGTTCCTTATTTATGGATGGTGTGTTCCTTTTTGGGCAAGGCATCGTTCATGAATGGTCGATGCTTCTTGAAATTTTTTTGCAGTGATTCAAGTATGTTAATCAATTTGAAGAAGTATGTGATTCTTTAGAAAGGTATAAACTCACAAATTCAATCTCAGAGAAAATATGTTATTTCGTTTTAGATGAGTAATATGGATGAACGCTTCATGTACTTGAGATATCCCTAAAACCAAATAATTATAAGAAAGGTGATTGGTTTTGGCTTCGTGGGAAAGAGGAAAAAAAGGACTGGACATTAGTGTATGAGGTGGTTTTGTTTTGTGGGTAGACTAATATTAATTAAATATATCTTAAAGAGGATCTTGGTTTATTGGACGTTCTTGGTGGATGTTCCAAAGTTTATCTTGTATAGGTTGACGCATAAATGTTTCACATTCCTATGGATAGGAAAAAGGGATAAGATGGGTACTACCTATAAATTGGGAAAGATTGGAACCACTATATTTGATGGGAGGATGGGGTTTGATGAACCTTTTCAATTTTAAGTAAGCATTAGCAGCCAAATTCCTGTGGCAGTGTGTGACAGATACAAGTCTATGGGGATGTTTGATGATGAATAAATACTTAAATGGTATATGTCGATGGATCTAAAGAGTCTAAAAAATGGGCCTTTCTTTTAGCAGGGATTAGTTAAAGCGGTCCCTATCATTGCAAATTGGCTAGTTTGGAGGATTGGATATGGGAGGAAGGTTTTAGTGGGAAAGATGCATGGATGGGGGATCCATTGAATTACAAGTTGTCTCCATAATTTCAAAATATTTTTTGGGAGAAAGGTATTCATAGTTCAGATCAATTTTTGGTGGGAGATGGAGGACATAGTGGAGATCAGGAATGGAGGTCCAGTTGTCACCCTCAAATTGAGTTGATCAGTGGCTTTGGAATGGGATAGATATGCGGCGATACTAGACCATTATGGAATTCTTGGAGGAGGACAAACTGGATTGGTTCTAGAACAAGATCAATGGTCGAGTAAAGTTAAATTAGCATACTAGGAAATCATCTCCACATTACCATTGGTTGAGGATCATTGGTGGTATGGGGTTCTATTGAGATGGAAAGCTTCGTTTAAAATAAGGCTCTTCTTTTGGATTTCCTTGGAGGAAGATATTATGACTTGGAAGAAAATTAGAAAGCGAGGAGGGGGAGGACCGAGCATCTGTGTCCTATGTCTATGTGCATAGGAATGTATAAATCATCTGTTAATACATTATTCCATCGTGAATTCAGTGTGGAGGAATCTTAAATCGGTCCCTAAATTCAAGGGAATATGGTAGGAAGTATCTTTATAAAAGATCTTGGAGAGTTGGTTTGAAAGTGAACCAAATGGGGAGTTTTCGGAGACCAAATGTTATTTTTGTTGGCATATATGGATCCATCAAAACGTTGTCTTGTTTGAAGGAACAAAACCATCAGTGAGTTTGGTTATTCGCAAGATTATGGGACTTCTTATAGTCATATAGATGTTGTGCAAATCTCCTCCCATAAATTCAATGACAAAGATAATATAGGGAAGGAAACCCAATTGGGATGTTTGATGGTGCATGCCAGGGAAGTGAGGGTCGGTATGGAATTGGTGCAATTTTTCTTTTGTATAGGTATTGTTGCTTCAAACTAAAAATGGGAGGAGATGGTGGTACCATCAATAGGGAGGAGCTCCTGGCCATTTGGAGTCTTTTAAAATCCACCTCCCTCAACCATGTGGATTATCTATAGGTGGCTAGAGATTCAAAATCTATCATAGATTGGACATGTAGAAGAACCTCTCTCTCGTTCCTCAATCAATGGATAGATGAGGAGGGTAATAATATTGAAGGAAACTTCCCAAGGCCTTATTTTTTGTCATATATATAGACAATTTGATGGGGAGGTAGACAACTTATCGAAAGAGACCCTAGAGCTTAGGGAAGCATACATGGTATATGAGGAAATTGTTGATCGTCTAGTGCATTGCAAGGAATCTCATCAATTTTTTTGAGTCGTTCTCATA
Organism: Pseudotsuga menziesii; assembly: GCA_001517045.1. Lineage (NCBI taxonomy): Eukaryota > Viridiplantae > Streptophyta > Pinopsida > Pinales > Pinaceae > Pseudotsuga > Pseudotsuga menziesii. The sequence continues at coordinate 120,628 of LPNX010192518.1, read as the reverse complement.
TTTTTTTGGTTCCAGTCTTGTGCTAATGGGGATAAAGAGGGGCCATTTATTATACTTTCCTTTTAGCTTTCCTTTAATGAATCTGGAGGATTTTCAGAGTATTGGAGGATCGATTTCAGTTATTGGGTCTCTAGCAAAAGTTGGCAATCCTTTTTCCTGTATTTATGCTTTAGGCTCTTGGTTTTCTTGTTGGGTTAGTTGTTGAGGAATTTTTTTTTTACTAGGTGAGATGTGGAGGTATATCTTATATTTCTTGGGAAGAAGGTCCAAATTGAAGTTCTTCGTTTTTTCACAGTTTTAAGCAATTAGTATATTTTTTCGCTCTATGGGAGTTGGTGGTCATGTTGCATTTTGGAAATGGTACAAAATATTAATTCCTATGTATGAAAGTTTAAACAATATGATGAGTCTATTAAATATTTGTAAATGTCTAGTTGAATGGAAGTCAAATTTCAACTGGTGGCTGTAGAATGTATTTTTATATCTTGATTCAAATTGAATAACAAATATGGGTTTTTTTTCAATAAAAAAGGAATGACACTAAAATCCTAACATTTACGTCTCCTTAGGGAAACACTAAAATTTGAGAATATTTCTAAAAACTTTAATCCTGAAAATAATTACAAACTTAGCCACTCTTATAAACCCATTATCTATTGTCTTTCATATATAGTTTTTGCGTATCCTCTACTCGTATCTTCATTTTGATCCTTCTTTATATTTTAATAAAAATCCCTCCTCCCCATTTCATTTCACTTTACTTTTTCATATATCATTAACATCCTAACCTCCTTTCCTAGATTATTATTGTTTCCTTATTTAAATCAATTAATTGCTTTTCAATTTTCTATTTAACATTCTATATGTTCATTATATTCTTGATTTTTTTTAAGCTAGTACCCGCAAAATTTCGAATCATTGATCCTGCTCAAGGAGTGCTATAGCAGTAGACCCATTCACCATCTATTCTACGCCACGTGAGTGTTCATTATATTCTTGATATTCTATATATTTTTATGTATTTATATACTATATATCTCTATTGTTTAATTTATTATTAAAGTTTTTTTTTTCATAATTTCCCTCCCTTATTTTAACATTTTTCCAATTTTACCTTTAACTTTAACTTTTTTTATTTAATTATTTAGTTTACTTAATTCTTTATTAAAATCATCTTTATATTTTATTGATTCAATCATTTCAATAAAATATTTTATTATTCTAATCCATTTTTATTCAATTACTTATTCAATTAACTAGTTTCATTAATTCCCATCCCTTATTTTAATTATTTTTGTTAGAATGTTGTCATTGGTGTCAAGAATGTCAAATAGTTTCAAAACTGTTTTGCAAAAGCATGAGAAGCTGAAAACTTGTTTAGCTACAAGAATTCTGAAAATGCATGCAACTACAGGAATTCTGGAAATGGACACAACTACTAGAATTCTAGAAATGCATGCAACTACCAAAATTCTGGAAATGAACAAATCAACTCTCCTTGTAGTCTATACAAGCAACATGATGGAAACATTTTAATATCATGAAAAATTGAAGCAAGAATGTTGATTGATTACCAAGGGATCACAATGGTTTGTTGAATTCAAAAATCTAAATGAAGTTGACCTTGCCTTTGCCTACAACGTTGAGCTTTTTAAATAATACAAAAGGTGAAAGTTGGCCCTTGTTTAAAGAGGCATTTGATACAAAAGTGAAAGGAGACCCATTTAGGAGCGTCTGCATGTGTATAAATAAAGGATAATTTGGCCCTCATTAGATAAGGAATTAAAGTGAACAACCAAGTTCTCAGGCAGTGAACCTAGCAATGACCTAAGGTAGTGAAGAAGGATAAAAAGAGTAGAAGATAAAGGCTACATAGTATTTCTATTAGTAGTGGACTATTGAGGGGTATTTGTTGCAAACCTTTTGACAACACTAAAATGATTTTATTGAGGATTGTTAAGGGCACCTTTGGCGCTGATTTCAATAAGACCTTAAGGGATGGTTAAGGACTATGTAAGGGATAATCATGGATTGTTTTGAAGTGTGATTGTTATGAAGTGTTTTTTCATAATGCATTTTAGGCACTTTTTGAAGGGTTGTCTTTCCATTAATGAGGCATAGGTTGAAGCACTTCTCAAGGGGATACTTAGCATATTTAGTTTGTATAGTCTTAGGGACAGTTTGAAGGTCGTATTTGCAACAATATTAAGGAACGATTAAGGAAATATTTTGAAGCATGAGTGAAGTATATTTGGATAGATTAAGGGAGTTTTTGGAGAGCTATCTTGGAGGTTGATTTGTAACCTGTGATAGAACAAAATTTGATGAACTAAGAGAAGATTTGAATCAAATATGAAGAAGATTTATCTAAGGGTGGTAGGTTCGAAATATTAAGTTAGTTCTCAAGAAGAATGGTGTTCTCATCCACTTAATAGGTTAGTGCTTGCATATTTGAGTTGGTTCTCAAGAGGTTTGGTGTCCTCATCCCTTGAACATGTTGGTTCCTGCAAAGTGCAAGTTCGTGCTTGCATAAGGGATTCATGTTCCTATGAGATTGGTGTTTGCAAAATCTATGAGTGGGTGCTCACACCATCATTAGAGATTGGTGTCTCCTACCATTCATTGTAAGTTATGGTTTTATCAATTTGTTAAATTGTGTTTCCATATAAATATCATGTGTACTATACTTTCAAGTTAATGAATGTTTATGATTGATAATGGTACATAATTAATCAAGTGAAAATTGATAAAAGTGTGTGATATTGATTCACCCCCCACCCCATCAGTACCATTATGCATTCCAACAATCAATATCATAGCAAGTTTCCTTTAGACACAATTTACCATTGGAAGGAATATCCTTGAGAACACACATGGACAATCACATAGATTTAGCTAAGAATGGAGCACTAATATTTTATGGAACAAACTATGTTGTTTGGAGCATAATGATGAGAGGATTTTTATGGAAATTAGATTCAATGTTTTGAACTCAATTGTTATGGGTTACACCACTCCAAAGAGACCACCATAATATGCTTCCAAAAAGAAGTTAAATAAGAACAATACAATGCAATGGATTCCATCTTGGGTGGACTATCTTATTCTATGAAAGAAAAAATAAGAAAATGTGCATCAAATAAAGAACTATGGGAGGTTTCATATGGATTCCATCTACATGCTTGAATAAGTTATTGAAACAATCGAAGTTTCATATGTAAAAGGTGAAAGCAACTCATCCAATGAAAATGAAAACAACATAGAAGGTACCCTACTCATGGCCAATGATGAATCATCTGAAAATAAGGAACACCCAAAACCATATAATGAAGTCATTGAGAGAAAAAGCAATGCTTCCGAAGATAAACACGAATTTTAAATTGAAGGAAAGGTGGATCTTGAAGGAGAACTCATTAGTGATCTAGTGAACTAAGGGAAACTAAAAGGGAGATTCTGGAACTAAGGGAGTAACTGAAAAGAATCAAGTGGACGAGGCAAGAAAAGTTGAAGGAAGGTTGACAAGTCAAGTAGAAGAGGAGGAACAAATGTGCAAGAAGCAAGAAAGAAAAATTTATCTTCCTAAGAAAGGAGCTGGAAGAAATACATAAGAACCATGAAGAAGTTAAAAAGACCATTGTTGGTCTAAGAAGTCAAATAATAGAGGATAAGAAAATTGAATAAAACATAACAAGCCTAACTTCAAGAGAAGAAAGAGTTTTCCCAAAGGAAAGAGCTTGAGATCATTTTAATAAAAGAATATTTGGATAAGACAATTGCACAATTGGAGACAAATTTGAAGTTTAAGAAGATCGCCATGATCTTAGATCACATCCTTAGTTGTCAAAGATCACTAGATGAAAATATTGGTCTTGGGTTTGACAACAACCAGAACACTCTTGAAGAGAGATCCAAGTCAATTGAGGAGAAGGATAAAGTCAATATAAATTGCAAAGAAGACACCAACATGGGAGGAAAGAATAATTACCCAAGGTATGGAAAAAACAAGTTCAGGAGGACTGCACTACCAAAGAGACATCGTATACTTAGGTACACAAACCTTTTTCCTAGTTGTTGTTTCTCCTTTAATAACTTTGGGCACAAGGAAGTGGATTGTGAAGTATATGCCATGAATGACTATGTGGAAAACAAAGTCAAAATAATTTATCAAAATGTTGATAGAATTGTTGAATGCTACAACTGCAACAATTCTTGGAATATTGCAAAATTTTGTAACAATGTAGCTTGTTAAAAATGCAACATTTTTTCCATAAAGCTCAAGACTATAAGAGCTCAAACAGATCCAATAAAGTTTGGAAGAAAAAACAAGAAAGAAGAATGAAGAAGAATGCTAGCTAGATATATATGCTCTAAATAGAGAAAGAAGTATCCTTTACAATCAATAGAAATAAAAATGAACAAATATTTGGAAAAGTAAATCAACAGATCAAAAAGAGGAAATTTTTGGATTGGTTCTAAGTGCAGAAAGTGAAAGGACAATAGAAAATCAGACTAATCCTCTCATCTTTAAGATGGGTAGTATGATGGATGAAGGAAGGGACATCATTGTTTTTCATACTAAAGAACTAGGTATTGAATCTACTGGTACTCATTTTTTACCCTCCTATATACAAGATACAAAGGGTAGGTTAGGGAAGAAGAAGAAAAAAATTGAGGAAGTTTCCCTAGCAAGCTTGAAGGAATTTGACCTTGGAATAAAGAGATCAACAACAATATTGGTGAAGGGTTATTGGATCATCAAGGGAAAATATTGTAGGCACACTTCTCAAGGTGCTATTACAGTGGACCGTAAGGAAGAAATATGGCACAGTTTTGCAAGGTAGAGACTTGGTTTTAGTAGACATATTTGAAAGTTTTTTGAAGGGCAGATTTGGTATGATGTTTTGATGCAGATCTGAAGTACTTATTAAGGATTTTTTTGGCACACTTCACAAATAAAATATCCTTGATGATGCATGGAAGAAAAAGTGAAATGAAGTAATGTCTATGAATCCATGAAGACTTATGTTGAAAGTGTCATTAATGTTGGTTGAAGACATGGATACAGTTAAAGAGGTTTATACAAGGAGATATGGATGTTGTAACAATATTTCCATCATGAGAAGATCCAAAGAACCCAAAGAAAATTTGAATAGTTCAAGAGAGTCATAAAGTGAAAGATAATGCAATGGTTGATCAAAGTATGGATGCTTTCTAAGTGTTAAATAAGGACTCTATTGGTTGTAATAAATATATAAATTCCCTTGATTTTTCTAATAAGGTTGATGCTTATGGTTAGAGAGTCTATCCTATTGTTTCATGCTTAAAAAGTGTAATATGAGGATCCTACAAAATGCCCACACTTCACTAACAAAATTCCTACACTCGGTTTTTACTACTCTATTAAAATCACAGATTTCATGCTTTTGTAAATCCAACATATAGATCTACTGAAAGATCTGAATGAGGCCTGTGAGCATCACATCTAATCTATTGCATTAGTTCTTGCAATTAACTCTATCCATCACAAAGACTTAGAAAATGATAAGCATACGCTTTTAATATACTAAATTCTCTAAAAGTATATATGATACCAACTCCTTCAAAACTTAAGTGTTCTTAGTATCGCAATACAATGCCATGATCAGTGAATGAGTTTTATAACAGCTGGGAACCTTGGCATGAAATGCAAGGTGTGTGAGAACCACGCCATTGGGGTGGTGTGAAGGTTCCTATCAAAATACGTTGCAATTTCCTGGCATCACAAACACACCTTCATTGCTTTACAGAGGTGGCCTCACAATGAAAGTCACACATTAAACATATTAATATTGATGGGACAATGCACTACAACAAAACACTGTGATTAGCGTCTCTTTTAGCTTCCTTTTTAACGTCCACTATCACTTTTAGTGTATTTTTCATCATTTTTTGGACAAAGCGGATGCTTTTCCACAGGATGGCGCTTTTAATGGCGTTATTTGCGTCCCTTTTTAAAAGTTGGCGCTATTTTGGATGATAATTAGCGTCCTTATTAGCGTCCCAATTAGCATCCCAATTAGAGTCCATTTTTAAAAGTTGGCGCTATTTTGGACGCTAATTATCATCCCAATTAACGTCCCAATTAGCGTCCCAATTAGCATCCCCATTAGAATCCCAATTAGTGTTCCAATTAGCATCCAAATTAACATCCATTTTTAAAAGTTGGCACTATTTTGGATGCTGATTAGCATCTCAATTAACGTCCCAAATTAGCGTCCCAAATTAGCGTCCCAATTAGCATCCCAATTAGAATCCAAATTAGTGTCCCAATTAGCATCCCAATTATCGTCCCTTTTTAAAATTTGGCACTATTTTGGAAGATAATTAGCATCCCAATTAACACCCCAATTAGCATCACAATTATCATCCCAATTAACATCCCAATTAGCATCCCAATTAACGTCCTAATTAGCGTCCACAAAAGCATCCCATATAATGCCAAGAATAGCCTCCAAAAAACTTCCTGAATAACAGAGCACCATATATTAATCCAGGCTTAGCGACAGGAATTGCGCCATGAATTTTGGTAGGAAAAACATTCAACATAGCGCCAAGTATAGAGCCAGGAATCGCACCTAGAAAACATCCAACATAGCGCCAGGTATATATCCAAGTATAGCGCTTGGAATAATGCCAGAAATTTCGAAAGGAACTGCGCTAGGAATTGCACTAGGTTTAGAACTAGGAATTGTGTTCGGAAAACATTCGACATAACGCCAGATATATCAATGTCAATGTCATTGATCATGATTCATATGATAGCTTTTTTGTGTGATGCTATATTTTATTTATGTATAAGGAATTCATGTCCACAAACAATGTAAAATTAGTGCATATCTCCCTATGATCATTGAGTGCATAGCCCCACACACGTCTAATCGAAACAAGAATGAAGCATGTTATTGGATATAATCATCGACAAAAACAATAATTAGGATACACGACCTTTGCACCAAGAGCCATACTCTATAATTCTCCTAACTTTCTTGCACACACTAAATGTCGCAATTTAACATGCAAAGACATCAGGACAACAGATATTTATCCCCAGTAGTGGCTTATGCCCGATGGATGGATTATGAGCCCCAAATAAATGTTATGGTATACTACCATTTATTTTCACATCAAACCATGGGACATGTATTGAGAACCATCCTTGGTAGTTTAAACCTCAAAATACTAACAATATGACACTTAAAAGCCAAAATTCCTTATGGAGGGCATGTATGTTAGTTTAGGGCCCCGTAAATGGACCATGAGCTCCTTATGAAAATATGTGATGTGAGATTTTATATGTGTACCTATACCAAGGAATGGGCCTTTAGAACCATCCTTAGTTTCATAATCCTCAAAATGATGACCATATATCACATGTATGCTAAATATTCCTTACAGAAGTTCTATGTGGTGGCCTAAAAGACCGTGCATGGACCATGAGACCTATATGGAATTGGTCAAGACTTAGACCGTCATTAATTTAAATCTTGGTTCATAACAACCATCCTTAGTGTTACAAATCTTGATATGGCCACCATATTCCTCTTGCAGGTTAATTTTTTCCTATGAAGGGATTATGTGATAACTAAGGCCCTACACATTGCCCATGAGCCTCAAGGACAAATGTTATGCAAAACAACCTATATCTTGGAACCAAACCATGTCTTAGGCACTAAAACTAACCTCTAATGTGTAAAACCTCAAAATCACCACCATAATGCACTCGAGGGATGATAGTCACTACTAATTTCCTATGTGGTTGTTGTGGCCCCATGCACAACCCATGAGCTCACAGAAAAATGTTATGGGTCAATACCTTGAATTTCAATCCTAAAACATTTTATGATTCTAAATACCATCTATGGTTTGCTAAAGCTTTAAAGAAACATCATATCTCACTCATAGTCCAAAGATTCCCTTTGTAGAACTTGTGTGGTGGTCCAAGGTCCCATGTATGGACCATGAGATCCAAATACAGATATCATGGGTCAATAACTTGTATTTTTGTATCAACCCTAGCTTGGACACCAATAAGAATCCCCATTATAGGATCATATATCATTGACATGATGAAGATTCCATTTGTAAGGTCTATGTGGCGATGGAACATTGAAGGAATGGTTAATTTTTTTTATGAAAGTGTTAGAACTAATTAAGATGCCATTTAAGGTGTAGTCCCAAAATAATAATACTCATAATAAAATGTCATTTGATAAACACTTATGCGAATACAATGGACCATTACAATGCCCTTGACCATCTCATAACATGCATCTCCATAGAAAATATCTAGTCTACATGTTAGATATGGTCATCACTTTGAAAACTATGGTTCGCAGAGATGGTAAAATTTCTTATAACCCCTAAATTGCAAGCTTAAGATGTATTAAATTATTATTTTAAGTCTGAGATTGATATAAATAACATTTTTATATGCTAGATATATTATGCAACTATTCCCTTTGGAAAATCATCAAATGGTTTCTTGATGCATAGGTTGTAGGTTCGAGACTGCTGGACTAAATGATCAATTCCAGGAAAAATTAGACAAAATGACCCTATAATTAATAGTAGGTCATACTATCAATGATATGTTTCTTAATTGGTTGTATCTCTTTAGCTAGTATTCAATTCTCTCTAGAGTCTCTTCTAGTAGTTAATTATTTTTTAGTTGCTTCTTTTAGAGAAGAAGCAACTCTAAAACATGCCCCACCAAACTAGATACATCACACTATGGAACAACTCATACATGCATACACCATCCACCACAATTTGTAAAGTCATTGTGTTCTATAGGTGCTTTCTATAGACCACATGGTCGAGATGTGATAAAACCAACATAGATCCATCTTAACTCGTGATGTACCAAGTACCAAAAGGGATAATAAAAATTTGTAATAATAAATGTTATTTTAAATCATTTTCATAAAAAAATAATGCAAATTGAGTCAAAATAATTAATGAACTCCCTAAGGAAAAAAGACCTTCCATATATTTGGGTGCCCATAAAACTCTATATATTTAAAGTAAATGAAAAACAAAATATTTTAACAATTGCACTTGAAGGTGCAAAAAGTACACTCTTGTAACATGAAGACGCTGGAATGCTTTATTTTAAAATTTCGTTGGGGATTGGAATAATGTGAAATATAGATATTCAAAATTCATGTGTAGTGTTCCATACACTGACAAGCAATATTTGTCCATTTGGGGAGAAGGTAGGAATGATATAATGAAGAGATGGATAATTTTTTTTAAAGCAAGTACCCACAAGGGATTTGAACTCGTGACCATCTTCTCATCTCAATTACTCATTAGCAATTGATCTAACCCTTGTGAGATGGCCAATTAATGTTATTGTAGCATGATAGTTTGGGTGAGATCATTATTCATGGGCATCTTTTCCTTCATCAACAAAATCATAGGTTAACATTGACACCTATATGTATAGTGGTTGGCTCACATGGAAGGGGGCACATAAAAAATTTGTTTCAATATGACGGGAGATTTGTAGATTATTTTTAAATTGTAACGGGGAAGATGACTATCCCATAGGCCCACTAACATTATTTCATAGCAATTGTGAATATTAACCCTAATCATTCCATTATTTTGATTTCTATCATCATCAGTTTCAACTAAAACATGTATAAAGTGCACTAGGGGATTTGCATTTTTTTCTCGTAAATGGAGAAAATACTTTGGATTATAGGAGAAAACAATCTTATATTAACTTACCAAACAAATTTTTAAATTTTTTCATTACATTTCCATTAATAATGGACACTATCATTGAATATCCACTAATAATCATGTTAGACAATTGTCTCATTCATAGATGTCATCATGTCATTATTAATTAGAGTTCATAACATATTTTGAAACTTGTTGTTTGGTTTCCTCCTAATAAGTGAAGGATTCTGAGTCAATGACATGGCTTATCTAATATATCAAACTAGAGCAATCTTGAACCCTGACAATAGGCTTCTTAATTAAAGAGATCAAGTGAATACTCCTTGGCCTCCTCCCTTTGCTCTTCTTAAACGGATTACTCATGGACTTGGCTCACTTCTATATCACTGGGAGGCTCTTTGAATAAATTTCTCAAGGGAGATCACATATTTACTTTGTAATCCCATTCTGTTGGGGTTTGAGGAGCACAATTGGCTCCCTCTTGATCTCTGAACTTACCATTTGTTCCAATCTAGTAAGGAACATGCCATCAATAACAAATGTCAAGCATATTCTCTTTTGTTGACTCTATGTTGACACCTATGAGGATGAATATCTAGGATAACTAATCCTACATTCTGTGTATCCTCTTAATCTCTCTATACCTCAACACTTAGCTCCCTCTAAGCATAAACAAGATATGCACACTTCATTACTTGTCGTCAGGGCAAGTCACATCAACCTCCTCTTGTGGATCTTTCCTACACGTTAAATTTAGTTCGATTGCCAACAATAACCAATATCAATTTTATATAATGACATAGTCTTAGGATCCATCCATATATTATCTATATGCCATCAAGGGCATATCAATCACATATATACTATATCCATATGGACTACATGTTGACACTTACATTACTTATACAAATAATTGGTAGGCTAGCTCCTCCCCATACTTGTCATAGCAAATAAATTTTAGCTAAGATTTTTCTTGATTTACTCCTTAATTTTATAAGTTTTCTTTTTAGGATAACTTAATGTCTATGCCTTATGTCTTTTTGTACCTTGTGCTTGTATCAATTTGTTTTTACATTTTATCTCATTTAAAAAAATTGTAACAACTTATTTTTTAATATATAAATCTCATAGCATTATGTCTATCTTAAATATATCATAAATTATCTTTTTAAAACTTTTTAAAAATATAAATATAAATAATTATATTTAAACTTAATATTTAAATATAATAATTTTAATTTTAATTTAAAAATAATTCATATTATTTTCTTATAACTTTTTTGGTATTTTATATTTATTATCTTAAAAAAAAATCTAAAATCTTAAACCAATCACACTCTTAGTGCCAATGGCACTCTTAACGCTTGCATAGGTTCAAAATTCACAATCTGCATCTCTTAAAAATTTCCCCAAATTTTCCCCCAGTCAAAATGTATGAGTAAAAATAGCAACTCTTAAGGAATTATTTTTCTGCCTTCCTTCCACCAAGCCACAGGTGGAAATTTTGATCAGCTAAGGGTTTTGTTAGCATCTTCGAGAATCGAACGTCTTGCATTCCATTGCTTCGTGTTGGGAATCACCCATTTACAACAGGAGAGGACATCAAATTTGTAGATTGCTTGGTGTTGGGGATTACCCATTTACAGCACTCCAGGGCATCAAATTTGTAGGAACGAGTGTACAAACAAGGTTAGGCTAGAGTCACCAGGGTCAAGATGGAGTCACCAAGGCCACTGTCTCCATTATCTTTGATTAACTGCAACAGAAGTCCCAGCCCCATAAGCTATGAAAACCATAGCGAGATCATCCTCACTCAACAAGTATTTTTTTTTCTTAAAAACCTAAAATATCTGTAATTTCATAATTTATGTTATCCTGTGTATGGGTTCTCTTTTTGGCTTTGTACATTGAAATTTCTCATCCCAACCTTTCTTTTCATTTTTTACCCATAATGACTCGACTTTCTCCTTTATGCCGGCTATCAAAATGGAAGAAATGCCCACTCTAAAATTATAACTGGAGCAAGCCCTATGGGTGAGACTACTAATGGCTATACCGGCTATCAAAATGGAAGGAATTACCACTCTGGAATTATAACTGGAGCAAGCCCTGTGGGTGAGACTGCTAATGGCTATAGCTATGTTATCTCTGCTCCTCCCACCTCCCCTGCTTGCTCAGATGCATTCTTTTTTTTGTGAATGGATGGCACCCACGATATGGAGTTTATGCTATTACTACTTCATGGAGCTTCTGCTATTGGGAAATGTACTAGCTATACATCCATTTGTTTTATATTGGCTGGTCAGGAAAGAATAGAGTTATTTCATAATTGTATTAGCTCCAGCAGTTAAGGATGGACAAGAGTATAAGCTAGCCAATCCGGGAGTCAACGTTCCCCGTTCGGGAGGGAGTTTGAAGTTTAAGTGTTGGAAACTTCTTCAATATCACGAATTCAACCACTGTAACAATATATAAATAGTAGGCTCATGGCTCCTTTTCATCCAATTTTAAACTTCATGAGATGGATTCAACCATCTCTATTGGCAATCATCAAAGGTTTAAAAGAGTGGCTATGTTTTCATATTTGGTTCTCTGCATCATTTACTTGCTTGGAATGCCAACGCCAATCAACGAAAAAACAATTCCAATATATTTCCATATGAAAGAGGAAAGTTTGTTATGCCAAAATAGCAATGCACTCTATAATTATGCACAAACCCCATGTGTATGTCTGTAGGAAACACCAATGCCTATTATGGGCTTGAAGATAATGGTTGTAGCTAAATAAGCAACCCACGTCATAGCTCGTCCCAAGGATGAAAACTTGCCATTATGTGGACCATGTGGATGAGCATGAACATGCTCTGGAGTTTTGCTAGTTTTTTGCCATACTTAATATGTCTTTATGTATTTATGTGTTTTCCTATGTAACCCGTTTGTAAGAGTTTATAGCTCTCAGACAATAGTAGTAGATAGAAAAGTTGTAAGGAAGCTTTTGAAACTTTGGTATATAGTATACAGCAGGAAGCTATGTAGGATGGATCCTAACAGAAATTTGTAGAACATTGTTTCCAGTTTTGTAAGGGACTTTTTGTTGTAAAGAATTGTTGTGCTCAGAAGGTTAATATAAATCTTTTAAGTTTCTGTTTGAAAAAGAGCAAGCTATTCGAACATTATAATAAAGAACCAATAACCGTCCAACAGAATCAATTTCCATGACTGGCATTGCAAAGGAACAATATGAAATAGAAGCACACAAATAAATATTGTTAGGTAATTGAGGCTATCCTTCACAGTAGTTAAGCACAGACGGTCACGGGTAATGAGGTATATTTCATGATCGTGCAATGATTCCATGTAGATTGAATTCATGAACAATGGCAAGATAATACCACCAACTAACCAAACTCAATACATCATGGGGATGTAATTAAGCCCAAAATGAGATCTGGTAATATAACACTGTGAAGAACAGACGGTCACTGGTGATGAGGTATATTTCATGATCATGCAATGATTCCATGCAGATTGAATTCATGAACAATGGCAAGCTAATACCACCAACTAACCAAACTCAATACATCACGGGGATGTAATTAAGCCCAAACAGAGATCTGGTAATATAACACAATACAAGAATTTTTAATCTTGGGTTGGCAAAGCTTAAGGCTTAAGTGTAACTCTATGCTTAATAGGCACTGACATTCTCCATATGGCTTGGAAAGTGCAGCCAGAAGGTCTCCACCGCATGCTTACAAATTTTCAATCATCATAAACTCGACGTTTATGAGTCTCCTTTCAAGTTGTTAAATTGGATTAGACCAAGGAAATTAAGTGTGAAGACAACTCACGAACAAGATGGTCAGAGTTGTAGTGGTGTAGTCGGCCTTTGGATATACAGAGGTAGCAAACACAAAATTTGGGGTCCATTAGAAGTGAAAATTCCAAGGTCCTTTCTCAAAAGGTAAGGAAGGCGAGTCCCATGGGGAATTGAGGTTACTCACACTTGGGTCTCTTTTCAAATGATATTCTATGTATACGATATACAGACTAGAAATGGACTTATGATGTCTTTGTAGATGCATTGTATCCAGATACAGAAATGAACTGAAGGAACAAAATAGAAAATAGGTTTACTAGTTCCAAATTTCGACTCTGAATGGATCGGACCTCCAGTGAGAACAGGAGCCCAAGCTTTCAATCTTCCATTGTGCAAGCCTTGTAGTTGTCTCCACCTTTGCCTCCGTCATCTTTGCTGTTCTTCTTATTTTCTGTTTCTTTCTGGCTGATTCCAATTGCATCTAGTAAAACACACACTGGTTGTCGATACAATGCCCAAACCATTTTTGTTGATGTATTTCATTATCACGGAATAGAGTGAATTGTCAACAATGGGTTCCAATCACGACTTGACAACAACGAATTATTTAGGGAGCAATTGAGGCCAACCTATTGTAGTATGTTGTTACACATGACAACACAACATACCAAGGAATTCACCTATGTGAAATTGTTTGTAAAAAACTAATTTCAACCAATGATCAAACAGTCAATTACTCGGTTGTGGGTGTGTCAATTCACTAGTCAAATAGGAGACTGTTGTTTTGAACTAGGAACTAGGAAACATGTTGCTTAAGGAGGGTACAAGATGAACAATACCATCGATTGAACAATTGTTAATTCGCTATGGATACCCATCATAAACAAGGAGAAATAAGCTATCGCATCATGAGGTTTATTCAACAAGAAATCACACCAAATTGAAACAACTGCATGGAAATCTCATTCACACACATCAACACCAGACATAGAAATTTACAAATCCAAATGGGAAAATCATCAACGAAGAATTTTGTGTATTCTTATTCACTAGTAGAATTTTTCATATTGCTGTTAGCCAAAACCAAGCCGACTAAACTTGAGTTTAGGGCTCAGTCGATATTAAATTTTAATTTTCACTTTTCATGCCGACCACTTTTTCTTTTTACTTGTCAGTGAAACTTGTCTATCTCCCAACTAGACAAGTTTATAAACTTTGGTAGGTCTTTCCACTCGACTAAAATTACTTCAACTTACTTGTCGGTTCTACTGACCGGTTTTTACGTCGACCACTTGTCACTTCGACCAAGTCGGCTGACTTCTTCTCTTCGACCAAGTTGACTCGCCTCTTGTCTTCGACCAAGTCAGCTCACAAGTCAGCTCACTTCTTGTCTTCGACCAAGTCGGCTCACTTCAGTCGGCTGACTCAACCGACCACTCAAGTCGGTTCACTTTGGTCGAAATCTACAGAGTATGTTTCTTAGTCTAAAGACTTAAGAAATTACAAATGCTTTTCACCTGTGAGTAAGATGAAGTAAAAATGGACACATTAACAAATCCAAAGAACTTATCAAAACATATGCCCAAATATGTAGGAAGACTTGAGTCGACCAATGTGCCGTAAAACCTGGAACTTTCACGCAATGATAATTTTATGCATTCTTTGATCTTTCACTTAACAGTAATAGTAAAAGACATTTACAGAAGTAAATATGGAAATATGTGCGGCCAAATAATCATCCATTCAACCATAAACTATTTCATATATTTAACTATGCAGAAATAACAAAGTATTACAAACTGGTCAGTCCAGACTTGTCGGTCTAGAGAGCTTCGGCTCTTCGACTAAATCACATACACAGAAGCTTGAGCTTCGACTTCTCTTTCTCACCCTGAGTTCCTCTGCTGTCTAATGTCTGTAAATTGATTTATAATTTGATTCTTCTATTTATAGGAACCTAAAGATTGCTTCTGCATGGGTCGACTGACTCACCATTAAAGACTGTAATAACTATTTACCTAACGACTTAGCTTCAGAAATAAATTCGACTGGTTTACATTGCCGAATCGTGGACTCTTCCTTCTTGTCAGACTGACAGACAATATCTTGACTTGTACAGACTCTGACAGAGTCGGCTGAGAGTCAAGTACAGATCTGCGAGTAATTACATTTTTCCAACACTCCCCCTTAATTATAAGCAGATGGGGTTTTTAAAACAAAATTTACAAAATGTTTCAGAGCTTAGACATGCCTTGTTTATGACAGAGTTCACTGTGGAGAACTTGTCATTCCAAGATAACTACGTAGATACCAAAAAGTATCCTTTGTCGATGGCTTTGTGAAGATGTCGACAAGTTGTTCTTTAGACCTGCAAAATTCCAAACAAATTTCCTTGTCGTTCACCAACTCTCTTATAAAATGAAACCTTGTGTCGATGTGCTTGGTTATCTTGTGAAACACATGATTATTTGATAATGCTATGGTTGTCAGTTCTTGATGGTTCTGTGACAAGTCTTTTAAGACTCTTCTCATCCAAACAGCTTGACATGCAGCACTTGTTGCTGCAACATACTCTGCTTCAGCTGAAGACAAAGTTACAATGGGCTGTTTCTTTGAAGCCCATGAAACAACACCTGTACCAAAATGAAATGTGTACCCAGATGTGCTTTTCCTGTCATCTATGCTGCCTCCATTGTCACTGTCAGTGTAACCAATGAGTTTAAAATTTTCTGAGATTGAATACATAATACCAAGGTCTTTTGTTCCACTTACATACCTCATAATTCTTTCACCTGCTTGCCAATGTGAGTATTTTAGTGACTCCATGAACCTTGAGATCAGACTTACTCCATACATAATGTCTGGTCTTGTTGCTGTCAAATACATAATGCTGCCAACAAACCTTTTGAACAGCGTAGGATCTACAGTGGATCCTTCATCATCCTTGCTCAATTTTAAACCTGTTATCACTGGTGTTGGGGCTGTCTTACAATTAGACATGTTAAATATTTTTAAAACTTCACTTGCCTACTTAGACTATGATATAAATATACCACTTTCAAACTCCTGAACGTCAATGCCCAGAAAAATCTTCATAAGCCCTAGATCAGTCATTTCAAATTCACTTTCCATGACTGTTTTAAAATCTGCTATGCCATAATCACCAGTAAATATTAAATCATCTACATACAGGCAGACAATTAACATCTTACCTTGCTCATCGACTTTGGTGTACAAAGTCGGTTCACTTTCACTTCTGTGAAATCCATTTTAAGTGAGATAGGAATCAATCCAACTGTACCAAGCTCTAGGAGCTTGCTTCAAACCATACAATGCCTTTTTCAACCTGTACACTTTGTGCTCTTGACCTGGAACTTCATACCCTTGTGGCTGTTCCACATATACTTCCTCTTCTAGATAACCATTTAATAATGCCGACTTGACATCCATTTGATGAACTGGCCATTTGTTTTATGCAGCAATGGCCAAAACTATTTTGACTGTATACATGCGTGCAACAAGTGCAAATGTTTCGTTGAAGTCGATGTCGGGTTGCTGTGTGAACCCTCTTGCTACCATTCTTGCCTTGTGCTTTTGCACATTCCCATCAACATCTTGCTTTGTCTTATAAATCCATTTGACACTGATTACATCTTTTTCTTTTGGTACATCAACCAATTCCCATGTCTGTTTTTTCTCAATGCATTCTATTTCTTCATCCATGGCTTGTGCCCATACTTCTTCTTCAACAACTTCTTCAAATGTTAGTGGATCATATATAGGTGCAAATAATGCAAATAGAGAGAATGAATTAGGTGTACCAGCTTCATATATCTCTCGCAGACTTCTCATCTTCACCGGTTCTGTCGATGTCGACCTTGACTGAATGCTTGATGGAGTCTGTTGTCCTCTTGGTGTACTTGTCGGTGTAGCTTGAGTTGCTACTTGTGTCGATGGTCCTTGTGCTGACCCATGTCTTGGTGTCATGAGAGTCGACGGTGATCTGACCAATTGACTTACGTGTGGTATTTGAACCACTTCCTCTTCCATATCATCATTGTCGACGTTCAACACAACCTTGAAATTTATGTCGACGGTTCCATCCCATGATTCGTTCTCGACAAATTGAACATCCCGACTGATTATCACTTTCCTTGTGACGGGATCATACAACTTTTATGCTTTTGTGTCTTTTGAATAGCCGACAAAAATACATTTCCGTCCCTTCTTGTCTAGCTTCCTTCTCAGCTCATCTGGAACATGAGCATATGCAACACAACCAAAAACTTTTAAATGGGAAACACTATGATTCATACCTGTTCATGCTTCTTGGGGAACTTTGTTCTTCACACTCTTTGTCAGACACTGTTTCATAATGTATATGGCAGTTTTGACTGCTTCACCCCAATACTCATTTGGAAAATGCTTGGCTGCTAACATGCTGCGTGCCATCTCCATGATGGTTCTGTTCTTTCTTTCAGCAATACTGTTCTGTTGAGGTGTATACCGTGCAGTGAATTGTTTCTATATGCCATGGGTCTTGCAAAAATGTAGAAATTCATTTGAAACATATTTACCTCCTCTGTCGGTCCTTAAGATCTTGATGCGGTGTCCACTCTGGTTCTCCACGAGTGCCTTGAATTGTTGAAAATAACTAAATGCATCAGATTTATGTTTCAATAAATATACCCACATTTTTCTTGAGTAGTCATCAATAAAAGTTAGAAAATACTTGCAGCCACCAATGGATGATGTATACATTGGACCACAAATGTCAGAGTGCACAATTTCAAGTGGTGTGCGTGCTCAATAGGACTTTCTGACTAGAAATGTCTCTCTGTGCTGCTTGCCAAAAATGCAGCCTTCACAAACCCTCTTTGGTCTGTTGATCAATGGTAATCCCTTCACCATATTCTTTGTGTGCAGTAGCTTCATCCCACCAAAATTCAGATGTCCAAATCTGAAATGCCACAACCAAGATTCATCCTAAACTTTTGTCTGAAATGCAGCTTGCAAATTAGCGCTGCAATTTTCTCTCTTGTCGAGGAGCTCGACTATTTCTTCACTTTCTTTCTTGAATGCAACTCCTATCTTTGTCTTCCCTTTCATGTTGGGAACTATTCTCAATGGAAATAAGCGGTTGCTTGTCATTGGCACTTTTGCTATCAACTGGTCACTTGGACGCTTGTCTTTGATCACACAGTGTTCATCTTCCATGTGGACTCTGTAGCCTTTTTGTAACAACTGTCCAATGCTTAACAGATTATGTTTTAGACCTTCGACATGATAGATATCAGGGATATACTTACTCTCCCCCTGTTTGGTTAGAATATCAACAGTGCCTTTTCCTAAGACAGTAACTTGGACATTGTTTCCAAGTGTAACATCAATTTTAACTGAAGTGTCTAGACTGGAAAACAGATTGAAATTACCAGTCATGTGGTTGTTGCATCCTGAATCTAAGTACCATATGTCATGTGGACTTTCTTGAACAACATTGCATTCAAGTGGAGATGTTGATGCCATTAACATTGCACTTGTCGAAGTGCTAGTGTTGGTCGACTGACTTGGGCTTTGCCTTCCTTGGTCATATTGCTTCTTCCTGCATTCATATGGATAATGACCAAACTTCTTACAGTAATGACATTGAATTTTTGATTTATCAAACCTCTGGCCACTTGAATGACTTGGGTTTTGGTTATCTCCTCTGCCACTGACATTTGCAAGACTTCTGCCTCGTCCTCCTCTTGAAGAAATTCTTCCTCTACCTCTGAAGTTGTTTCTCCCCCTACCTCTACCACTGCTTATGGATGACTGTGCTGTAAATGCACCTTCCAATGATGTCTGTGATCTGCTCAGTCTGTGCTCAAGATTGATGAGTGAAGCTTGCAACTCATCAATGGTAAATGTCATCATGTCTGTGTGTTCCTCTAAGGTCACAACCAAGTTTTCAAATCTTGGGGGGAGACTTCTAAGAAATTTTTCGACAACCCTTTGGTCTGCTATGGGTTCTCCATGAGATTTCAGTTGGTTTATCAACCCAAAAACTCTGGTGTAGAATGTGTCTACATTCTCTGAATCTTTCATGGACAGAGATTCAAAATCTCTTCTTAGAATCTGCAGCTTGGATGTCTTTACCTTATCCAAACCTTGATAGGCAGTCTCCAATGTATCCCATGCTTCCTTAGCATTAGCATGTGCTGCTATTCTTGGGAGTATGCTCTTATGCATAGCTTGATGTATGTAGAACAGAGCTTTTCCATCTTTCTTCCTCTGTTCTCTCAAGACATCTTTCTCAGCTTGTGTGAGATTGTTATATGCTGTCATGTTTGCTGGTTCTGCATAACCATGCTAGACTATCTCCTAGACGTCTTGGCCTCTGAATAAAGCCTTCATTGTTAAAGACCAATATTCATAATTCTTTCCTATAAAAATTGGAGTTTGCAATGAACCAGAAGTGGAAGCCATTTTAATTTTTAATTAACTTTCCTTAGAAAATTAATTTCCACCTTTTAAGACAAGATTTATTTCCTAAATCTTGGGCTGATATAAACCTTGCTTTGATGTAAAACCTTGCTCTGATATGAACCTTGCTCTGATACCAGTTAGCCAAAACCAAGACGACTAAACTTGAGTTTAGGGCTCAGTTGATATTAAATTTTAATTTTCACTTTTCACGCTGACCACTTTTTCTTTTTACTTGTTGGTGAAACTTCTCTATCTCCTGACTAGACAAGTTTATAAATTTTAGTCGGTTTGTCCACTCGACTAAAATTACTTCGACTTACTTGTCGGTTCTACCGACCGGTTTTTACCTTGACCACTTGTCACTTTGAACAAGTCTGCTGACTTCTTATCTTCGACCAAGTCATCTCACTTCTTGTCTTCGACCAAGTCGGCTCACTTCTTTTCTTCAACTAAGTCGGCTCACTTCAGTCGACTGACTCAACCAACCACTCAAGTCGGTTCACTTTGGTCGAAATATATAGAGTATGTTTCTTAGTCTAAAGACTTAAGAAATTACAAATGCTTTTCACCTGTGAGTAAGACGAAGTAAGAATGGACACATTAACAAATCCAAAGAACTTATAAAAACATATGCCCAAATATGTAGGAAGACTTGAGTCGACCAATGTGCCGTAAAACCTGGAACTTTCACGCGGTGAGAATTTTATGGGTTCTTTGATCTTTCACTTAACAGTAATAGTAAAATACATTTATAGAAGTAAATCTAGAAATATGTGCGGCCAAATAATCATGCATTCAACCATAAACTATTTCATATATTTAACTATGCGGAAATAACAAAGTATTACAAACTTATTGATGACAAACTGGTTGGTCCAGACTTGTCAGTCTAGAGAGCTTCGGCTCTTCGACTAAATCACATACACAGAAGCTTGAGCTTCGACTTCTCTTTCTCACCCTGAGTTCCTTTGCTGTCTAATGCCTGTAAACTGATTTACAATTTGGTTCTTCTATTTATAGGCAACCTAAAGATTGCTTCTACATGGGTCGACTGACTCACAATTAAAGACTGTAATAACTATCTACCTAACAACTTAGCTTCAGAAATAAATTCGACTGGTTTACATTGTCGAATCGTGGATTCTTCCTTCTTGTTAGACAGACAGACAAGATCTTAACTTGTATAGACTTTGACAGAGTCGACTAAGAGTCAGGTACAAATCTATGAGTAATTACATTTTTCCAACAATTGCTTTGGCTCAGAGACCATGTTCGCTCTTCATTTACAGGTTCAGAATCCCCTTCATCCTCTAATTTTCAGGTAGATGCGCTTCGATATAGAAGGGTTTATTGATCCTTCGTTATACTTTGCGACATGGGAATTATCCTATTTGTTAGATCTTAAGAAAGAGTTTCCAACAACTCCATGGGATTTGGTGACTTTAGAGGGTCCCCTCGTATGCTTAACGGGGACACCTTCATGGTATCTCCTTTATTTAGTTCAATATCGTGTTCGTTGGCTTTGTGCCAACTTACGAGCGCGAAATTTTTGGGATCATGGTGCCAAATGGCAGTCACCTTGGGTATGGATCCCTATTTCAGCCCGAAAGAGGGCCAAGACTGAGCACTTTTGTCTTGCTCTGTTGTAGATGGTTCTTAATTTGAATCTTAGTAAACCACTGGTGCTTATATGACTATGACCACTGAATCATCTATTATGGAGTGGAGCAATCATTCAGCAACACAAAGAGCAGACTAGCATAATGATTCCATGAGGTGGTGGATTTTGATTGAGCAATCAACGTCAAGACACACCACTTAGGAGAGCAGATGCCTATTATACCTATATTAGAAGCCGAGTAGTTTGTTTATACCCAGAATGCAAGTGGTTATCCTTATACATGCCTCAGTCCAACTCCTCATGTTTTTGCATGAATAAATGATATTTTTGTATGAATATAATGGCTGATTTATTGAATGTAATGTGGCTTCTTTTTCAACTGTTTTCAAAATGGACAGAGAATCTATATGGTTTGATTAAATATGAAATGCATGCTTGGGTGGCAAATTGCATAGAAATAATGTCAATTGTTAAGATTTTTCTTTAAAGGAAAATTTGGATTTATGTAACCCCGATTTTCTGTGTGTCTGTTTGAGGATAAAAAGATTTTCTCCGTCCTATGGCATATTTCTGGAACTGACGAATAATTTAAAATTTTCTGAAAAAACTCTCTAGAGCTGAAAAACTGTCTCTCGAGATGAAAAACAAGATCACTGCCTCCAGAGCTGAAAAACAAGATCACTTTTCATTGATAATACAAAATCAAAAGTGTTCTACCTCTATTTGACTGAATGATGTCCATATTTACTCAATACCTAGGCATTTGTTTTTAGCTTTGTTAGAGCTTCTATTCTTCGACGTATACATATGATCGCAGCTCTATATGATAAGTTCTATGCCGCATATGATTTCCTCAGGCTCTTTTTCCTTTCATAGACATGTTTTCCTTTGTCCTCTGCATTTTCCTCTGTATGCACATGTGTCTTCTACTATGCATTCGTGTAGGATGACAACCTCTTCTATGTTTTATATTTGACAAAAAATCCTTCTCATATCTGATATTTTGGGAAGTTTGATGTTATTTAAATATATTTCTTCTTCTCAAACAAAATATATGTTATCTGATAGCACGTTAATGATATGGCTTCTCTTTGTTGATTTGATATGTCTCTTTGTGACACTGAAGACTCTTTTCCTTGGCAACGGTGGCCCTATCTGATAGCAACAACCTTTTATTTGGAAATAATGTGTATGATCTAGTTATTCTCTAACAATTATACTATAACAAGGTTTGTTGTAAATAATATTAATCATTCATTATCAATTATATTAATATTTATATCCTACATGGATAACAACTATTTATCTTTATATAAATCTCAACTATTTATACTTATGTTTGAATATTTTCTTATATAAAAGTTATTATTCAATACATATGTATCAGGCAGATTCCAAATTGAAAGTACATTGGTATTAGAACCCAACTTGGGTTGATATTGTTGAGACTTTCCTACTTAACCTTTAGTCACCTATTTTTTTATAGCTATCTGGCCACTGGCCACATATTTATCACAAATCAATATAAATCTCATATAAAGATAATTAGTAAATTTCATAAGGTTTCTTTTGTTGATTCCATGCTTATTTTTCTTTTCACAGTCAATATAATCTCATAGAAAGAGAGTTAGTGAATTTCATAGGGTTTCTTTTTGTCGATTCCAGAACTGCTATTATGTGTGTCTATTCCATTGTCGTGGTTGACTGTCCCGAGCCTACAAATATTACTGGATATAGGATGGCTCTAAGCTTTGTATACTCACCATGGGAAATAAAAAGTATGACAAAGGGTTCACTTGCATAGCTAAACATGAACACTAATAGTCAAAAGGAAGTCCACCACCATTTTACAATTCACTATACAATCATACATTGCCAAAAATAGTTTGCAGATATGGAATGGATTGACCTCAATTTAGAGGTTAAGTTGTAGTATTTTATTGCCAACAATAGTTTGCAGATATGGAATGTCTTAGCGTCAATTTAGAGGTTAAATTGTAGTATTTCATTGCTATTGAAGAATCCCTTTGAAAGAGAATGGTATTCGCTCTATTAAATCCACCAAGTGTGAGGATCCTGCTAATATGGAAGTGGAACTCTTTGTTGTGAGAAGTCATCTCTTTGTAATGCATATAATTTAATATTAAAAATGAATCTATACATAACTGTTTAACTATGTGAAACATAGTCAATACCTATAAGTATATAGTCACATTGTATTGTATTTTTATCTTTATTATATAGAGAATAGTAAGATGCTACACAACACAATATAAAAAATATGTATTTTTAATACATTTATAGATTATGCATATGGTATAAATCAATTACAAAACAGAACTACATAAACAAGATATCTATTACATATTAAGGTGTTCTCTTCATTGCAACAATGATATATATTAAAGTGTTCTCTTCATTGCAATGATGATTTCGCTAACCCTTCATCTCTGCTGAAAACTAGGAGAAAAGTAGGCTAGGAGGAATTAATTCAACTGTGTTATGGGTGACTTGAAGAGTCTATAGCTTTGTTTGTGATTATTGAAAAGTTTGTAGGTATGTAGCTTTGTTTGTGATTTTTGGAATTCAACCGTGTCATGGGTGACTTGAAGAGTCTGTAGCTTTGTTTGTGATTATTGAAAAGTCTGTAGGTATGTAGCCTTGTTTGTGAATTTTGGTTCCCAAAGGGTTGGCGGGACAATAAAATAAAACTTCGCCCCCACCAAATAAATATCTGAATAAAAATGACAACCAATCATTTTAAGAATCTAGGAATCTAGGGTGACTTTGAAAGTATGTAGCTTCCTTTGATTATGGGTGCCCATAAGGTTTTTCTTGAATAAAAAATGAAAAGAGTAAATATCAGATATAAAATTGCAATTCCGACAATAAATATTAGAGATACAATTGCAATTACTAATATTTTAGATAACTATAAATTCAATTTTATTTTAAATAACTATACCATAAAAACATGAAAGTGTATAAAACTAGCAACAACCATATCACTAAGATCAATATGTTTGATATAGGCCAGGTATATATTTGACATATTGATAATGTTTTTTTACTAAATTGGCATTCCGATGCATGCAACAGGCGCATATGTAGTAAGCCTTTATGTTGAATAACCTATACTAATTTTAACCTTTCTTGAAATTAAACCTCCTCTTTGTTGAGTAGCTATAACAATCTATATTGATTTTAACATGACTGAATCAATATTCCAATATCATGTTATTCCAAGCAAGCTCTGAAATCTTGGATTGTTTCTCCTTTTTAATTCCAGGAATGCATATTTTCAATGAAGTGAGGCTTGCATAGTATTTTTTTATTAAGAACGTTTTTTTTTTAACATTGTTTTCATTAAATGTCTCTTTAAAAAGGAATACCATTGTTTGGTACTTCATACATTTTGGGTCTTTAGTCCTTGAACTATTTGGGGTTTTGTTTGTATATGTATTATGTAAGAACCATACTATTGTCTATTAGTGTATGGTCACATTTTTATTTTATGATTTATATGTTTCTATATGTCATTGATACTGTGATAATTAACGTGTGATAAGTACAACTAGTGATAGTTGTAAAAATTAAAATTAATCTTCAACTATTCGATTACTAGATACAACTACAAGCTTAACTTCATCAATTATTATGTACAACTCCTAATAAAATAGTTTGAACTCCTAATAAACTCCTGCATATCATAGTTGGGCATCTAGCTAATATACAATTAGTATTACATGTTTAGGTTTTCCATATAGATATAATTAGGTTTTCGATTCTTTTTAAAGGAGGTTAGTCTAACTCATAATTAACAATTTCAAAGAAATAAAAAATAACTTAGTTAACATCTGATATGTACAATTTGTGATAGTTGGAAAAATCAAACTTCAGCTTCAATTGTTCGATTATTAGATACAACTATTCAATTATTAGCTTAAATACAATGATTATACAACTATTAGCTTAACTTCAACTCCAATCATGACTTTTACTTGAATTGCAATTGCCAATATATTAATTTTTAAATTAATTATTGGATACAACTATTAGCTTGTCGCTTAACTCCAATGATTTTACAATTATTAGTTTAAATTCAGCTCTAATCAAGATTATATTGGATAAATAATAGATTAACTATTAGATACAACTATTAGCTTAACTCCAATAATTCTACAACTATTAAATTAAATTTAGATGGACTCCATCTCTTAGCATGCGAAGTTGACATTGATTGCAGTGAAACCATGCACCAAGAACAATCACTTTGGTAATGTGCAGCTTATGTGATAGTTGACCTCCATCTTGTAGTTGGGAGTCGAGTTAATGTGCATAAGGCTTAGTCTAAGTTAATGTGCATAAGGCTTAGTTAGGATGATAATCTATTTATATATTTATTTTATGTCTTAATTTTGTGATCAATCCCATTTCACATACAAAACAAACAACTTTGGAAGTGAGTGTATGGATGGAAGTATGCAAACATAATCTATGTTTTGCAAGAGTTAGAAGGTCAACTAACATTGTAGAATACAAACTAATATTCAAAAGGAGGGTATCTTTAGCCATCATTGTTGTCTCCTTGAGGCTATTTAGTGCAGTGAAAGTTGGACTTTAACATCAAACACTTATGAAAGAGAAGAGATGTACAAATACATATTAATTGAGTTAATTGATATAATTTGCTAGCATCTTTTCATTGTGGTTTAATTACTTACTCTACATGACCATCCCTAACTACCAATACTAAATGTTATTCATTAACTTGATTGGTCACTAACACTCATGATATTTATTACACATGAATACATAATATATTAGGGATCCTAATATATTATTGAGCGTCATTTATTCTAGCACCTCGTCTTAACACGAAATACCATTTTTTTAACTCCCCTTAGTATAAAATCCATAGCAACTTACTCGGTAACTAAGAATAATTAAAAAAGTTGAAGGGCATTATTGTGCAACCTTCAATAATGCAACACTTCTCTAGTTCTTAATATCTAAACATTACATTCTGTTGTATGATGCAGGTTGTGTTGGTAAAGAAATGTATGCAATGACATATCAACCAAGTTTTGCATTGGAACATCAAAGGTAATTTCTTGATTTCATCAATCTTTTTTCTTCTCTTTTTTTCATTATGAGATATGATTATTGAAGCAAGTCTTTAAGCATGGCATTTTATGATTTAAATATGATATTATCTGCCAATTGATAATAATGGGATTCTAAATATTATGGATTTTTTCATGACAATACGTTTTTGTAGTGACCAAAATGGAAACTTTGACCAATAAGAGTAATCACATTATGATGTGGGTAAGTGAAATATGACCTATTTTATGATCAAAGTCAATTTTGTCTATATTATAAATGCTTTCTTGTTTACAATGCAAAATATAGATGGAACTTCTTTAGGGTGTTGATTTTGCGTTCTAATGTTATCCCCCTGGAGCTTCCATTTCTGGCTTCTTTGTTTCTTTATGTTAGAAACAGTAAGCTCATTGCCATCTAGTATTCCTACGACATGAAAGGTTTTGCATTCATATTTAAATGGATGTTGTTCATAGTCCTTAGGAAGTTATACCTATTTCCAATATCTACACAATGACTATAGAGTATAGTCCTATTCCCTATCATGATTGTAGTTTGTTAAGTATATATGATTCTATTCATTCTCCCAGTATTTCAAATCATGCCTGGTTTTCCAAAGAAAAAGATAAAAAGATAGCCTCATCCTAAACTCTATGGCCCCATGAATATGCTTATATCCAATGTTGTTGGGGGTCATGTAGATCTCCTAGTGCAAGCACTGCAACATCACCCGAGGAAGCGAAAAAACATTATGAATTGGCATCACAATATATCCTAACCATTTGTCCTTGTGGATACTCATTAGCTTGATGGAAAAATGAACTTTGCTCATCCCATGGTGGATAGGATCCATGTGAAGCACCAACTATTGGGTTGATCATCCTCTTTTGATTCTCCTTATTACTCCACTTATACATGGCTCTAGGATGATCATGTTTATCTACTATATCCTTGGCATCCACTCTAAGATAATTGTTGTTGATAGGTCTCATATAGTGGTACACTTATGGTTGCTAGGGAATAGTGATTTTTGTAATCCCATTAAGACAATTTCTTGAGTTTTGTTCAAAATTCCTAGAAAAGGTTTGTGGGTTTCATAACTTGTTTGATCATATATTGTGAAATTATACAATCTATCATCCTTTGTTAACCATTAGATACTCAAAGTTGTATATTGATCGTTTTTACCATTATAGAGGACTCTGTAAGTTAGGTTCCCAAATTCTTAAAGGGTGCTAGCTCAATGGAAGAGCACCTACCTTACAAGCAAGAGGTTGGTGGTTTGATTTCTCCATGCCCTAATGATATTATAATATAAGTTAAAAACAACTAAATTAGTAAGCAAAAAATAAGAGATAAGTAACCAAACAATGAGAGACAAGTGACCAAACAAAATGACCAAAATTCATGTATAAAATTACTAAAAACGACTAAATTAGTGACCAAAAAATGAGAGATGTGAAACTAGGCATTAAAAATGATGCAACATGTGGCGCTAATGATGAAGCCAAACATGGTGTTGATATGGTAGCAAAAAAAGATGCGAAACTAGGCATTAAAAAGGATGCAACACGTGTCGCTAATGATGAAGCCAAACATGGCGTTGATATGGTAGCAAAATAAGATGTTACTTTGGATGCAAAACATGACACTACATAGGAGGCAAAATATGGTGCAACAATAGAAAAATGAAGCAAATATTGGTGCAAAAAATGAAACAAATATTGGTGCAAATTTGGACGCGAAAGTTGGCACATATTTGGAAGTAAAACATGGTGCAAAATGGGATGCTAAAGTGGTAGCAAAAATTGATGCAATATTGGATGCTAATTTGGATGCTAGCATGGTGTTATTAAGGATGCAAATATGGCGCTAATGGAGATGTAATTTAAGAAGCAAAAGCAGACACTTGTTAGGAATCCAAATAGGATGTTATTTAGGAAGCAAACCTCGACGTTGTTTAGGAAGCAAAGTTGGACGCTATTTTGGAAGCAAAAAAATAGACGTTATTTTGGACGTCATAAATGATGTTATCTAGGAAGCAAAAAAAGATGTTTTTTGAGACGCTTTAAGTTTTGTCCATGACGCATCCCATTTAGCGTCTAGTTTGACCACTCAATGTAAAAAAAAATTACACTAAAAAGGGATGCTAATTCTAGTATTTATTGTAGTGACGCATGATATTTATTTGGCTTCCAGTAAAGATTGAGATAATTTTGGTTTTTTTCTACTTTACTTTTTTAGTTTAATATTAATTTGGGTGTAGAATTAGTTTTTTATAATAAAATAAAATTTTAAATAATAAAAATTAAAACTTTTGTTAAAATTATTTAATGTTATTTTAAAATGGAAATGGTTTGCATATTATGCTAACCAAATTAATTCATTGGAAACCATTCTATAATTGAATTACTTTTGGATATTTAATAGCTGGCCCTTTAGTGAATTGAAATATTAATACTATGTTGGAATTAATGTATGTGTTAAAATCAATCATGGCCCTAAGCTAACCCAGCCAAAGAGCCCATAGTATTTGTTCGAAAAGAGTATTGTGGACGCCCTAGGTAATTGCACGAAGAGATATGAAGGTTAGGACGAGCAAAATGGTGGCAACAAGATTATATAACCTCTGTGAGTAAGGGATGTTCAATGGAACCAAACAATATAATTCCCCTACCCTGCCTCATTTGACCAAAATTGTTCTATAGCTTTGATGGATATAACACCGAATGGAAAACGGGTAACTTACGTGTCTAAAGATGTTTTGACGAAAACGGGTTACTTTGCCAGTGCTCAACATCAGGCTTCCATGAAATTGGATGAGTTGCACGTGGGATGCAAACGCTTGAACCTTAGTTTTTGCTTCATTTTTTGCACCTTTGTTTTTGTCATATATATATAGACAATTTGATGGGGAGGTAGACAAATTATTGAAAGAGACCCTACAGCTTAGGGAAGGATACATGGTATACGAGGAAATTGTTGATCGTCTAGTGCATTGCAAGGAATCTCATCAATTTTTTTGAGTCGTTCTCATATTTTTTTTTGTTCTAGTCTTCTGCTAATGGGGATAAAGAGGGGCCATTGATTACACTTTCCTTTTATCTTTGCTTGAATGAATTTAGAGGATTTTCAGAGTATTGGAAGATTGATTTCAGTTATTGGTTCTCTAGTAAAAGTTGGCAATCCTTTTCCCTGTATTTATGCTTTAGGCTCTTGGTTTTCTAGTTGGGTTAGTTGTCGAGAAACTTGATTTTTTGCTAGGTGAGAAGTGGAGGTATATATTATATTTCTTGGGAAGAAGGTCCAAATTGAAGTTCTTTGTTTTGCAAAACAAGTTGCACTTTCCTGGCATCACAAACGCACCTTCATTGCTTTACAGAAGTGGCCTCACAATGAAAGTCACACATTAAACATATCAATATTGATGGGACAACACATGTTATCTATTTGTCTTCTAGTAAAGATTGAGATAATTTTAGTCTTTTTCTACTTTACTTTTTTAGTTTATTATTAATTTTTCATATTACAAATAGAATATGTTAAGAATAAATCATTTATATGTCAGATTTTAAGGGGGTTAAATTAGTTTTTATAATAAAATAAAATTTTTAATAATAAAAAATTAAAACTTTTGTTAAAATTATTTAATGTTATTTTAAAATATTATATATATATACATACACATATATATATATATAATAAAGAATTTAAATATCCTATAATTATAAGAAGGGCAAGAATGCTTTGGTATTATCATTGGTTTAGTCTATGTTTGATGGATTTTGAATAATGCTTTGGTATTGGCATTGGTTTAGTCTACGTTTCATAGATTTTGAAGTGTAGTTGTACTTTCAAATTTTAGCTACTTATTAGAAGTCACAATCAGAAATCAAGTCAAAGGTTATTATAATATAGAAATGAAAGAGAAAATTGAATTGCAAGGCAAGTATGAAAGTTAACACAAAGTCATATCACAAGTCAAGTTAAAGGTCTATATAAATTTAGATTGAATATTAACTAGATGTAAAATTAATGTTTAATATAAATAAAATATAAATATGATGTATTTTTGTGAAGGTAAAGTCATTTGCGAAGATAGGTCAATTTTTCTTAGAAAAAAAGATTAGCTCATCTTCTCCAGAAATTGTTGTAGAGGATTTTTTAATGGGGCATCGAAACCGGAAGCCACTATTGGAGGCACAGGTGCTATTCTATGGATAGGTGAATTTATTTGTTTCGGATTAAAAACGAACCACGATATGGTAAAAAATACCCGATGTGAACTATTAGCACTATGATTATGTCATTCTTTTCCCAATCCAATGGTATTACATCCATCAGAGTTGTTCGAGACTCAAAGATCATCATTGATTAAGACAATGACATAAATGTAGGTTACAGGTTATTCATCTAAGTCCATGCAAGAAAAAGATCAGGGACGTGATTAGGTCATATGTGGAGACACATTCCTTCATATATATAGGGAATTCAACCTTGAGGTGAATGAATTATCTAAGTAAGATTTTCAGGAAGATGAGCATTGTGGAGGAAAGTGTTCCTATGGCTGGAGTTTAGAGGCCACCAACATACTAGGGTTATAAAGACATGTGTATAAAGCACTGCAAGGAAATAAAAGCAAGATTCAAAGGTACAAAAGGTTCATACCTTATTCACTGAAGGTTGATCCAAGATTTCCTTTAACCCTCCTCTTGCTCCTCAATTCAAGAGACCCGCAAAACAAGATTCAACCTTCCTCAAACCAATTTGACCATTTGTAAAGCAATGATAATCAAAATAACATGAAACCATGATATGATTAGCATATGATCATAAACAAAAACATAACATCCATTAGACAATGATTTGGAAAGGGAAAAACATCACATCTTTATTAATCAAGTGGAAGAAGTACACAAGTTTACCTTCTCCTCATGTAAGGAACCTCGCAAAACCTCTCAATCTCATGCTTCTCTCCAAGAATCTTAGCCTCCAAGCTCTGCAACATAGGAAGATGGAATATAGGGAAAATGTAAGGGGGATGAGAGTCCTGATTCCACCATCATAACAATGCAAAGGATAAGTCCCCGAATCGTGGACCCCTCTCCCTCTCTTATATACTTTTATGAAGAGTTAGAGTCGAATAGGGATCAGTTACAATCGAAGAAGCAGTTCCAAAACCACCTAAACTTCGGGATTTTTCCATTTTTATATATGTTTTGGATATTTGAGGGTATACTAACGGGTTTACTTCATAAAAGGGGCAAGTGACACACAATTTTTCTTAGTAAAACTCACAAGTGGGTCAAAAGATGCATTTTTACAGTATTTCCCAGCATTTTCAAGGGTCGGCATCTACTGGAAAGTTTTTCCTTGGCCTGATACATTTTTGAAGATACATAGAAGAGGTTTAATGGATTTACCAAACTCAATATATGGCTCCTCCTCCACAGGTGTATTTTTGAGTGATTAACAGGAGTTTTCATGAAGTGCTGTCATGGAATTGTCATCATGCAATGAAAACATATAAAAGTTTCCACATACGAAGGAGTGCTATTTTGGGCTATAAAATATGCCCTCTAATGTATGAGGTTAGAGGGGAAGATGATAGACGAAATACATTATAAAAAGGAAACAACTGATTCATGGAGTCAAAGAGAGTAGAGAATCCAAGATCGTAGGTGTATTTTTGAGTGACTAACAAGAGTTTTCATGAAGTGCCTTCATGGAATTGTCATCATGCGATGGAAACATATAAAGTTTCCACGGACGAAGGAGTGCTATTTTGGTCTATAAAATATTCCCTCTAATGTAAGAGGTTAGAGGGGAAGACGATAGCTGAAATACATTATAAAAAATGAAACAACTGATTCATGGAGTCAAAGAGAGTAGAGAATCCAAGATCGTAGGCTCGAATGAAGGTACTAGAAATAGAGATAAATGGTGGAAAAAAATGATCTTTGGGACATACATGTCCATATACAAATGATCGCCATAAATATATAGGAGGATCCAACGTGTGTATAATTGATGTAACTATCATGGTTGCACAATATGCAAAAAGGCGTCGGATCAAATTTAAAGGAGTCATGGCCACAAATGAACAAGGTGGATCCATGCTCAATAATTTATTATAGCCATAAGAATACAAGGTGTATCTATGTCTTAGCAAATGTCATATGAAGAGGACAAAGTCTTGGGCAACTTAGGAAATAGAAAAGATAATAATGCTACTGTAAACCCAAGATCTTCAATCCAAACCGCCAAAAGGTATGAATCCTAACCATGTGAATAAAGGATTTGAAGTCGAACATGGAAGAAACCATTTGATTATCTGTCATTGATGAGAACTATTAACAAATGCGAGGGAAACCACCATTAATGAAAATGGTTCCGAAGGTACCTAGTACATTCTAACAAGTGTGAATAAATGGTCTTGAAGTTGAACACCTCAAGACTCCATCGAGTAGGAGACATTAAGGGATTCCTGCTACCAAATACCGAGGGAAATTGCCACTGATGATTGCAATCCCCACGGTACTGCCATAAACTCTAAATCTCATTCCCAGATCAAGATGTGATGAAGTCGATAGGAAGCGATCTATTGGAAGGAAGGCATTAAGGCATCCTCCATCATCCAACAAGAGGCAAGTCAAAGACTGATTGGATCTGGAACTTGTACAAAGTTGTATAGAAAGGAATGTTGAATATTGGATGTAATGAACTGATACTAGGGAATGTCCAACACAAAAGGTCAAGGAAACTGCAGAATGACTGACAAAGGTTTATCCTTGAACAATGAGTACGACACAATAGTGACTTAGGTATATTTTGACACAAAGGGACCAATGATACAAATATGCAATGCAGTATACATTGATAGACTCCCCATATAATTAGAAAAGGAACCAACTAGAGGAGAAAAACTACGAATCGGGATAAGGTGAAAAATTGGAGCCCAACTATTAATAGACTCAAAACTGGTGCTTTTTTCAAGGAGACAAGACTTGTTCCATGATGTAAAAGACATTTGAATAAAATTCCCTTTCCCTCTTTCTTGTAAAGGTTTAACAAGTCCAAGAAAGAAAACTCGTGACCTTCTTCATTGTTGGAAAGCTCAAAGAAGAGACAGAAGAATGCTTGATAAAGCACTGATTCGTAAATTTTACGAGCCAGAATTATGTCACGTCCCCTCTCGTAAATCTAGTGTGATGGAGAGGGTGTGATGCTGTAACTAGGCATCTAGCCCCATGAACATAATAAAAAATGCATTGGACATAAAATACATATGCAGATGTATAATGCAGAAAAATACAACAGAAGTAAATCTCTACTTGTACCTCTAGCAAGCATTCAATACATTCATAATAATTCTTAAAACAAATACATTGCAGAATTAATACAAGAGAGTACGTATCTTGAAAATGAGCTACCCCGAGCAACTAGTTATGCTGCTGCAACATTCCACCCAACCTTAGGCTAGTTGTGCTCATCAATCTCTCAACACAACTGTCACCCTCGAGATGGGCATGATTTCTACAAGGAAAAAGGGAACAACAGACTCACACATAGCCAAATACACACCAAGGTTCATCCAAGCCAAGACACATTTGGGTTTATTAGGCTGCTAAGGCAATGGAAAGGAAGAATTTCTAAGCTAATGAGCTCAACCATAGAGCCATGGATATCTCTACAAGATCTATCTAGATTGGTCCCCACAATACCTACACACCTGACACAAGGAAGTATTCCCTTCACTGCTATACAATACCTCAGGACATACCTTCCATTCTAGTGTTCTCCAAGGTGTGCATAGAAGAGTAGCCAACTCCTTTTGATATTTTATGAGGTTCCTTTCTTCACTAGGCTTATCAAGCCAATTTTGGTCCTCTTCCACTCATAATTATTATTTATAGTTCAAACCAAAAAAAGGATGCAAGGATGCACATAACAACAAAACACACGTGCTAGGTATGAAGAATTTTTTTTTGGCTATGGGATTCCCAAGATGGGGTTTCCATTAGTCCTAGAAGTCGTGGGCAACCAAAAATGAAATGGTAGATGGGGAATCAACCCCGAGGGAGAAAATTCAATTTCAGAAAATGTTTATGGGCCTTATAAGGGAAGAAATGACCTCTATAAACCCCCAAATCATGAATCTCTTCTTCCCATCCACTGTGCAACAAAAAAATGGATTTATAGCCATGGAAAGATGAAGGAAAAATGCAGAAAAACATGAAGAAAATGCCTCACCTAGCTCTAGCGACGTGAGGAAGTGAAAATCATGGGTGAGGAATGGATTGGGAACACATTTCTGGGTGTTTTCTTTCCCCATAAGCAAAAAGACGATTTCCCAAAATTCATGGCTTCCCATACATGAAATTGGCTTCCATAACTCTCCATTCCCAAGGCATTAACTGCCTCAACCAACCCTTGGAAGAGTTAAATGATTGGGTGCACCATTCAAAATGGGTAGTTGAGAGTTTATAGGTTCTCTCGTTGAAATTTGGCTTAACACTATTGGCTCAAGGGTTTGAATAATTTCCCTCCCTATTCCTTGTGAAAATCATGCCCCCATCTCTTGTTGTATTGCATAGCTAGTTGTGGGTATTTTATTAAATTGATGTCTCAATTTATATTGTGCCTGGTTAGCACAAGAACCATAGGCATCGATTTTTAGTTGACAATACATAAAACGCTAAATCGATGGTGGGGCCTTAGCATTGAGCTCTTCACCATGATTTAATAACGATATTTACACCATTTACACTTTTAATGCAATAGGGTCAAAATTAGGATATTACAAATTAGTAAATGCTTGACGATGCTTTCACAGTTTTGAGAGTCTAAAAACCCCAAAGAAGACTCTAGGGGGGAACGCTTTTGTAAGGTTAGTCTCTTAAGTCTGAAAAAGTATCAAATAGCCCATAGGAGAACTCTCTTAGCTGAGGAACACTAAGGTATGCCTTTTTCGTAGTTAGTTGGCAAGTTCCGAAAAAGGGGTAAACTATGATCGTACCGATGCTCCTTCAAAAACAAGCATAACACTTTAGTTTTAAAGAGTGTGAAGGTGTTGAGGCCTAGAAAATCGCAGGAAACAACAACAAGGGATTCTCCCTAATCAGCGTTCCCAACTAGCTCGTGACTATTTGGTATGGGGAGTCTGTCCGGTTTGCGGTTCGACTATCGTAGTTCAAATAACAAAAATAAAGGGTTTTACCGGTTGCGTCTTGGTCCACCGTGTGTATTTTTGTGTTTTTAACTTTAAGTATGATATGCAAGTGCCTATCTAACATGCATATTGATAAAGAATACGAGGAGCGGTCACAATGTGATGCGTAGGTTCTTACCTCTCGTCTTAAACTCTCTCGCATCTGAATCACACACAACAGAAAACAAACTAACTAAGTTGTCCCTAGGGAGAGAGATTATCATTTAATGAGTAATTTATTACTGTTCATGTATTAAGATAAATCACAGGTAGCTGTTCTTTGAATCAAAACACATAAACATAAATAAAGATATGCACAACAAGATAGCTCATTATTTGTTAAGACATTCGTTACTCATAGTGGAAATCATCATAAAATAAACCTGAGAACATTCGTACAAGAACATAGGTTCAAAAAGTTAGAATGATCTCACAGTTAATGAATCACAGCTGAAAACGAAATAGTTCCCCTTCAACATTGTTCATTTCACAACATTTGAACATTCCACCCAAAACTTTCTCCAACAGGCAAAATTGTAATTATATTATTGCAAAACGAAATAGTTCCTCTTACAACAAGTTTTTCACAAGTCTCACTGGGAAAAATCCCCTTCTCTATCTAACTCTCCTATACTTATTCAAAAAGCAAAAACTTTTGGGCTGCCCCCAAATGACCCCTGGGCTTCCCCAATGTTTCATCTCCCACAATTGTCTCATATTTAGTGCTTATACAATTTACAATATATTACATTTAAACAAACTAATAAATCACTTAAGTGGAGGGCCCCGCTTGATTGTTTAGGAACTTATTCCATGCTAAGGCTTCTGATGCAATGTTCTCGAACTCAGAAGGCTCGAGAAAACACATATTAATTTCAAACTTTGCAGCCTGATTTTTAATCACTTCAATCCTGGCTAAACTTAAGCGTAGTTGATCTTCCAGTAACTGCATACTGACCGTTCAATGCACTACTTCATCTTTCAAGATCTACTCATCCAGGGCCTTGACCTGTTGAATTCTCTGTTCATCTTCTTGATATCTGTTCTGTAACATCTCTATGAACAGGTCGTGGTCTGGAAATGCATCTATTCTCTGCTCAGCAGCCACCTGACATCGGTTGTAAGTGATCAACAGTCTTCTACAAAACTCGATGCAAGCTCCTTTTGTTTTCTTTACAGCCTTTTTAAATTCTTCCGCTGTGTTTATGGAAAACACTAACAAGTCATAATATTTTTTTAAGCTTTGTTGATCCTTTGCTGGTAAGTCTGTAGGGATCTCCTCATTGGTTGCAAATCTTGCTATTCTTCCTGTCAGGACTTCTAAAATGTCCTGAGACCTATCTATGAAATATGAAGAAGTATCCAAGAGTTCTTCTAATCTATTATCTACCTGCAAAACTATGCATCTCTCTTCTTCTATGGACACCTGCATCCTATGCATTTTGCTTCTTTGTGTTAAGACATGGTCTTTGAAAGGATGAATGTTGGTCTGCTGTTCTTTGGCCTCTTCCAAAGATGATGCTAGTGAAGCAATTTGTTCTTTAGACTCTACTGCTTGCACCTGAGATTGTTTCTTCGTTTCTTCCAAGGTAGCCCTTTGTATTTCCAGCTCCCCAATCTTACTTTGCAGTTGGTCCTTTTCTGCATGAAGACCCTCATATGTTGTTTTCAGCCCATCCTTTTCTGTCATTAGCTCCTGATATTCCTGCTGCAATTTTGCTAAGCTTTCTTGGGCAACTTCCAAAGACATCTTGTCTACTTGGAGGGACTAAAGCTCTGCCTTTGAGGACTTTGCTTCATTTTGCATTTCTTCAAACTTCCTCTTTAATTTGTTACCTTCATCTCTCTCCTTTTTCAGAGTGTCTCTCAATTAGGTAGAAATTTTCCTTGATTGCTCAAGGTCTGTCATTATTCGATCCACAATATCTTCAGAGGCGTGGATCAATGCTGCTCCAACTCGGATTGTTAGTCTCAGGTCCTTGTCAGTCCCATGGACCACAGTTTTATCATTTATCATCCTCCCTGACTGCCCCCCAGTTTCAAATTTCTTCTCAGTCCTCTTCACTATTCTTTTCCTTTCTCTGTCATAAAAAATGGTATTGAAGTCTGGGACTTCTTCCCCTTTCTTTTGTTCAAAAGGGACTAGTCTTAAGCCAGAAACAACAACCTGCCCTAAAGTGCTGCCAGCAATTGCAGCAAGGTCTTGAGAATCAGGATTATCCTAATCTTGCACTTGAGTGTCTGCAGGGTCAGAAGTTTGTTGCTTTATCGTGGATCCTGTCAGTTTCAGCCTTTCCGCTTCCTGCTTCTTAAGCTCTTCATCCTCTTTTTTTTTCTTTCTTCTTCTTCCCTCTTGACAGATTCCTCTGCACTCTTAGCTACTTCTTGTTCAGCTTTCTTCTTTTCTTCTTCCTCACTTCTAAGCCAACTTTCGGCCTCCTCTGCTAGTCTCCTAGCTTCTTATTCTCTTTTCCTGGCCTCCTCTTCATCTGCTTTCTTCTGCTCAGCCTGGCCCTTGCCACCTTTGGTGGTGATCTTCTTCTTAAATCTTCTTTTTAATGCAGTCATATTTTCTGCATTTCTGAAAGTTTCCTCATCTTTAACCCAATGGTTCGTATATTCAAAATGCACATTGGCTTCCTTGCAATGCTCCACCACTTTACTCTGAGAATCATTCCTATGGAAGCTCATTTCTCCAAAGTGAAATTTCTCCATTTCTTGTACAAACTCATCAGCTTTTTTTAACTTTTGAAAACTTATAACTTCCCAATCTGAATGGTATGGGAGGATAAGTTGCCTTCTTGTGCTCGAACAAAAAACTACCTATACTGTCCAAGAAAACCTGCCTGACTACTTCTTTGTGTACCACATAGTTAGTGGCATATTTGGGAAGCAACAAAGGTGCCCTGGAGCAACCATACATTCTAATATACATCTCGTCCTCAGTCAAGTAGTAATTTGCAAACTCTTCAATGACTTTCAGTGCTTCTTCAGACATGCAATTGCATTCTTTCAAGAAAATCAACGTATACAAGGGCATGATAAATTGTTCACACACTTCTCTATAATGATTGTAGTATTTGTGTGCCCATAATGGCTTGTAGGCCATGTACACAGGGGTTCTATCCCTGTCCCATATGCACCTTAGGTTAGGGAATGGTTGATTGCATAGTATACAATCAATCAATATGGAGCTAATGTAGAACTCAGATTTTTTCTGGGACACCCCTCCCAACGCTGAAGCAATGCAAGACGAGAGACTGTTAGACACAATATTTGCCCAGTTGAACACAGTCCCTTCAGTGGCTACATAGAAGATGATAGGAACCCATCCTATCTTAAAACTTCTTCTGTGGGCTCTCCCAAAAATTCTGTTAAACATTAACGCAATAAACCTGTAAGGGGTCCTTAAATTAGCTGTGTCATACTCCCCTAATGGTCTGGTTCAGAAATTCTTACCAGGTACCATCATTCCTTTTACAGTTTCAACCAGGTCTAGGTTAATCTCCTTTAGTCAACCTTAAGTTAGGTAAACTTGGGCTTCTGGTAAGTGGTAAGCTAATGATACATAACCAGGGATGTAAGCAACATAGCCCTGCTTATTAGTGCTGGCCAGAACCATGGTAGTCACGTCTGCCCTAGGAAGAATCCATCCAATTACTTTTGAGCATGGAAAAATCTCAGGCCTGGTAGCTACCTTCATTAAGGCTGATTTTTCAATATTAGCATATATTGTTACTTCTTCAAAACCGGTGTCAGGAACTTCCTCGTGTGAAATCAGTCTGTAAATTTCACCCCAATTGTGTTCAGGTTCTACCCTGGTGGTGCATTTAGTGTCTTCATAAGTGCACTCAACCTTTGTGATAACCTCCACCTCAGGTTCTTCTTCAACTACAAGAGCTTTCTTTTTCTGCCTCTTTGACATCTCGTATTCAGAAAAGTTTCCCTGTCATACAACAAAATGTATTTTAGGTCCTATTGAGCTGTTCAACCAATATTCAAAGAATGAAGACAAAACTACATAAGCATTTACCTTGGCCACATCAGTCATGACTGAATCCATGTAAAATACAGAACCAGAGCTAACTATCAAATACTCTTGCACAAGATAGGTTTACAAAAAATCTTAGATCCTGCCCATGACTAAAAATTAGCATGATCAACCAAAAACATCATAGCTTCTCTAACATTGTAGAATTTCTCTTGGCAAAGAAACCAGCCTAATCAAAACTACATCCTCGGCGTTATCGACCTCAGAATAATATGCCCTAACTTCCTGCTCAAAATAAATTTCATTAAAACGAGGCATATCCTCAAAATCGTGACCTTAGTCTCAAACACGTGAGCAACCAAATCACCCAAAAAATAAACCCTCCGACATTTTGAGCAAACCAGGGTAAGTGCCTACCCACTGCAAAAGAAAGGAAAACTTCCCCCCCCGGACGGTCATACGCAAACCACGAAAAGCTGGTGCAGACTGCGTAACGCTCGTCTGCACCAGTTTCCTAAACAGTTGGGAAATAATCGAAAACTCATAATAGTTCCACAACCTTCATTAAGGAGAATGAGAACCCCCCCCCAGGCTGCTAACTGTCAAAATGAACCACATATACGCTGATAAAACTACAACCTTGTGCCCAATTGACTGCGGCGGGAAAAAACCCAACCAAGGACGAAAACCCTAGTTCAAAACTCAATTGAAAGGGGTAGAACATAGTTAGCCTACTTGGCAAGGAGTTGTGCAATCGACAAGGAGAATTTGACGGCTTCCACAGCGACGCCACCTACGAATGAGCTCTCGACAGCTAAGGTACAACGCCTAGTTCGATACGATAATGACAGCGTAGGCACGGGTTCATAGAAAAAATAATAGAAAAGAATCCCCAAATCCCATATATATATATATATATATATATATATATCCCGGTGAAAATAAAACCCTCGGCGAGAAAAACAAACCAAATCGGCCAGCGGAACCACTAAGGGATCGGCATCCAAACTGCTAATGGGCTGCAACGACGGAAAACGATACAACTGTGAGCTCCGCAGTGCAAAGAGATACGTCGGTGAAAAAATCACTAAAAAACATCTCATATCGAAGCTCAAACAAACTATCACCTCCGAATATAAGTTTGTTAGATCGCTGCAACGACGGAAGCTGTAAAAGCAAAAAGTTCCGTAGACTAGTAAAAAATTGGGACAAATAAAAACAAAGCTTAAGAGAAACATCGATGAAGAAACAAGCATCGTCGAATTGGAAAACCATCACGCGGGAGTTTAGTCTATTACAGAGCCGCAATGACGGAGCGCAAATACACTAAGGCTTTCGCAAAACAAAACCAACGGCGATCGGAAAGGATCAAAACCTTCGTCGTGGTGTTCACAATTTCTCATCCGAAACGGTGAAAATATAAAGCACTAGTGCTCCGACAGTTATCAAACAAAACGCTGACAATAAAATATAAATGAGAGCGCATCGGTGGAAGATAGAGCTTTGGATCGGGTCATCATTCTACTACACCTCCGCAATGGCGGATGCGTAGTTGACTATGGTTCCGATTTCATAGCTTCAACAAATTTCGACAGTGGGATAAGAAATCACTGTAAGCCATATTCTAAACCAAAGGCAGCACCAGCATCAAGATATTCATTCAACAGTCAACAATAAAAATTGCAGTAAAATCAAGAAATCCTAACAAAACTAAGCAAGACAAATTTAAAAGGAGGGTCCCAAATTTTTTAGAGATTTGGGAAATCGTTGTAGCTGCAACAATTGGTGACTACCTAGTGAAACCCAGATCTCTGAATCAACCCTTCCCTCAGTAGTAGACTATTTAGCCATTAAGATAATAGGTTGAATTCTTCTAGATGCTTGTATTCCTACAATGGCAAACATATGCACTTCAATCATTGATGACAACCCAATTTTGGAAATGGGAACACCAAAATCTCAAAGTCAGGATAACTCTTTTGAGGCCTAGTATATGAGTTTTATTTTACCTCTGTCTTTGGGTAGTTTCCAGCTTGGACACCACAGGATTGTAACATATGGTAAACAGAAATATTGATTTGTTCCTCATTCCCATGCCATTTTGCACTTTTGTGCCTTTTGAACCTTTTGTTCTTTTGAGTCCTCCTTATGCCTTTCTTTCTGAATTTTATTCAGGCTCTTCTATCCATAGTGTCCTTTTGTGTGAGAGATGTGTTTAATTTTCAGCTCACGGACGGAGAAAAACTTTTGGCAAATTTGTATTCATATGATTCGGTACTTTGCTTTGATAGGTATTGCTTCTTTTAGGAGTTTTGACTCTTATCAGCCTTTAGAATTTGAAATCTTGGCATGGGATCATTTATATATAATAAACTGTTTACCTTGCTTCCTTTCTGTGGGTCTTTTGCTGTCACCCCCTAGAACATTTTACATGTGAAATGGATGGATTCTTGAAATAGTATTCCATACCTTTTGATCCTAAGTTATTTTCAGGGATTTAGAAGGATTTCAATGAGTTCATATCCATTTAGGAAAACTACTTACTAGAAGAAATTCTATCAGCTCCAACAAGAATACACAGTCTTATACCAAAGATTTCAGTTAATCGAGAACCCTGATGC
This sequence comes from Pseudotsuga menziesii, assembly GCA_001517045.1. Lineage (NCBI taxonomy): Eukaryota > Viridiplantae > Streptophyta > Pinopsida > Pinales > Pinaceae > Pseudotsuga > Pseudotsuga menziesii. Next base: position 78,061 of record LPNX010192518.1, on the reverse strand, counting down.
TTTCCATGCAACCAAACCAAAAGTAACTAGAAACAACAGTAGCAAATCAAAGTGAAAAATCTACATCAAATTATTTATGTACAAGGTTATTAAGAGAAAAAACCAAGAAAAATAAAATTTGAGAACTAAACCACTACCTGATCAGTTCTCTACCCACCCCTATAGATCTAGCAACTTGTAAGTTAAGGGGCTAGGCTCAACTACAGATGTGACATACCTAACCATTATCTAATTCTACCATTCTTGAAACAAATACTACATCTACTAATTTACAATCAATCTCATCAGCCTATGAACATTGAAGAAGATCGAGCTAGGTGTCTACTATGTTGTTGGCTTCTTGAAGCTCAATTAGATAATTCCCCAATACAAAATTTACTGATTCATTTTCCTCTTCCAACTTAGTGACAGTGTGTTTCATGTAGGGTTCCCTTAAGATTTTGATTTGATTTGGGACTCCTTTATGAGGCAGCCACAAATGTGACCAATCTGAAGCAAAATACCCCTTGAACCTCGCTGACCAGTCTCGGTTCAAAATAAGTCCATAGCCATCAGGTATGTTTGCGACCGCAATATCAATATATTGACATATATTTTCATTTGTAGATAAACGAATGAGAACATTCTCCATTTCCCCAACTACTTTCACATTAGTTCTGTCTAATTGAGTAACTTCCAAAGCAATAGGTTTAAGCTGTCCATTAATCCTTTTGCAAAGTGCGAGTGGCATAACATTTATTGATGATCCAGAATCTACCAAACAATTATGCACCTTATGGTTCAAAATTTCCAAAGTCAAAAGGAAAGGTGGGGTTTTAAACCTAGTTTTCCCTTCCCCAATTGCTTCAACAACTTCCTCCATAGGTTGGTTTTCTGTGGGTAGCTCTTCCTCCAGTTCTTCAGGTTTTTTGATATTTTCCTTGTCATCACCTAGTTGGTCTTCCATAGGCTTAATAGGCATGTTGATTTGCTTCGGACCTTGACTAGTAATAGTGACTTTAGGTACCTCACCATCAACATTGTTCTTTGGTTGTTTCTTGACATTCTCTTGCAATTTCTTGATCTTTGAGAGCATTGAACTGTCTTTATTCACCAAATCCAGGCCTTTTGTTGTCATTTTTATTTCCAGTATCCCCTTAGGTTTTAGAATACTTCTTTCTGTATCAAAAAGCGAGACACAGTCCCATAAAAACATGGTATCATTTTCTTGTTTTTCTGTGGTTTTAATACCCTTTTGCTCTTCATCACCATCCTCAGTTAATTTAGAATCCAACAGCTGATTCATTACCAATGTCATTGAATTTATCCATTGAGGACAATTCTTTTCAGAATGGGGTTGTTGGTGGAAAGTACAAAAATTATCCATACCTACCTCTGTTAAATTCATCGATGCCAGACTGTATGGAGGAGGTTTGGATTGGTTGTTATCCTCTCTTCTCTTTTAATATGGATTATATGCTCTCTGAGCTTCCTTTTCTTTCTCCAAAACTATTATTCTGTTGGAAATCTTCTGCATCATTTTTAACATCCCCTCAAAATCATGTGATTGCTCCTCTTTAGGTTTAGACAGTAATAAGGCTTTCTTCCCAAAAGGTTTTTCTTCAGATTGCTCAGGGTAATCTTCTATACTTTCCTTTTCAACCTCTACTCTTTCAGCTTCTTCATAAGTCTCCGATAACGTAGGCTTAACTTGAGATTTTACGAACATAGCCAAGTCAGGACCTAAAGCTGAGGTATAATACTCAATCAGAACCTTGTCAGACGACTTATCAGTTGCAGAGAAATTCTTAAGGTAAGCAAAAAACCTTTGAGTAAAATTATGTACATTTTCCTTTCTTTCTTTTTTCAAAGCACCTAAACCTTTCATTAGTGCTGCATGTGTCTTTTGGGCTGCATATTTATCTCTAAAAATCCTTTCAAAGGTATCCCAATCTGGGATTGAGTTTGCAGGAAAACCAAAATACCATGAGGTTGCTGCTCCTTTAAAGGCATGCAGAAAAAGTTTGCAGACTACATCTTCATGTTCTCCATCTTTTAGTCCTTCTATGGCCAAGTAGAAACTTTGCAAATGGTCATCTACTAAAATCTTCTCATTTGGGTCAAACTTGGGCAGTATCTTCTCAAAATCTTGAGGTAAGTCATGCAACGGAGGTGCTAAGTTTAGAGGTGATCTGGCTTTCCAAGCAGGTGGTGGATTTGGTGGGTTAGGTGGATGATTTGCATTTACACCTGCCATGAGTCTGGGTGGAGAGTGGAGAGGTGAGTGAGCAGAAGTATGGACAGGTGAACCATCAGGTGTATCAGGGCCTACTTGATTCAAAGGCTGAACAACTTCCTGTAATGCTACTTCTACTAATTCTTCCAAATCTCCAACCAACTCTGAATCTTCCAAGATGGGACGGTCTTTCTTCTTGTATTCTATTCGGGATAAATAAGGGATAGTGGGTAATCCTCCAATACTCTTCACATATGCTCTAGTGAGTCTCCTCAGATCATTAACAACTTCATTGTCTATAGAATACAAATTTTCTTTCCACTTCTCTTCAGGATTCGGATTGGGAAATAAATTGCTTTAAAAATTATCACTGGTGGAGTAATTTCGAGGAGATGGATTTCCTCAGCCAGCCATGCACTGGTGGCCCTCCTTCTAGCACCAGAAACTGTTGAGGCCTAGAAAATTGCAGGCAACAACAGCAAGGGATTCTCCCCAGTCAACATTCCCAACTAGCCCGTGACTGTTTGGTATGGGGAATTCATCTGGTTTGCAGTCCGGCTACCGTAGGTCAAATAACAAAAATAAAGGATTTTACCGGTTGCGGCCCGGTCCACCGTGTGTATTTTTGTGTTTTTAACTTTAAGTATGATATGCAAGTGCCTATCTAACATGCAGATTGATAAATAATACGAGGAGCGGTCACAATGTGATACGCAGGTTCTTACCTCTCGTCTTAAACTCTCTCACATCTGAATCACACACAACAGATAAACTAACTAAGCTGTCCCTAGGGAGCGATATTATCATTTAATGAGTAATGTATTACTATTCATGTATTAAGATAAATCACAGGTAGCTGTTCTTTGAATCAAAACACATAAACATAAATAAATATAAGCACAACAAGATAGCTCATTGTTTGTTAAGACATTCATTACTCATAGTGGAAATCATCATAAAATAAACTAGAGAACATTCGTACAAAAACATAGGTTCAAAAAGTTAGAACAATCTCATAGTTAATAAATCACAGCTAAAAACAAAATAGTTCCCCTTCAACATCGTTCATTTCACAACATTTGAACATTCCACCCAAAACTTTCTCCAACAGGAAAAATTGTAATTATATTATTGCAAAACGAAATAGTTCCTCTTACAACAAGTTTTTCACAAGTCTCACTGGGAAAAATCCCCTTCTCTATCTAACTCTCCTATACTTATTCAAAAGGAAAAAACTTTTGGGCTGCCCCCAAATGACCACTGGGCTTCCCCAACATTTCATCTCCCATAATTGTCTCATATTTAGTGCTTATACAATTTACAATATATTGCATTTAAACAAACTAATAAAGCACTTAAGTGGAGGGCCCTACTTGATTGTTTAGGAACTTCTTCCATGCTAAGGCTTCTGATGCAATGTTCTCGAACTCAGAAGGCTCGAGAAAATGAATATTAATTTCAAACTTTGCAGCCTGATTTTTAATCACTTCAATCCTGGCTAAACTTAAGCGTAGTTGATCTTCTAGTAACTGCATATTGACTGCTGAATGAGTTACTTCATCTTTCAAGATCTGCTCGTCCAGGGCCTTGACTTATTGAATTCTCTGTTCATCTTCTTGATATCTGTTCTGTAACATCTCTATGAACAGGTCATGGTCTATAAATGCGTCTATTCTCTACTCAGCAGCCACCTGACATCGGTTGTAAGTGATCAACAGTCTTCTACAAAACTCGATGCAAGATCCTTTCGTTTTCTTTACAGCCTTCTTAAATTCTTCTGTTGTGTTTATGGCAAACTCTAACAAGTCATAATCTTGTTTTAAGCCTTGTTGATCCTTTGCTGGTAAGTCTGTAGGGATCTCCTCATTGGCCTCCAATCTTGCTATTCTTCCTGTCATGACTTCTAAAATGTCCTGAGACCTATCTATGAAATATGAAGAAGTCTCCAAGAGTTCTTCTAATCTATTATCTACCTACAAAACTCTGCATCTCTCTTCTTCTATGGACACCTGCAGCCTATGCATTTTGCTTCTTTGTGTTAAGACATGGCCTTTGAAAAGATGAATGCTGGTCTGCTATTCTTTGGCCTCTTCCAAAGATGCTGCTAGTGAAGCAATTTGTTCTTTAAACTCTACTGCTTGGACCTGAGATTGTTTCTCCATTTCTTCCAAGGTAGCCCTTTGTATTTATAGCTCCCCAATCTTACTTTGCAGTTGGTCCTTTTCTGCATGAAGACCCTCATATGATGTTTTTAGCCCATCCATTTCTGTCATTAGCTCCTGATATTCCTGCTGCAATTTTGCTAAGCTTTCCTGGGAAACATCGAAAGACAGCTTGTCTACTTGGAGGGACTGAAGCTCTGCCTTTGAGGACTTTGCTTCATTTTGCATGTCTTCAAACTTTCTCTTTAATTTGTTGCCTTCATCTCTCTCCTTTTTCAGAGTGTCTCTCAATTGGAAAGCAATTTTCCTTTCTTGCTCAAGGTCTGTCATTATTCGATCCACATTATCTTCAGAGGCATGGATAAATGCTACTGCAGCTCGGATTGTCAGTCTTGGGTCCTTGTCTGTCCCATGGACCATGATTTTATCATTTATCATCCTCCTTGACTGCCCCCCAGTTTCAACTTTATTCTCAGTCTTCTTTACAATTCTTTTCCTTTCTCTGTCATAAAAAAATGGTACTGAAGTCTGGGATTTCTTCCCCTTTCTTTTGTTCAAAAGGGATCAGTCTTAAGCCAGAAACAACAACCTGCCCTAAAGTCCTGCCAACAATTGTAGTAGGGTCTTGAGAATCAAGATTATCCCAATCTTGCACTTGAGTGTCTGCAGGGTCAGAAGTTTGTTGCTCTGTCGTGGATCCTGTCAGTTTCAGCCTTTCCGCTTCTTGCTTCTTAAGCTCTTCATCCTCTTTATTTTTTCTTTCTTCTTCTTCCCTCTTGGTAGCTTCCTCTGCACTCTCAGCTGCTTCTTGTCCAACTTTCTTCTTTTCTTCTTCCTCACTTCTAAGCCAACTTTAGGCCTCCTCTGCTAGTCTCCTAGAATCTTCTTCTCTTTTCCTTGCCTCCTCTTCATCTGCTTTCTTCTGCTCAGCCTGGCCCTTGCCACCTTTGGTGGTGAGCTTCTTTTTAAATCTTCTTTTTAATGCAGTCATATTTTCTGCATTTCTGAAAGTTTCCTCATCTTTATCCCAATGGTTCGTATATTCAAAATGCACATTGGCTTCCTTGCAATGCTCCACCACTTTACTCTAAGAATCATTCCTATGGAAGCTCATTTCTCCAAATTGAAATTTCTCCAGTTCTTGTACAAACTCATCAGCTTTTTTTAACTTTTGAAAACTTATAACTTCCCAATCTGAACAGTATGGGAGGATAAGTTGCCTTATTCTGCTCGAACAAAAAACTCCCTATATCGTCCAAGAAAACCTTCCTGACTGCTTCTTTGTGTACCACATAGTCAGTGGCATATTTGGGAAGCAACAAAGGTGCCCTGGAGCAACCATACATTCTAATATACATCTCGTCCTCAGTCAAGTAGTAATTTGCAAACTCTTCAATGACTTTCAGTGCTTCTTCAGACATGCAATTGCATTCTTTCAAGAAAATCAACGTATACAAGGGCATGATAAATTGTTCACACACTTCTCTATAATGATTGTAGTATTTGTGTGCTCATAATGGCTTGTAGGCCGTGTACACAGAGTTTTGTCCCTGTCCCATATGCACCTTAGGTTAGGGAATGGTTGTTTTTCACAGTATACAATCAATCAATATGGAGCTCAGGTAGAACTCAGATTTTTTCTGGGACATCCCTCCCAGTGCTGAAGCAATGTAAGCCGAGAGACTGTTAGACACAATATTTCCTAGTTGAACACAGTCCCTTCAGTGGCTACATAGAAAATGATAGGAACCCATCCTATCTTAAAACTTCTTCTGTGGGCTCTCCCAAAAATTTTGTTCAGCATTAACGCAATAAACCTTTAAGGGGTCCTTAAAGTAGCTTTGTCATACTCCCTTGATGGTCTGGTTTGGAAATTCTTACCAGGTACCATCATTCTTTTTACAGTTTCAACCAGGTCTAGGTTAATCCGCTTCAGCCAACCTTCAGTTAGGTAAACCTGGGCTTCTTGTAAGTGGTAAGCTAATGATACATAACCAGGGCTGTAAGTAGCATAGCCCTGCTTTTCAGTGTTGGCCAGAATCATGGTAGTCACGTCTGCCCTAGGCAGAATCCATCCAATTACTTCTGAGCATGGGAAAATCTCAGGCCTGGTAGCTACCTTCATTAAGGCATATTTTTCAATATTAGCATATATTGTTACTTCTTCAAAACTAGTGTCAGGCACTTCCTGGTGTGAAATCAGTCTGTAAATTTCACCCCACTTGTATTCAAGTTCTACCCTGGTGGTGCATCTAGTGTCTTTGTAAATGCACTCAACCTTTGTGATAACCTCCACCTCAGGTTCTTCTTCAACTACATGAGCTTTCTTTTTCTACCTCTTTGACATCTCATCTTCGAAAAAGTTGCCCTGTCATACAACAAAATGTCTTTTAGGTGCTATTGAGCTGTTTAACCAATATTCAAAGAATGAAGACAAAACTACATAAGCATTTACCTCGGCCACATTAGTCATGACTGAATCCATGTAAAATACAGAACCAAAGCTAACTATCAAATACTCTTGCACAAGATAGGTTTACAAAAAATATTAGATCCTGCCCATGACTAAAAATTAGCATGATCAACCAAAAACATCATAGCTTCGCTAACATTGTAGAATTTCTCCTGGAAAAGAAACTAGCCTAATCAAAACTACGTCCTTGACATTATCGACCTCATAATAATATGCCCTAACTTCCTTCTCAAAATAAATCTCATCAAAATGAGGCATATCCTCAAAATTACGAGCTTAGTCTCAAACACGCGAGCAACCAAATCACCCAAAAAAAAAACCCTCCGACATTTTGAGCAAACCAGGGTAAGTGCCTACCCACTGCAAAATAAAGGAAAACTTCCCCCCCTGGACGACCATACGCAAACCAGGAAAAGCCGGTGCAGACAGCGTAACGCTCATTTGCACCAGTTTCCTAAATAGTCGAGAAATAATCAAAAACTCATAACGGTTCCCCAACATTCATCAAGGAGAATGAGAAACCCCCCACGGGCTGCTAACTGCCAAAATGAACCACATATACGCTGATAAAACCACAACCTTGTGCCCAATTGACTGCGGTGGGAAAAAACCCAACCAAGGACGAAAACCCTAGTTCAAAACTCAATTAAAAGGGGTAGAACATAGTTATCCTACCTGGGAAGGAGTTGTGCAGTTGACAAGAAGAATCTGACGGCTTCCATAGCGATGCCACCTACGAATGAGCTCCCGACAACTAAGGTACAATTCCCAGTTCGATACGATAATGACACCGCAGGCACGGGTTCATAGGAAAACTAATAGGAAAGAAAACCCAAATCCCATATATATATCCTGGTGAAAATAAAACCCTCGGCGGGAAAAACAAACCAAATTGGCCGGTGGAACGACATCCAAACTACCAATGGGCCATAATGGCGGAAAACGAAACAATTGTGACCTCCGCAGTGCAAAGAGATACGTCGGCGAAAAAATCATTAAAAAACAACTCATATCGGAGCTCAAACAAACTATCACCTCGGACTATACGTTTGTTAGATCGCTGCAACGACGGAAGCTGTAAAAGCAAAAAGTTTCGTAGACCAGTAAAAAATCGGGACAAATAAAAACAAAGCTTAAGCGAAACATCGACGAAGAAACAAGCATCGGCAAATGGGAAAACCATCACGTGGGAGTTTAGTCTGTTACAGAGCCGCAACGACGGAGCGCAAATACACTAAGGCTTTCGTAAAACAAAACCAACGACGATTGGAAAGGATCAAAACCTTTGTCGTGGTGTTCACAATTTGTCATCTGAAATGACGGAAATATAAAGCACTAGTGCTTCGATGATTATCAAACAAAACGCCAACAATAAAATATAAACGAGAGTGCATCGGCGGAAGATAGAGCTTTGGATCGGGTCGTCATTCTACTGCACCTCCGCAACGGCGGATGCGTAGTTGACTATGGTTCCGATTTCATAGCTTCAACAAATTCCGACAGCGGGATAAGAAATCACTGTAAGCCATATTCTAAACCAAAGGCAGCACCAGCATCAAGATATTCATTCAACAGTCAACAATCAAAATTGCAGTAAAATCAAGAAATCCCAACAAAACTAAGCAAGACAAATTTAAAAGGAGGGTCCCAAATTTTTTAGAGATTTGGGAAATCGTTGCAGCTGCAACAGAAGGGAAGCAAGATCACCTGATGCTTTTTCCTAAAGTTTTGCCAAGCATGACAATGGCATCAAGAACGCTCAGAGTATTTTTCATGTTTGAAACCAGATCACGAAAAAGAGAAAAGTAAGCTAAAAAAAGGGTTCATTTTCCGTAAGTTTAGTCCTCCAGGCCCAGAAAAGAGATAAACCTATACCTGAAGATACTCTTCTAGATTCCGAAGAAAATAAAGTATTCTGTTTTTGCAAGTAATCCACAAAGTCCAAAAAAAGTGGTAAACTTATACCTATGTGGATGTTCCTTCACATCCTTTAACGATTTTGAAGGGACAAGCGAACTCGATGATCTAGTCACATTTATGGATTCAGAACAAGGATTGAAGATAAATCCATATCTTTCCCGTAAAGTTTTAACAAGTCCTGAAAAGTCAACTTGTTACCTCCTTACTATTTTTAACGAGCTCAAAGTAAAGCGGGAAGAATGCTCTATTTGCAAGGAGACGAGTGTCAGAGGCATGCGAAACTAGTTCCAAGCGCGGGGAACAAACCTAAGCATAGTGCAAGGAACACGAGAAAGATAAGGACACTCAGGGAGCGTCTCCTCCAGGTAAAGGGTGTCAAGTTGTAGTAGAAAAATGGTACAAAGCTGAGTGATGATGAGAGCAAAGATGAAGGATTATATAATGATCTAAAAGCGTGGAAGCTGACATCAAGCTCATAAGTGCATCAGTGTGTACGCAAATGTGGTTCCAACTTAAACAACAAGGCAAGGCTAATAAACAATTGTGAATCCTACTAAGAATCCTGTCTTCAAGAAACAACAATATTAAGATCAAATTCAAAAGAAAATGTCTGATATAGGTCGCTTTGGTAGAAACACTTGCAAATTTGCTACCTTCTACAAAAGGCATAGTCAAGGCAGAATCGACCAATGAAGACTCTATAATGCCAAGGCTTGAGGATTTATAATCAATATGATCAATCTAAAGAGGAGAGCTAAAGTTGAAAGGGATGATAGAGTATGCAAAAACAAACTCAGTGTCCCAAAAATTGAAAAATATACAAGCATAATCAAACTCATCTGGATCACTGACTTGTTTTGTGATGGGAGAGTCGAAAGAATCAACAATGAAATCACGGGAGTATCAATCATCGGATGGATCATACTCACTAAGCAAGTCAGGGTTGGACTTAAACACAACAGAGTCAACATCCATTAGAAGGTCAAATTGTATCAAAGACTCTAGGAAGGCTTCATCCAAAGAAAGGAGACCATCTGAATAGAACACGTCTCTTGGAAGGAGACCATCCGAGAGAGTAGATATCATTTTTCATATTTAGCTGGACATTTTATTTACAACAAATTTTTTTTTTGTTAAATATATATAGAAATATTATGGCACTGATATTCGTGGACATTTTAGGTTTTCCATGATGGGGAATCATGCATGGAGCAGATTCAATACTCTAGTTGAATCGCATAAATAGTTTCAATTTTTGCATAGATTCAAATGTATATAGATCATCTACTTTTGTTGCATATCATGTTGAACTTTTTTCAAACAATATATTTGAATTATAAAATTGCTATATCAGACTTCCTTGATGGGACTATATATTTTGTCATATTTTCTCTACCTCTTAGTTGGTTGGGAAGGTGTTTTGGTCCAAAATAACTATTATATTTCTTTGGGTTTTATTGGAGTATTTATGATGCAAACTTTATGGCTATTCTATGAGAAAACTTGTACTTATTTTTGTCAAGCATGACATATACTATTGAGAAAAAAAGTCATTGTAAAATTATTGTTTAATATAAATAAAATATAATATGATGTATTTTTGTGAAGGTAAAGTTTGTAAAAATATTTTATGATGATGATGGTAGTGGCTATTAAAGTTCAGGTTTGTGTTGGAAAAACTTGAAGAGAAGCATTCCTAAGTCACTAGAGTTTTGCTGAATTAATTGTTTATGAATTGTTCAAGGCCCATCTTCATCATGGAGTTTATAAGAGTTGGTTCTTATTTCAACAACGTTGACAACTTCTTAAAATTAAATGTAAAATAATTTTTATGTTATAGATATTTTATTGACCTTTTTCTCGATACCCTAATGATTTAAACATATGTGTCATTTTAGTGGCAAATGATTTAAACTAAATTTTGACCAATTTTGGGAATCTTCTTATCATTTATGTTAATTGAATTTTGATTTTATAGTAGGCACTAATCATAACCATGTTCTAAAAGTTGTTTATATGAATTGTGTTTCAATTTAATAATGTATGAAATTAAAAAATAGAAAAAAATACTATAGAAAAAAAAATAAAAGTTATAATTTGTTTTTATAATAAGAACAAATAAAAGTCATAGAAATTCTTTAATAAAAATATAATTTATTAAAAAGAATGGATCAATAAATAAGGATTAGGAATTGGTAAAACCAATAAATATAAGTAATTGAATAATTAAATAAAAAATTTAAGGTGATGGAAAATATAAACTAAATAGTACTTAAATATTCATATCCATGTGACCTTATCACTTTCATTACCTTACTAAGGAAAGACTTATTCTCATCTAATACTTTCTAGGTTAATGGTTATTCCATCTCTCGATAAATATATCTCTGTTTTGTTCTCCATCCGAAAACAAAGAATCGTATCCCCATTTCTTCTCCCCAAGGCTAAATAAGAAGGCTTTACATTTACTAATTCACTAATCATGTTGTTAAGGTTTTAGTTAAAAATAAATTCATTTAAAGTTTTACAAAACTTTTAAGCAACTTTTCCATAAGTGTTGAAGGTAAATTTAACCCCTTTTATCTCCCAAACTCTCTGTTGTCTTTGTGAGCTTGCCTTATTACGGAGGATTGAAGTGGTGGAGGCCCAAGTGGAGGGACTCAGTTTCTCGGTTCCGAAAAGGTGTCGACAGAGGTTGTCACATTGTATCTATGTTTTATATTAATATTAGCGTCCATTTCTAGTCCAAATTCATGTGCAATTATGTATATTTGTATCCATGGGTGTAATTCATTTATACATGTTTAAATGGATTATTCTAGATTGAATGGTAACACTTAATATATTATGCTTGGATATATATTTGTTGTTGAGGGTAAATTGTAGGGACAAAATTTTGATCGAGAGATAAACGGTGGTAGTCTTCAAGCATCCAGTTTAAGTATGGTTCTTATCCCTCAGTTGTTAGATTCTTTAATTTATCTAGCATACTTGAGAATTGATTTGATTTCTGGTGTTGTTAGAATTTTGGACAATAGTGAGAGGTGGGGGGGTTGAATCAGTATTGATAACTTTTTATAACTTAAAAACCACAATTACAATTTAACACACATAATCAACAAGAAACATAGAAAACAAATTTATCGTGGAACCCAATTGGGAAAAAACCACCAATACGTCCTATTACTGCAAAATTATATATACAAATGGTTTCTGCCTACTACAACAGAAAAGGATGGTACCACACCCTATTTACCAGTAACTACAGGAAGGAGGCTACAACCCCCTATTTTGTCATCTACTACTGATAGGATGCTACTACACCCTAGTTACCATCTACTGCTCGAAGGAGGATAACCCCCTGCAGGCTTGATACCTTCCCTAGCTCTACCCTACCACCCTCTGTTTTTGTATGATCTTCATATATGCTTTACGATTTTTGCCTCTGATTCTACTTTGGTCTCTAACTGCTAAAGTTGCATTAAACTGTATTGTTGAGACAATTTCTCTCACTCGTCATTCTGTCTTTAAATACCTTCTAACACGTTTGCTGTGAGTGCATCTCTTCACCGTTGTGCCTTTTCATTCTTAGATCGCGCCTCTTCATGAATACTCAATTCTTCATTCTAACAATTCTTTAACTCTATTCAAGTTTATCAGTCATACCTTTCCGCAACAAAATTTTACCTAAATTTTTCTCAGTAATGATAATTCTTCTCCAAAAATTCTTCTGAATTTGCCTTTCCACAAGAGATCCTTGCCTCAACCATCCTGAGCCATTGATCCATTGTGGAATATTTCCTGTCCATCGATCCATGTAACATACCCATACAACCTAACTAAAATGCATAAAAAAATATTTTTCGCCTTCCACCTTCCGCATTCCTCATGGTGGACTCCGGGTGCCGAAAACCCCTATTACTTTATATTTTCATTTTCTCCTTTCGCCTTCCACATTCCACAGGGCAGACTTCGAGCTGCAGAAACCAATATTACTTTATATTATCTTTTTCTCCTTCCTCCTTCCGTAGGGCAGACTCCGGTTTGCGGAAACCCATATTACTTTATATTTTCTTTTTCTCCTTCCGCCTTCTGCAAGGTGGACTTCGGGTTGCAGAAAACCATATTAATTTATATTTTCTTTTTCACCTTTCGCCTTTTGCATTTCTTCTGAACTGTTGATTTCCTTGCGGGTTCAATCCCGACCGTCGATCTACGATCAAATGCGGATTCAATCTTAAATGTTGATCCTTTTGTGGATTCAAATCTAGCCATTGATTTGTACATTGTCGATCCTTTTCCTCTTGCATCGATCCTCCACCTCTTGCATCATGTTCACTTGTTTTGTCATTGCTGAAATCATTTGACATCAATTGAGAACTATTTTCAACATTCTCTCCCTTTGGAATTGATGGCAACAATTTATTTTAGTCAATTTTCCCCCCCTTTGACATTAATGACAAAATATTCCTTCTAAGAACTCCCCCTCTCATCATATCTCCCCATGATATTGTGCTTCCTCTTTTACAACTGTTGTAAGGGAATCACTCCCAACTTCCATATAAGATGCTCAAAGGATTCCCTTGGTAGTGGCTTGGTAAATATGTCAACAATCTATTCTTTTGTGTCAACATACTCTAGTTTGACAATATTCTCGGATACTTGTTCTCTTAGGAAGTGATACTTTAGTGGTATGTGTTTTGTCTTGGAGTGCATGACAAGTTTTTTTGACATATTTATGGCATTGGTATGATCCATTTATTATTATTGGGTGCTCATACTTCATAAGTAAGTAGTCTAGTGTCTGCTTCATCCAAATGACCTGGGTGCAACATGACGTAGAAGTGATATATTCGGCCTTTGTTGTGGAGAGTGAAATGTAATATTTTTTTTACTTAACCATGAAACCAAACAATTTCCTAGGAATAATGTTGCTCCACTGGTACTTTTTCGATCATAAATACTTCCTTCCCAATCTGCATTAGTAAATGCTTTTAAGATGAAGCCTTGACTTTTTGGGTACCATAACCCATACTCCATAGTACCTTTCAAATATTTGAAAATTATTTTTACTGCTGTTACATGCATTTCTTTGGATCTTGACTGGAACCTAGCAACCAAACCTACACCATGCATCACATCTACTCTTGTAGTTGTCACATATAGCAGGATTCCTATCATGGATCTATACATGGTATGATCCACTTCCAAAGACTCATTGTCCTTACTTAATTTACAACTTGTGATCATAGGAGTACTGACAGTTTTGGAGTCTTCTATATTAAATCTTTTAAGCATGTCTTTGATGTACTTAGGTTGAGAGAAATATTCCTTTGTGTGTTTGGTAAACGTGTAACCCCAAGAAGAATGTTAGCTCACTCAACATTGACATTTCAAATTCCTTCTTCATTTCAAAAGCAAATTTTACACTTAGTATTTGTAAATTGCTTCCAAATATGATTTCATCTACATAAACAACAACAATGATCATATTTTTATCTTCGATTTTTAAGTAGATATTACTTTCAGTGGCCCCTCTCTTAAATCCTTATTGCTTTAAATAGATGTCTAGCCTTGAAAACCATACCCTTGGATCTTGCTTGAGACCATAGAGTTCCTTTTTCATTTTGCAAACGTAGTCTCTATTTTATGATAATAGAAAACCTTCAAGTTGTTCAATATAAACCTCTCCTTCTATTTTTCCATTCCAAAATGCAGATTTGACATCCATTTGATACACTTTAAATTTTTTATGGCATGAGAGTGCTAGAAACATTATGATTTCTTCAAGTCTTGCCACAAGGGAATAAATTCCTTCAAAATCAACCTGTTCTACATGAGCATACCCTTTACATACTAATCTTGCCTTGTTCCTTATCACTTGGCCATCTTGATTGAATTTGTTCTTGAAAACCCATTTCATCTCTATAACATTCTTATCTTTAGGTCTTGGGAAAAGTTCCCAGGTCTCATTTTTGTCAATATGATCTAATTCTTCATTTTGGCTTTAACCCATTCATCACTTTTGCGGGATTCTATAAAATCCTTAGGTTCCACTATTGAGAGTAGGGCTTGTTCATTAAATGGTAGTTGTCTCCTTGTACTGAATCCAACATTTTTATCACCTATGATCTATGTCTCCGGATGATTCTTTTGTATCCTTCTAGATGGAGTTTTTGTGTAATGTCTTGGGGAGTCTTCTTCACCTTCCTGTGTATATTCCTTCTCTATTCCTTCTTCTTCATCATGGCTACTTTCATCCTTTTGCAAGTCTTCCTTATCTTCAACATTTGTATTTTCAACGCCGTCATGACTTATTAGTCTTGTTGGTTTGATATCATCTATTATTACCATAGTGGAAAAAATCGGCATCAACAAAAAATCGGCGAGGGTCCAGAAAACATCTTCTTGGCAACATCGGCAAAAAAACGGCAAAAATTGGCAAACCGCGGTAAGCATTAAAAAATGCAAATCTTGTACTTTAATAGGGTCAAAATTTGCTTACCAATTTTTTCCCCTATTTGCCGATTTTTCCCGATCTTTCCTGATTTTTTCCATTTTTTTCCCAATTATTGCCGATGTTTGCTGATGTTTGCCGATTTTTTGAAAAAATTGTGATTTTTTCAGTCCGAAAAATCTATAGCCAAAAAGAATTGCGATTTTTCAGAACATCGCCGAAAAATCGACAATTTTTTCCACTATGATTATTACATCTACACTTTCTACAATTTTATGTAACCTTTTATTATAACATCTATATGCCTTCTTGGTGGAAGAATATCCTAGAAATATTCCTTCATCATTCCTAGAGTCAAACTTTCCAAGATCATCCTCGTTCCTTTTAATGTAACAATTATTGCCAAATAATTTGAAATATTTGACGGAGGCTGGTCTTCCATACCATAGTTCATAGTCCTTATTCACTTTGAGTTGTCCTCTATTAATTATATAGACAACTGTGTATACTGCTTCTTTCCAATATGCATCTAACAACTTTGCTTCATTAAGCATTGTTATGGCAACTTCTTGGACTATTCTATTTTTCCTTTCAACAACACCTTTCTGCTGAGGAGTCTCTGTAGCTGAAATTTGTCTCTTAATTCCATGTATCTCACAAAAATCATTGAACTCATTTGAAGTAAACTCTCCCCCATTGTCTGATCTAAGACATTTGATTTTCATATATTGGTCATTTTCAACCATTGCGTTGAATATTTTGAACTTCTCAAAGGCTTCTGGTTTTTCTTTGAGAAATGTCACCCAAGTCATCCTTGTGTAATCATCAATGAGCAACATGAAATAATATTCTCCTTGCATGCTTTTAGTTCTTGTTGGTCCACAGAGATCCGTGTGCACTATTTCCATAGGATGTGAGGTCATGTGTTCTTTTGTTTTAAAACTGGCTCTAGTTTGCTTCCCATGTTGACAATGTTTACAAATTGAGTTTAGAGGTTTTACAAATTTAGGTGAGTCTCTCACAGCTTCCTTCTTACTTATTTTGAAAATATTGTTAAAATTTAAATGTCCCAACCTTCTGTGCCATAACCAACTTTCATCAACCATACTCAAGTAACATTGATTTTTGATTTTCTAGGATGTATACATTGTTTGAATTTATTATAGCAATGCCAACAACTCTTCCTGAGTCCTTTTTCCTGATTTCACATTTCTTTGAGTTAAAAATACATATGTGCCCTTTGATCACATGTTTGACTTACACTGAGGAGATTAGGCTTGAGGTTTTCTACTAGTAATACATTTTCTGCTTTGATCTTTTTATTGACAACAACTGTTACTTTGCCAATTATCTTGAAAGACATATTGTATCCAAATGTGACTTTACCCTTATTATCTTTTAGTTTTATGAACTTGTTTGGGTCACCTGTCATGTTTTTTGAACACCCACTGTCCTAGTGCCATAGGTTTTGTTTCTCCGTTGCACATAGAACAATCATGGAGCTTTATGTTTCTTCCTTTTCCCTCCAATACTTCTTCTGTTTTGTGTCTTGAGACTTAATTGCAATAGTCTTCCTTGTCATAGTCATCAATTTACAATCTCTTGCCATGTGTCCATGGTTATTGCATTTGTAACACTCTATGTCATATTTTTGAAGAAGTGTAAAAAGGTTATGATTTCCTTTTGGTTTGTTACTTGATGAATTCTTCTTGTATTCACGAACTTTCCCATAAGATCTGTAATTTAAGGCTTTATGACCAAATTTATGAGAAGAGTAACAATGACCCAAAAATATATGATGGTATTTATTTGGTCTCTTAGGCACCATATTATTTCTTTTTTATCTTGAGAGCTTAGGGAAGCTTTCTTGCTCTCTTCCTTTTTAATTGGAGTCTTTAGTGCTTCAGCATACATTTTCTTATTTCCTCATTGATTAGTGAAAGAGAAAAATCCTTGCTTCTTTTCTTTGTTAAAACCCAAGCCAAATCTATCACTTGATGATCTTTGGCTATTCAAGATGTCATCTAGAATCCTTGAGTTGTTCTCAAACTTTGATTTGATAGATCATTCATCAAGATTTTTCTTGAATTGCAAGAATCTCTTCTTCAAGTCTCTCAAATTCCTGTATTTGTCTTTTGAGTTGTAAATTTTGGTCCCCCTCAATCCTTTTGGAATCTAGAAGTTGAGCTTCCAACTTATTAATGACATGATTTGATTGTTTGTTCTTTTTTTTGCATTTCTCAAGTTCTTAAAGAGCACTTACAAGTTCAGCTCTTAATTCTACTTCTCCTTCCACATCCGAGTCACTATTTGAATCTTGAGTATCTAGACCCATCAATAGAATTTCAGTTTCTTCATCTTCACTTGTATCTGCATCTTTACTATCTTCCATGGTGGAAACAATTTTATTTTTCTCATAGGACTTCTTCTTGTTTCCTGTTTTACCATTTTTGAACTTTGAGGTTTCTCTGTTATCAGTATCATCTTGTTTAGGGTAAGTACATTTTGAAGCAAAATGTCCAATTCTTCCACATTTGAAACATTTTAGGGATAAATTTCCTTTATATTTTCCAGTACCTTTCTCAAGTTTTTTTAATAAAATGAACTTCCTCATCATCTAGGTTCTCTTATTGGTTTTTGGACGAGGCTTTAAATGCTGCTTCTTTTCTTGAAGTTTCATTTAGTCCCGTTCTCATCTCATATGTAGTGAGGATTCCATGTAGTTCATCTACTATCACAAGGTCAAGATCATCTCGTTCTTCTAGGGTGGATACTTTTCAGTCGTACTTCATTGGCAATGTTCTTAGTACCTTGTCAACCACTTCTCTTTCTTTTAATTTTCCTCCAAGACCTCTAATAGAATTGACAATCTCATCTACTCTTAGAAAGTATTCCCCAATATTTTCTTCTTCTTTCATTTTAAGGCTCTCAACCTTCCCTTTATATGTCTGAAGCTTGGATTCTTTGACTTTAGATGCCCCTTCAAAGATAATATTTAACTTATCCAAGGCTTGTTTGGTAGTCTTGCATCACATAACTTTTGTAAATACAGAGTTTGTCAATCCACTCAAGAATGCATTTAGGGATTTGGCATTACCTTCATATTGGCCTAGTTGCATTGGGTCTGTAGGTGCTTGATCTTCTATTTCATACTCCTTTTCAGTTGCTGCCCAAACCTTCCATCCAAGGGACATCAGATGGCACTTCACTCTCCCACTCTAGTATGCATAATTTTCTCCTGTGAATAATGGAGGTCTGTTAGTGGCTAATCCTTCTTGTTGATCCATAGTGGTTTTTAAATAGGATCTTCCTTCCAATGGTTAAATTGTGGTTAAGGAACTCTCTCTGATACCAATTGTTAGAATATTGGACAATACTGAGAGGGGGGGTGAATCAGTATTGGTAACTTTTTATAAATTAAAAACCACAATTAACATTTAACACACAGAATCAACAAGAAACATAGAACACAGATTTTATCATTGAACCCAATTGGGAAAAAACCACCAATATGTCCTATTACCACAAAATTATATTTACAAATAGTTTCTACCTGCTACAATAGACAAGGGTGGTACCACACCCTATTTACTAGTAACTACTAGAAGGAGGCTACAACCCCTTATTTTGTCAGCTACTACTGGCAGGATGCTACTACACCCTATTTACCAGCTACTATAGGAAGGAGGCAACAACCCCCTACAGGCTTGATACCTGGCCTAGATCCACCCTACCATCCTCTGTTTTTGTATGATATTCATATATGCTTTACGATTTTTGTCTCTGATTCTACTTTGGTCTCTAACTTCTACAGCTACATTAAACTGTATTGCTGAGACAATTTCTCTCATTCGTCATTCTGTCTATAAATACCTTCTAACACGTTTTCTGTGAGTGCATCTCTTCACCATTGTGCCTTTTAATTCTTAGATCGTTCCTCTTCATGAAGACTCAATTATTCATTCTAAAAATTCTTTAACTCTATTCAAGTTTATCAGTCATACCTTTTCATAACGCAATTTTACCAAAATAGCCTCTCTGCAATGATAATTCTTCACCAAAAATTCTTTCGTATTTTCCTTTCCGCAATAGATCCTTTCCTCAACCATCCTGACCCATTTATCCATTGCAGACTATTTCTTGTCCATTGATCCATGTAACATACCGGTACAACCTGACTAAAATGCATAAAAGAATATTTTTCTCCTTCCGCCTTCTGCAGGGCGGACTCCGGGTGGCAGAAACCCCTATTACTTTATATTTTCATTTTCTCCTTCTGCATTCTGCTTTCCACCTTCCGCATTACACAGGGTGGACTTCGAGTTGCAGAAACCCATTATACTTTATATTTTCTTTTTCGCCTTTTGCATTCCGCAGGGCGGAATCCGAGTTGAAGAAAACCATATTAATTTAGATTTTCTTTTTCGCCTTCTGCATTTCTTCTGAACCGTCAATTTTCTTGCGGGTTCACTCCTGAATGTTGATCTACGATCAAATGCGGATTCAATCTTAACTTTTGATCCTTTTGCGTATTCAAATTTAGTCGTTGATCTGTACATTGTCGATCCTTTGCCTCTTGGATCGATCTTCTGCTCTTGCATCATGTTCATTGGTTTTGTCATTACTGAACGCATTTGAAATCAATTGAAGACTATTTTCAATAGGTGTCATACTATCTATTGTGGTCCATGCCAAGCCACAGGAATATTTTCTCTGTAACACACATCTTGACATAAATCAATTGTAGTTTGGGTGATGATGCAGTGGCAAAATGTCTCGACAATTTTATTGTCACTAAAGAGTTGTTGTAAAATGTGGCTAGGTATAGATCATGGGTGGAGCCATGTGTATTATTGCTTCATTTCCCCATTGTATTTTAGATGGACTTCTCATTGATCATGTATAGGTACCCTTTTAAGTACAATCATTCTATAGTGAGTGAGGTTGAATTCATTAAGTTGGTTCAGGAGAATTGGTAGTTCTCTAATGTAAGCGAGGATCGATCAACAATGGAACACATAGTTTTAAGGCTAAAGTTCTATATTGAGTGAGGTTGAATTCATTAATTTGGTTCAGGAGAATTGGCAGTGCTCATATGTAAGCGAGGATCGATCAGCAATGGAACACATAGTTTTAAGGCTAAAGTTGTTAAAGGAGGTGGCATCAAAGTGGATGTGGCAAAAAAATATGGTGATTCAAGTGAATTTATTGGACATTGAGGAGTGTATAAAGAGAATTTATTACTAAAACCCAACAGGGTTGTTCTCAAAGGAAAAGATGAGAAGCCTTGGTTCTTTAGAATCTAGGAAGTACAATATTTTTTCTATTGATGAAGAAACTTAGAGATTAAAAGGAAAGGCGGGTTGGTTTGACCAAGGGGATTGCAACTTGAAATCTTCCATAAGATGGCATAGAAAAGAAGAGTAATCAATTCTATTTGGGGGTTTGAAGGCTCTAGTGGGGAGGTGTGTGGTACGCAGGAAGAGATAGAAAATGAGGCTTATTGCCATTTTAATGATTTCCTCCAGGACTTGGGAAAAAGCAGCATAACTCACTAATTAGAGGTAATTTGATAGTATCCCTCTTTTTTTACTATTGAAGTAAGTAGGAGAATTGGGGAACTAGTGACTTTAGAGGAGATAAAGAAGGTTCTCTTAGGCTCTTCTAACTAACAAATCCTAGGGCAAGATGGTTGGTTGATTTAGTTTTTTGTACAATTTTTTTGATATTATTGGCCCAAATATTTTGGCAGTGGTCGCGGAATCAAGGAATATAGGTAGAATGAAAGGGGTTTTGAATGTAAATATTTTGGAATTAATTCCAAAAGAATCATGTCCTTCTATTTTCAATGATTTCAAGACAATTTTACTTTGTAATATGGCATACAAGTTGATATCAAATATTATTTTTGTGAGGATTAAAGTAGTGTTGTCAAGATACATTTCCAAGGAGCAATTTGGATTGCTGCTAGATAGACATATATTGGATGCGGTGGGGGTGTCACTAGAAGGTATACATGGTTTGTAGGAAAGAGGCAATACTGTTAAAATTGACTTGGTAAAGGACTATGATCAGGTTGATTGGGATTTTTTGAGATTGGTCCTTCTTCAAATTGTGTGGGGGGGGGGAGGAGGTGAGAAAATGGATAATGACATGTGTAACCACAGTCAATTATGCTAATTTTGTGAATGGTTCTCCAATGGATATTTTTTGAAGTTGAATAGGGTTAAGGAACGGTTTCCCCTTACCTCCCTTATTATTCTTACCAATGGTAGAAGGTCTAAGCTTGATGATTGCGAAGAAGAGTTGAGTGGGATAAATCAAGGGTATAAATATTTATGTTAATCAAGTAGTGACTCATTCCTTATTTATGGATGGTGTGTTCCAAGTTTGGGCAAGGAATCGTTAAGGAATGGTCAGTGCATCAGTCAATCTTGAAATTTTTTATATTGCTTCAAGTATGTTAATCAATTCGAAGAAGTCTGCGATTCTTTAGAAAGGCCTAACCCACAAATTCAATCTAAGAGCAAAGATGTTATTTTGTTTTAGATGAGTAATATGGATGAAGGCTTCATGTACTTGAGATATCCCTAAAGCCTAAAAATTATAAGAAAGAGGATTGGTTTTGCCTCCATTGGAAAGAGGAAAAAAAGGATTGGACATTAGTGTATGAGGTGGTTTTGTTTTGTGGGTATACTAATCTTAATTAAATCTGTCCTAAGAGAATCCTAGTTGATTGGACATTCTTGGCAAATGTTCCAAAGTTTATCTTGGATAGGATTATGCATAAATGTTTCACATTCCTATGGATAGGAAAAATGGATAAGATGGGTACTACCTATAAAGTGGGAAAGATTGGCACCACTAAATTTGATGGGAGGATGGGGTTTGATGAACCTTTTCAGTTTTTAGCAAGCAATATTAACGGCCAAATTCCTGTGGCAGTGTTATGTTGATGGATCTAAAGAATCTAAAAAATGGGCCTTTCTTTTGGAGGGGATTAGTTAAAATGGTCCCTATCATAGGAATTGGCTAGTTTGGAGTATTTGAGACAAGAGGAAGGTTTTAGTGGTAAAAGCTGCATGGATGAGGGATCCAGTGAATTGCAGGTTGTCTTCATAATTTCAAAATATCCTTTGGGAGAAAACGAGTACAAAATGAGGAATTAATGACTAAAAAAATGACTAAAATCTGACTATAAACGATTATTTTTTAGTTGGTGACTAATAGTAGCTAATTTCCACTATCTTATAGCTTGACTAGGTTAGTCATATTTAAATTAGTCATTAATAGGTTAACTTATTAGTCATTGATTTAGTCATGAACTCAGTCACAAACTTAGTCATTGATTGCAACAATTAATGACCAAATATACGACTAAATAAACTACTAGATGATAACATATTCATGACTAAGATAAATATGACTAAATGCTATTTTCCCTATAAGATACAAGAAACTAGCTACTAATAGTCGTATATATGTGAATTTAGTCTTTTTCGTAGTCACAAATTTATGATAGGGAACAAAGGATTCGAACCACCAACCTTCTGCCTATAATTAGGCATGTGCTCTACCATTGAGATAGCACCCTTTAAGAAGTTTTTTTGCTTGATAAGGATGATATTTGAACAAAATTTGCATCATTCAAGCATACAAAATAATGATTATCAAGTTACTATAGATCCATAATTACTTACCCTATACTAGTCATTCAAGTCCTTCTTGCACTTAATAAATGCATTTCAAAGACTTGAAGGACTATTACAAGTTAAGCCATTATGTATATATAGTAACTTTATAGTCATTATTTTGTATGTTTGAATGATGCAAAATGCAAAAATCCCAGAAATTTATAGGAATGACAAGCATGCATCCAATGTTAAACTATCTACCGAGTCATATAGATTCATGCCAAGATATCTGAATTTGACTGAAAACTCATAAGTAACTTGAAGATAGTGATGGATGATGTCATGGAAAGGAGAATTTCAATTTATATAGAAGAAAAGGGTGAGAAAATGGAGCAACTCATCACCCAAAATGTATATATAATAGTAAAAATAAATATACAACTAATTCCATTTCAAATCAAGAAGAGTGGGAATTAACTCTAAGTACTCTTAGCCACTAGATAAATAGAAATGAAATGAGATGAAATTTTAACAACAATACCTTTGAGTTTGCTTGCTGACAAGAAGTATGAATACTTATGTGATCATTTTATTCATGGGTGACTTAAACAACCACTAACCTACAATCAAGGCAAGAAACCATGTTTAGATTAATGTATAAATAAAATAAAATAAATGTTAAAGATAGAATATGACAATCCCACTATCATTTATACCTAGAAAGAGAACTAGCAAATCTCCCACAACCATTCAACATTGTCCAAAATGCCCACTTGGAATGCCACTGTTTAAACAAAACAAAAAGAAATTGAAAACTTGAAAGAAGTAATTTACTCCACTTGTCTATTGGATGTAGAGTCCCAAAGATGTACAACATCATTAGTCAAGCACATGAAATAAAATTATAAATGAACAAAAAGAAGAAAACAATGTGGTTTAGACCTTCCTTAATTTCTATACTCAGATATATATTACGGTCACACTTTGTCTCTTAGGAGACAAGTCACTAATGAAACAATGGGAATACCTGAGAGATAGATAGATAGGTAATTATAGGGAAGAGTGAGACAAATACATACCTGAAGGTATTAATCAAAACAATCTAGAAATGTGGATGATCTTTCAATCCCATTGCTAGAATAAATGACAGCCTTTTAGGAAAGTCATACATCAAGCAAATAGAAGATTCTTTCAAATGTGCATAGGAGCGAAGTTCCTTCCTGATTAGAAACGTATCAGGAATGGAAATAAAAACAAAAAACAGAATAAAACAAGTCTCATGCTTAGACTTCTAAGACATAGTAAAACTCGTTTTTTAATTCTGACATATTTGGTCTATATTTTTTCTCATATCATATGAAAAATATTAGAAAGAAAACAAATACATAAGATGAAAAATAACTTTTCCTAAGAAAATGTATATGCCGACCTAGGCATGTTTATAGGTATCATTTCAACTTCAGCCATTTGTCTTCTAAATGTAAGGAAAGAATTTCTCACAATAAATTGCCTTTACCTTAATTCCCTAAGAAGGCTGCCATGCAGCCTTTAATTCATCCTAGACCCCGTGCTAGCCTTTCTAACTCCATATTGTACTTCCCTTTTTAGTTTTTTCATTGTTGGGAAAGAATGTTGGCATTTCTTCTTACAAGGGAACACCAAAATAGTTTTTTGGACATTGTGAAACTTCATTTAATTTGACTATACAAAAACTGTTTAGAAACCTAACATTTACAATAATCTAAGAAGACAAAATAAAAACATCAAGAAGAAACTAATTTATAATTTTCCAGATATATTTAAGTCCAACTTATGTTTCCAACAATCAATGGAAATATGGATTTCTCTATCATTTTCAAAGCCCCCCCATTTCACCTTACCAAACAAATTTACTTACTAAAATCCTTCATTTTACATGTCACATCATGTCAGCGATGTAATTCCAATCCATGCTAGATTCCTTTCAAATATTAGGAATATTGCCCCTTGTATTGACTGTGTGACAATGCTGATGTTGGGATAAAGGATCCTTGCAATCGATATTAGACCATCCTCAACACTGCTCTATGGATACTCATTACAAAGATTTTATATTTTCATGAGCATATATTTGCATGATTGTGAGAGAAGTATATATTGGTCCAAAAAAATTATTTCCATGGAAATTATAAGCTACCCAACCAACCAGAGTACAAAATAAATTAATGCCTCTTGTTTGTTTATTTGATCTAATCTTGCCAACTAATAGTTCCAAGTCAACAAGGTCAAGAATTTCCATATGGTTGTTATTCAACAAGTCTAATAGGATATGCTTATATAGGGTAGCACATGCCATATCATTTTCACATAATTCATTAACTGTCGAGAATCCAAAACTCCTTTTGGATTTTCTTTCCACTTCATTTATTGATTACCAATCAAGTTCCACTATATCGAGTAAATGGTATCAAACCAACTTGCATTGTACTTGGGAAACCTTAGAGATGGTCAACTCCACAAGATGACGACCAAGTTGCAACAAAACAAAATAATCTTTTGTGGCTACACAAATTATTTACACTAACTTCTAATAAAATACACCAACGTTGTTTTATTTGCTTTGCTTCCTTCAAGGATCATAGGCTTGTACACTTTCTGGTGCTTGTTTTCGTAGACTTTATTATATATATTATAGAAAGGAAAGAAACCAGCCACAAAGTATCCTCTACACCTTCCATAGAATCTGCACCTTTTTCAATCTCCTCTGCAAGCTTCTCCACATGTCCATACATGGAATAGTACCTGAAATGATATTGTTTAAAGAAGGTCATTGGGTGATTCCATGAAGATGGGTAACACTTTTTGGCCAAATTTGGCAATGAAAACCTGATTTTTTACTCATGTGCTAGATAGAAGCCCTCAAAACGCATATATGCCATAAGAAAACAAATTGAATTTTGACTTGCAGTAAGAAAACAAATTGTAGAATATTATGTTGGCTTCATAGTGATATTTTTTTTTAAATATTCCGATGTCATTTAATGTGTGAATTTTTGCATTTAATGAACTGTGTGACCTTAAAATTTTGAAGAAGCTAATAAGTGGCTCGTGTCCACGTAGAGTAATTCAATCTTGCATTAATAATTTAAAATAAATAAATATATGAGCATGATCTACATTAA